>JAAGEH010000049.1:5456655-5667511 GCA_011751065.1 Lasiurus cinereus
AATAATTCTGAGGCATATCACGATGTTAAAATGGTTTTTCCAGAACTCTCAAAGGGTGAGGTTTGTGTTCTCCGTCACCTCAAAGCAGTGCTGGAACAGGTGCTTGATGTACAGCTTTTTAAAATTAAAAATCACCTCCTGATCCATGGGCTGCAGGATAGGAGTGGTGTTGGGAGGTAGGTAGACAACCTTTATAAACTTGAAGTCTTCGAGGAGTTCATCTTCGGGGTTCGGTGGGTGAGCAGGAGCATTGTCGAGGACGAGGAGGGCTTTCATGGTTAGGTTGTTTTCCTGTAGATATTTCTTAACAGAAGAGCCAAAAACCAGGTTTACCCACTCTACTCCACAAAGAACTGCCTGGTGACCCATGCCTTCGGGGTTGCTCTCCACATAACTTGCAGTTTATCTTTTAAAATCTTATGTGACTTAAAGAATCTGGGGTTTTCCGAATGGTATACGAGCATAGGCTTGATCTTGCAGTCACCACTCGCATTGGCGCACAGTGGGAGAGTTAGCCTATCCTTCATGGGTTTGTGGCCTGGCATCGCCTTCTCCTCTGCCGTTATATAAGTCCTATTCGGCATCTTCTTCCAGAAAAGCCCTGTCTCATCACAGTTGAAGATTTGCTGGGGGATATATCCTTTGGCTTCTATCTGTTCGGAAAAAGTTTTGAGGTAATTCTCAGCTACCTTCACATCCGAACTTGCTGCCTCACCATGCCTGACGATGGAGTGAATGCCAGACCTTTTCCTGAAGTTATCAAACCAGCCTCTACTAGCTTTAAATGAGTCTTTCGATGCTTCGTCCATGGAAGTGCGCGAGACTGCTCCAGCAAATCACCGTAAATCGCTCCCACCTTCTCGCATATGATACCCTGTGTTCATGTATCTCCTTTAAGCTGCTTCTCCATCACCCACACCATCAGTAGATTCTCCATCTTTTCATGGAGCAAGCTACGGAGCTTAGAAATTATTGTAACGCCCTTAGCTGGCATTATACCCTTTATCGACTCCTTCTGTTTAAGCACAGGGCATATTGTTGAAGTACTATGCCAGTACTGCCTCGCCAAGTCAGCCACTCACACACCTTGCTCATATTTTTCTATGATTTCACGCTTAAAATCAATAGACATCATCATCTTCTGAGCACTGACCTTTCCACTCCCTTTCTTCGGACTCATGGTTATAAAAAGAAATGTGATAAAGTATGTAAAGGCACAAAAGATGCTTCGACAATGAGGTAAACAAGCACAGTGACTGAGGTGTGGGAAACTCTGAGACGCTCGAGTCTGGGTAAACTGGTGGGTTGTGTGCAGCCGGCCGATCCGCGCGATTACTGGTATCTCAAATGTTGCTCGTATTTGAAAGCAAAAAGTCACTCACTCAACGGCTCATATCTCAAAAATCTCGTATGTTAGGGCACTCGTATATCGAGGTACCATTGTACACAGAAAACTACAGGATACTGAAAAAAGAGATAGAGGAAGACGTAAACAGATGGAAGAACATACCATGTTCATGGTTTGGGAGAATCAACATCATTAAAGTGTCCATACTACCCAAAGTATTCTATAGATTCAATGCACTCCCCATTAAAATACCAATGGCATATTTCACAGATGTAGAAAGAACTCTCTAAATATTCATTTGGAAAAAAAAAGACCTTGAATAGCCACAGCAATTCTAAGAAGAAGAAATAAGAAGGTGGGATCTCAATGCCAGATTTCAAGTTGTATTACAAAGCCACTGTTCTCAAAACTGCTTGGCACTGGCACAAGATCAGACATATAGACCAATGGAATAGAATAGAGAATCCGGAAATCAACCCAAACCACTATTCCCAATTAATATTTGACAAAGGAGGCATGAACATACAATGGAGTCAAGACAGTCTCTTCAATAAATGGTGTTGGAAAAATTGGACAGATGCATGCAAAAAAAAAATGAAATTAGACCACTAACTTACACCGTACACAAAAATAAACTCAACATGTATACAGGACTTAAATATAAGATGGGAAAATATAAAAATACTAGAGGAATCCATAGGCAGCAAAATCTCAAACATATGCCAAAAGTTCTTCACTGATACTGCTCCTAGGACAATGGTAGCTAAATAAAAAATAAACAAGTGGGACTACATCAAAATAAAAGCTTTTGCACAGTAAAAGAAACCATCAACAAAACAACAAGAAAGCCCAGTGTATGGGAGAACATATTTGCAAATGTTATTACTGATAAAGATTTAATCTCAAACATCTACAACCAACTTATACAACTTAATAAAAGGAAGATAAAAGATCCAATAAAAAAAATGAGCAATGGACCTAAATAGAATCTTTTCAAATGAGACAGAAGGAAGGCCAAGAGATACATAAAAACATCCTCAAAGTCACTAATTATCTTAGAGATGCAAAACAAAACCACAATGAGATACCATCTCACACCAGTTGAATGGCATTCATCAACAAATCAAACGACAAGTGTTGGCAAGGATGTGGAGAAAAAGGAACCCTCATGCACTGCTGGTGGGAATGCAGACTGGTGCAGCCATTGTGGAGAACAGTATGGAATTTCTTCAAAAAACTAGAAATGGAACTCCCATTTGATCCAGCAATCCCACTCTTTTGAATATATCCTAAGAAAATAAAAACACCAATCAGAAAGAGTTTATGCACCCCTATGTTCATAGCAGCATAATTTACAATAGCTACAATTTGGAAATAGCCTAGGTGCTTATCAGCAGATGAGTGTATCAGAAAACTATGGTACATCTACACAATGAAATTCTATGCTGCCATAAAAAAGAAGTAATTCTTACCATTTGCAGCAACCTGGATGGAACTGGAGAGCCTTATGCTAATTGAAATAAGCCAGCCAATGAAGGAGAAATACCACATGATCTCACTCATTTGTGGGTAATAAAGAACAATATAAACTGATGAACAAAAGTATAGACACAGAAGCAGTAAAGCATCAAACAGACTGTCAAATTACAGCAGGAAGGTTAAGGAGAGGTTTGGTAGATAAGAGATCAACCAAAGGACTTGTATGCATGCATATGAGCATAAGCAATGAACACAAGACTCTGGGGGATCAGGATATGCCTGGGAGGTGGGGAGGGCAATGGGAACATAAGTATACATGTAACACATTAATAAAAAATAAATAAATAAAATCATTGGGCAACAACAGGAAAAGATATTTTGATACACATGAAAGTAAAGACACAATGATCAAAAAACCTATGGAACAAAAACACAGTAGCTCTGAGGGGAAGGTTTGTAGCAATACAGGCCTCCCTCAAGAAACAAGAAAAATCTCAAATAAACAATTTAACCTCATGCCTAAATTAACTATATAAATAAATAAATAAGTCCAAAGTGAATAGATAGAAATAAATAATGAAGATCAGAGTGGAAAAATAAAATGGGGCTTAAAAAATTAATAGAAAAGGTTAATGAAAAACCAAGATCTGGTTCTTTGAAAAGATTAACAAGGATCTAAGATGGTGGCCCACTAGGTGAAAGTTACACTCCCTTCCTCATAGGACCAACCCAGACTTACAGCTAAACTATAGACAATCAATTTGAAAAACAATTGTAGACAAGATGAACAGAAGTTTTATAACTAAGAACATAGAGAAGGATTCGCATAGAGACTGCTAGGAAATACAGAGATGGGAAAAGGACTGGCCACACACCCATGTGTGGAGGTTGAAAATTCAGAGGAATATCTCAGCTATAAAGGTCCCCCGGAAGACTGAGAGGTCTCAACCCCATTCTGAGCTCCCAGCCCAGAGTATCAATGCTGGGAATAGAAGCCAACATAACATCTGACTGAAAATCAGCAATTAAACCAAGGTGGTAAAAAAAAAAAAAATGACAAATGTCACTGAAATAAAATTGAAGAAGATCCAGATAAGTGGATCATAAATAGGAAGAATTAACACCATTAAAATACAGAGTATGCAATACTTTAAACAATAAAGAATTTAAATTAAAATATATATAATATATACAGATTATGCAAAGCAATCTGTAATTCAATGCAATTCCTTTAAAGTTGCCAATTGCTTTTTTCACAGAACTAGAACAAATCATCCAAAAATTAACATGGAACAGAAAATGGCCCTGAATAGCCACAGCAATCTAAAGAAAGAAGAACAGGTAAATAAATGGAACAGAATAGAGCCCAGAAATAAACCCACACTTTTATAGCCAACTAGAATTGGACAAAGCAGGCAAGAACATACAACGAGATAAAAACAGTCTATTCAATAGATGGTGCTGGGAAACTTGGACAGACACAGGGATGTGCAAGTGATAAAAGCATAGTTTATGCTTCTTTACATAGTATCTGGAAACCTGGAAGGAATAGAAACTTGTCTAGGAAATTATAAATTGTCAAAATTGACTCAATAAAATGTAGAAGACATAACAGTTTAATAACTGCAATAATAATTGGTACGTTAGGAATTGGAACAGATGGTTTTTCTGAGGAGTTCTAATAAACGTTCAAAGCTTGATTCCTTAATTTTTCCCAGAACACAAGGAAACCATGAAAGTCTCACTCAGTTTATCCTTCAAACAGAATTACACCCAAAACTGTCCAAAAAACAAATGAACAATAGAAAACTATTAGCAAGTTGAATAAAGCTGAGTGGAAGGATGAAACTACAAAAACAATCTCATGGCCACAGAATTTATCTCAGAAATGTGGATATGCTTCAACATCAAAAAACTCGCTCCACCTGATTCACTAACTACATGAAATTACATGATACTTTTGAAATACGGTAAGAAATAAAAATCATGTTACTGCAATAGATTCAGAAAAATTTTTATAAAATCTGACCCATATTCCTACATTAAAAAAAAAGTTTTCTAGGTTTAAATGAAAACTTTTTTTTTAATTGAAATTTTTATCTCCCAAAATGTAGAGCCAACTTTATACTGAATGAGGTAAAAATCAATGGTTACTAGTCATGACTCATCATCAATGTACCATGGACCTGGTCAATGCTATAAGAAAGGAAATGGTATTTTTGTCAATCTTGAATTACAATATCTAACTAGAGCAGTGGTAGGCAAACTGTGGCTCTATTGACTAATGAGTTTGCCAACTACTGGGATAGGGGGTTAATCACAAGGAACAACAACAGCCATTGGTTATTGGAATCAAAAGTCTAGGTCAGTGTCTGACAAACTCATTAATCAACAGAGCCACAAAACGTGGCTCGTGAGCCACATGTGGCTCGCGACCCCAGTTTGTCAACCACTGAATTAGAGAATTTCTTGGTCTATTATTAAAATTAATTGAACTCAACAAGACATTTACAATCAATAACAACTCAGACAAAAAAAAAAGTCTCATAAACCCTGATCTTAGATTTAGGTGAAATATGAAACATTCAAAAAGTCATCTATGACACAGTTTTCCTGTTAATAGGGTACCTTCACTATTGGATTCTCTATGTGTCTATTTACGTAAATATTGCATTTCCTTTGTCTGGCACATATTTGCTTCTCAATGTCACAGTGGCACCTGTGCTAAAGAATAAACCTAAGAACTGCAAGTGTGCTGAGCAAACTCAGAAAAAGCAGGAACTAAGGAAGAGCCGCATGAACCCAAAGAGGTCATCCTCAAAAAAAAAAAAGGCAGAATATGGGTCAACTATTTCATCAACACAGTGATCAAATATAACAACCAAGTGCAGAGATGATTCAACAGTGGTTTCTGAAGTGGTAAATTAGTCCATTTTCACAGGAAAGGGAATAGACTAGGCAGGTACAATCCCTCTTCATCTAAGAGAAAACAGTTCTAGCTGGATTGACCAATTGCAGCAGAAGAATAGTAAGAAACACATGTTCTAATAATGTCAATAGACCAGATTAATCTATTGTCATGCTGGAATAATGGGTTATATAACAATGGTCAAGTGAGATTTAAAAGCAAATAAATTGGAAGAGAAGCAATAGACAGCAGGAAAGAAAGGAAAGGGCCAAGAACGGAGAGGAAATGTGCAAAGGTGTACCTAAAACATCTTTGCTGATGTGAGAAGGACCTCTGTAAAGGCACTGGTGGCAGTGATGAGGTTGGGTCAGGTTATATCTGGACAGGGAAAGGGCCAGTAGGGGCTCTGACTAAAAATAGTCTGTTGGTAAGTCACACCCCATGATTGTCATCAGCTGGAAGTCACTCTTTTTCTCTGAACCTGGAAAGAGCACTGAAACTGTAGGAGGGATTGATTTTATCCCAGAGCTTGTAATGTGCCATATCCTATATAATAAAAGGCTAAGTGTCCCCTCAGGAGTTCGACTGACCGGGAGTTTGACCACTCACTATGATGTGTGCTGACCACCAGGGGGCAACAAAGAATGAAGGAAGACCCTGGCCAGCAGCTGGCAGCTGGCAGCAGAGGGAAGGAAGGCCCCGATCTACCCTGATTGCCAGCCAGGCCTAGGGACCCTACCCATGCATGAATTTCATACACCAGACCTTAGTCCCCACAAGTGTTCCCAATAACTTTCTGGGGTACACTCACGTTTTTGAGCACACCCATTGCTCCAAAGTTTCTGGAACTAAGCTGGGGCACTTGAGCTTGCCTCTTGTAGAGGAGTGGAGGGCTCATGCTTGCTTTGACTCCTTATTCTTCATGAGGCAGTTTCCAAAGAAGGATAATGATTACAGTAAGTACAACAAGCTCTACATCACACAGCGCTCCCCTGGCACCTCTGGCCAAACATCAAACAACTACTATGTTATCTCAGACCCAGTTTCTACATCTCATCTGCCTAATTACCTTCTCACAACAGGGCTCTTTACTACTACTATTATTATTATTATTATTATTATTATTATTATTATTATTAGAGGCCCAATGTACAAAATTCATGCAAGTGTAGGCCTTCCTTTCCCTCTGGCTGCCGTACTGCCTTCCCTCTGGCACCCAGGACCCAGGCTTTCCTCGCAGCCCTGACTTTGTCCACAAGGTTGTCTGGAAGCACATCGAATCTAATTAGCATATTATGCTTTTATTATTATTGATTCCTTATTTCCAACAACTGAAACAATGCACAGATCATTGAGTTATGGACAAAAAGAGCTGTGTTTACCTTCCCTCACCACCAAAGGTGACCAGAGACTCCAAAGATCACTCATCCCATTTAGTATGCAGTGTCCACAGTCAGCCTCACATGTCCTGTTGCTTTATTCTTGTAAGCCATGAGTGAAGAATAGAAGCTTTTCTCTCTGCCTAAAACCCCCTTGCCTTCTTCTTGTTCCCTCTTATCTTTTTACCCAAACTTAGTTCAAGCAGGCACCACTCAGGAAATCTCTGAGCACCTCAGTGCGCCCGGGGCACCTGGCACTACATTATTCTCCAACTCTCACCCAGGACAGGTACCACATTCCCCCCACCTCCCACCCTGGACTGGCATCACTATACCCACCTCCCAACCTGGACAGGCACCAGCTACCTCGTCCACATAATGACTAAGAGACCTTGTAAGGCAAAGGCTGGGTAGATTCTATACTTAATCCACATCACTCCTGATAGACCAGAAGTAGTCAGTGGTGAATTTTTAAAATTTTATTGGTGAGAGAGAAAGAGAGAGAGAGAGAGACTATGCACAAACAACAATCCATGGATCTGGGTAGAGGGTATATGGCATTATTTGCACTATTCGTATTCTTGTCACTTTTCTAAAGTTTAACTCTTTTTGTCCTCACTGAGGAGATGTTTTTAATGTTTTATATATAGAGTGAAACATCAATGTGAGAAAGAAACACTTATGGGTTGGTTGCCTCCTTAGTTGCCCCAACCAGATACCAAACCTGAAATCTGAGTCCATACCCTGATGTAGAATCAGACCCACACCATTGGTGTATGCGACGACACTCCAACCACTGACCCACCTGGTTAGGGCTAACCACCTGACCCACCTGGCCTGGGCTAACTGTGAGGAGATTTTTTTTGGTCGAGATCCTATTCACAAATAAATACTTTTAAAGAATGATAATAGCTACCATTTGCTGTGGAACTGCTAGGAATTTTACACCCACTTTCTTTTATATTCATAACAAACATATAACACAGGCTTGCATTTTCTGCATTCTTTTTATTACTTTTGTATGATGTTTCCAATGTCTATAAGAACTAAGTTATTAGTAGTTTTGCATTAAAACTTGATTCTAATTACAGATATGTAAATATACCCCCAACCTATTAATAAATACATGAATTGCAACTCATTGGCTGAGTCTCTATAAGCCCCAATAACAATATAGTGAGGCAGTTTCTCCACTCTGCTATATCAAGCCTGTATCCCCTAACGCTTTTAACTGTACACATTGGAAACTCAGAGATAACTATATTTTCTGTTCCTGGCTTTCTCTGTAATCTCCAGAAATTTCTTAGAACCTGTCCTCTTCATTCAATCATTCTATTATATGCAAATATTTATTTTCAAAAAATCAGAAGTTGTACTCCACCTCCTTCTAGCCAATTGCAAAGGAAGCTGGTCACTTAAAAAGCTCATCAGGAAAGACACATGAATAAATGTGCCCTCAGAATAGGGAAAGTAGGACCCAGGAGAAACCAAGTTAACATTGTATCATCTAGTTTCTTGCTTCTCCACAAGACTGCAACTTCATAATTTAAAAAACAAAACAAAACAAAAAAAACCCTCTAAGACAGGTTATTTTCTTCTTCCATAGTTTTTCTTCTAGCCAGGCATTAATTGTTATCAGTTAAAAAATTAATTTAGCTCTAAGAAGACCTCCTTGGTTTAGGATGGTAAGTCAATTCCTCCACTTTAAAATAGCTTTTAAATAACTGATTATGTAATTTATTATTTATTTAGCTGATAATATTATTCATTATTCAATCACATAATTATCACTCAATGATCAATGATGACTATAGGAATGAAATATCTGGTTTCAAAAACATTTTATTATATAAGTAATAAGGATAATGAGTTTAATTATCTGACTCCATGAGATATAAACTTCAGATAAAATATGTTGTGAAACAATAAACATTAGCATGAGCTTTGCAACCATCTTCCTAGAGGAGAATCAGAGAATTTAGAGCCAAGGACAACAAGTACTAGTAGATCACCCCAGACCTTTGCTCTGCAGATGAGGATGTGAGGCCCAGAGAAGGACCATGGTACCCCGAGTCCCTTGCAGCATGTTCCAGAGTTTTCCCGCTAGAGTTGACCATCATCTCCTCTACTTCCTAATGCCAAGGGAGTGGACCATCCATGGAAAACACCAGCCACTCATCACGGAAATTACATTTCCCCTTCTTTTTATTCTGGTATGTTCTATGCTTTCAAAAAATGCTGCTGCAGACCCACTCTATTCACTTTAATGCAAATGAGGTCATGGGCTTCAACCAGCAGTGTGTTCTGGGCAGTGGCAAATCCTGCTCAGGTCTACTGCTTCCAACGGGACTTCCTAACCACAGAGAATCCCTCCTTTCCTTGTTAGTTTTTACTTGGCACATGTGTTGAACAAATGAATGACAAGTGACTAAATGGTGGGAAAACTGCTGAAGAGAGTCCAGCCATCAATACAATGTTCTTTCTAGTCCAGAACCTAGGACTGGCCCTTTCTGCACCTGTCACTGTCACTTGCTATGGACACAGCTGTGGACACGGGGCCACAGTTCCCGTCCATGGGAGGCTGCAGACTCCTCTGAGGACAGCATAAGAGCATAAGCTATATCTACCCACCTGAAAACCTGATAGGAGATGAATGGCCCATCCCCAGGAGGCACCAAAGCCCTTGGAAGAGCGTGCTAATCTACACCCACCCCTTCACTGGCCTGGGAGCCCCTCTAATCCCCCCACCTGCTGCCTCACAATTCAGTCCTCGTGGCAGGCTTTCCACACTGCCTGGACCAGTTTGCTTTCCCAAAACTGAGGTGTTCGCTCCTGTTTTCTCCCAAGGCTGTGTTGTGATTTTCTGTGGCCTGACACTTAACCAGACTTCTACATCTTTACAAAAAAAGTTTGAAATGGTAATTTATCTCCTGCTCAATCCCTTTTTGAAGACATCAGACATGACCCTACAGCGTTCCCTGACTGGGTGCTATACACTGTTCAGGGATTTCTCATGAAGGACAACTGACCTTCTGCCCCGAGAGCCCCCTGCTGAAGGCCATGATGTAACCTTCTTTCTTTGTCCCATTACCATGGAAAGCTAAGACTCATCCCCTCAAAGCCCAACACATCTCCTAAGCTGAACCACACTCCCATCTGTCCTTGAACCTCCAACCCTAAAATAGATTGTGAACTCAGAGGGCAGATTTCTCTGCAGTTGGTCACACTGTCTGAACACCCTCATACCCTCTCTTAACTGGAAGCTGTGTCACTGGTGGCACTGTTTCTCTTGCACCTCCCAGTTGATGGCCATGTTTCTCTCATACACATAGAAAGGCAGCCTCTTTCTTCTCATAACTGCCTCCAAACCATGCTCTTCCTTTCCCTCTAAGTTCCTGGCCCCTCAAACACCTTCTACCAGATGGTCAGCAGCTGTTCCTCCTGTTGAAGTTGTCTATTTTCCTTCTGACCATGTCCCCTCATTTCCTGAAGATTCTATCCCTGGACAACCATCTTTCTCTCCAGCATCAGTCCCATCACGATACTTGGTGATTTCAAAATCCTAAATAACCTATTCAGTACTCTGGCTTCTCAGTTTCTTTACCTTATCCCTGCCAATGAGTTTTTAATCTACCTACCCCTTATTAGCCACTCATCCCCAGTTACTTTCAAGCAAAGTGACAATTTATTAGTGACTAATGAAATCATTTTTAGATTACATAAAATAGAAAGGCGACATCAGAGTACAATACTCTAGAAAGGGTAAAAATTGTTTCATAAAACTTTATTTCAATTATATACATGTGTTTTATATAGAATTATAAAATATATCTTCCTAACATTGAGTCATGTTTCAAAAATGTTGAAAAACAGTGTTCTAATATTACCAATTATTGCAGCCTATCCTATATTTCTATATCAAGCATCTCACCATCTAACCACCTCTATCTTCTTGCTCACTCTCTGCCATAGTCCAGCTCTGACAACTCTTCAACCACACCAACTCTTCCAACCCAGTAACTATGTCCCTTTCCTTGCCCTGGGCCAGCTCACTACTCACTCCCTTCCTTGCCAGCCTGGTAGTCCATAGTCATCCAGCAAGGTGCTCTCTAGATGTTGACATTCTCAAGGACAGAGACCAAATCCTGATCACCTTTGCATCCCTGGCACTAGCACAGTGCTGGCACAAAATAGGTGTTCAAAGCATCTTTGTTAAATGAACATGGCTATTAAGTTAATAAGTCAGATTTCTGCTGAGCAGGCTGATAAAAGCCTCTATCATTTGTTTAATTTTGTTTATCGCTGGACCCACTTGCCAGTTAATCTTTTCCACCATTATTCCTCTAATTTCTGCTTTACAGAGTTTCATTCCTACAGTCCAATTCAATAACGTCAAAATGGCAGAGAGAAATATCTTCAACATTCTACTATGCCATGATAAAAATTTCAGTGAGTAATATTAGTCATAACTCTTTGATCATATATACCTACTGAGAAAGAAAACTCTCAATGACTGTCAAAAGATTAATAGATTTTTATATACAGTTCAAAGCTGTCAGGTATAGCACATTAGAATAATATATCTATTAAATTTTGCAAGGATTAACATGTCATTATCCCATCCTTGCTATAAAAATGAAGGTTTTATTGTTGCAATAACTTAAATAATTCTTGCCGTGTATTACATTCTCTCCAGCCCATCTCCCACCCACCACAGTTCAGGCTTTGATATTACTTTTTTATTAAGTTTAACATTATTTTTAAAGAGAGCATCAGAATGTCAATCCTGGCTATGAGAGACTGGTGGAATTTTCGTTTTAAATATTCTTATTTAATTCGTTTGTGGTTTTGCCTAATTTTCCTTTTTTAAAATATTTATTTTTATTGATTTCAGAGAGGAAGGGAGAGGGACATAGAGAGAAACATCAATGATGAGAGAGAATCATTGATCAGCTGCCTCCTACACACCCCCTAGTGGGAATTAAGCCTACAACCCAGCATGTGCCCTTCACCAGAATCAAACCCAGGACTCTTCATTCCACAAGTCGATGATCTATCCACTGTGCCAAACCATCTAGGGCAGTGGTCAGCAAACTGCGGCTCTAGGGCTACATGTTTTTTCTTAATATCTGTACTATCAGATTTAGCATTTAATCTTTTAAAGCGCAAACCAAGATGCAGAACTCAGCATTGAGAATGAAAACCAAATTAGGAGTTCAGAGCTCCTGAGCTAAGATCTGGGTCTCCTCCAGCACTGGCTTAGTGAGGAAGCCTGGTTACTTCTCTCGGCGCCCCTCCTGAGTCTCCGCCAATCACACTGGTAACGTGAACTCTGCTCTTCGCTTTCACCCCCTAGAATCATCTCTTTTCTGGTATTTATCTCATTTTCCTGCAATCATTTGTTTGCATTTATTTTAGTTCCTAGCACACAATAGAATCTCAATAAGTATGTGTTGAATGAATAAAAATAAATATGTACCACATTGACTCTAGTACATAGTCAGTAGTCAATATATGGTTTGGAATATAATTTTTATTTCTATCCTGAATGAGAAATCTAGTTAAGTCAGATTGGTTCCAAACTCATTCCAGATCATAGAAATAATAAGTTCTTGATTTAAAATGGGTCTGCCCCCCGAAACTGGTTTGGCTCAGTGGATAGAGCGTGGACCTGAGGACTGAAAGGTCCCAGGTTCAATTTTATTCAAGGGCATGTACCTTGGTTGCAGGCACATCCCCAGTAGGAGGTGTGGATGTCTCTCTCTCATCGATGTTTCTAACTCTATCCCTCTCCCTTCCTCTCTGTAAAAATATCAATAAAATATATTTTAAAAATAAAAATAAATAAATAAATAAAATGGGTCTCCCCTAGCCCATGTTTTCAGTGGTTAGAGTTTCCACCTGCACACCAAAGGGTCCAGGGTTCAGGGGTTCAATTCCCTAGTCAAGGGCATGTTTCTGGGTTGCAGGTTTGATCCACACATGAGGGAGGCAAACAAGTGATACGTCTATCTCACATTGATGTCTCTTTCTCTTCTCTATCTATCTATCTATCTATCTTTCCTCCATCTCTTTCACACTCTCTATACACCAATGTAAAAATATCCTTTGATGAGGATTAACAAAATAAATAAGGTGGGCCCGCCTGGTTCTGAGCTTCACCACATTTCATAGGCCAGCTCCCCATGGTGGCATCAGACAGGGCAAACACCATGAAATCTCCTGAATGCCTCCAGGAGAGATTATTTTGTAGGTTAGTTGCTAGAGCTACTCCTGACTACAGAGTGCAAGTCTTTCCCCAAGCATCTCAGAATGTCCTCAGAGAGAAAAAAGACACCTCTCTTTTCTTGGGAAAAGTTCACAACATCAATATGGAACCATTGAAAGAAAGACATAGCAATGTACACACCTAGTGACAATATCTCCCATTGTCCCCTCCCAAAGCTCCACGAGGAGAATTAACAGCATTTCTGATATTTTTCTGGATCACAGAGATGAGCCGAGACCAGCATGGCCATCCCACATTTATTAAAGAGATAAAATCATTTTATTTTATTGCCATAAAGGTGTCTCAGCAGTAATCAACAGCAGGGGAGAAAAAAAAAAAGTCATGTCACTTCACTGGTCACATCCTCTAGATGCAGCCAATCTCCACACAGATTGCAGATCCAGCTCCAAAAGCTCTGGTTTGCCCCATTGAATGATTTGCTTGGCTTGTCTCAGTTCATTCCAACTTTATACTGAGCGTCCCAGCCTGGAGGTGTTGGTCCTGGAGGCAGTGCAGCATTCCTTATGTTGTCATTCTAAAACCAAAGAGTTTATTGTCCTTTGACTTTGCCTAAGGAAGCTCTGGCAACCCATGTGTGCGTGTTCTGAGCTGCATTACCTCTTCCCCACAGGCAGCCCCTGGCCTGGGTCGCCCTTCAGCCATGGCTTAGCACCAGCAGGGCCGCTTCCTTAGCAGCAGCGATGCTGCAGCTTCCATCGTTCCTTCCCTTGCAAATGACACATGGCGAGCCACTTTCTCTGCAGCTATTTGTCTGTCTCTCATAAATCCCATGTGCTGGCAAACTAGAAAAATCAAATAAGGCCTTTAGTCAATCCAGCAACTTGACCTTAGCAAGGGTCTTTTCTCTTTATGTTCACCAGGAAGGCTTTACATCAAGTAGTTTCATTTTTAATCTGAGTGTATTTAAAATAGTCAGGGTGGAGTCTCCTGTTAAAGGTGCTGGCATAAAACATTTTTATGCCAATTTCCTCCCTGAAAGCAATAACAAATAAGAAAAATTAAAGAAAAATTATATCTCTGTCAATACATGTAAAAAGAGGTTAACTGCAAGTATGCACACTCAGCTGTTAAAAAAATACATATTACTTTTTAAATTTTTTTCTAACAGTTAAAAGTCCACTCAATGAAGTGGTAAAAATTAATCTTAGTTTATTTTGTTTTCTTTCAGACTTCCTCCAAGGTCATATCCAAGTTCCAAAAGTTTGTGGAGTACCAAGGAGATGTGTCAGACTTATATTTTCTACAGGGAAGAAGAAAAAGTGATGGCGCGAAGTGAGTGGGCACAGGCACAGAGGAAATCACTGTGTCCAGGCCTCAAAGTCCCTCAGGCATCCGCACACATAGGCTGCAGCTGCAAGGGGGGGCCCTGTGCCCATGTGCACCCACCCGGCTCTTTCTGACACCCTCAGGTGATTCCTAAGGGGGTGGATAAGGTGCTGCTCTTTGTGGGCTCCTTTAGGCTTACGGGTTGCTGTGAGACCAGCCACTGGGGAGGTGGACCTTGCAGCACGACCTCTTGGCACCAGCCACGGTCCACCACGCTCCATGGGAAACCTGCGCACCTCCCTCTGCCTCCAAAGCTCCTGGGTCTTGCTGTTGGCCCGGGATGACGAGCAAGATAGGTGAGCAGAGCACAGAGCCCCTCTAGGCTGCACAGACTCTCCACTCTCCCCTCCGCTCAGCCTCAGCAACCCCAAACTCTGGGGAAATGCTTTCTTGCCCAGAGAGATAGGTGGTAGAGTGAGGGACATATTTTCTGCCTTTCTTAATAATTTCCTTTAATGCTTTAGGTTCTGGAACAACTGAAATCAATTTTTTTTAGATAGATATATACAACTTCTATTAATATATAAACAATTTGTCATATCACAATAAATAACGTTTTTCAAAGTTCATTCATGTTATAACATGCATCCTTACTTAATTTCCTTTGTGCCTGAATAATATTTCATTATGTGGGTACATCACATTTCATTTTTCTATTTATCCATTATGGGAATTTGTATTGTTTTCACCTTTTGGATATTGTCTGAATCCCTATCTTCACTTATTTTGTGAATATGCTAGGAATGGAATTGCTGGATCATATGTTAAGAGATAAAAGCCCAATACAAAAAGCCATATAGTGTATGATTCCATTTATCTGAAATATCCAGAATAGGCCAATTAATAGAAACAAACATCAGATGAGTGGTTGCCAGGAGCCGGAGCAGGTACGATGAGGAGTGACCACTTAATAGGTAGAAAATTTAGGGTGATGACATGTTTCAGATCAAGATGATAATAAAGATTGTACAACATATGAATCTATTAAATGGCATTACTCCAAATGGTAAATTTTATGTTATGTGTAGTTTACCACACTCTAAAAATCTAGATAATATTTTACATAACATGTACTTTTAAATAATATAAAATGTGTAACATTTATATAAAATAAAACAATGTAAAGCTTTATCCTCATATAAATTTATAATTTGATACTAATATAAACATAATATGCATAATTTACTTAACCACAAAAATAGCATCCCCACAACAAAAAGCTATAACCCCACCCCTGCAGTATATGAAAAGTAGGTATGACCATTTGGTGAAAGTTGGCTGAAATTATAAAAGGAAATTAAAGTACACAGACTAGTACTGAGGTGACTTTCAGAAAAAGTAAGAGGATGGTCAGTTGTTAATTAGCTAATTTCTCATACCAGAGACTCAGTGGATATATATATAATACTGAAAATCAAGAAATAAAAGTTTAAGCCCAATTTTTAAACTATAAAGGTAATCATACAGGGCATTAGAGCAGGTCACAGTACTTGGAGTACATGCAAAGAAGCAGAGGCTAGAGGGTGAGAGATTGGAAGACTCTCCTCAAAAGTAGAAAAGAAACAAGTCAAAAGTGAGCATTCAAACAGGCAAAGGGCAGTAAAAGGAATTATATCTGCACTAAGTATCTCATCTTTTATAGTAGGACTCCAGTAAATGCTGTCAGAGTCTCATAAATCAAGGAATGCACAGTTAAACATATTATTAAAAGTGATCAGAAAAACAATAACAACAATACAAAAAATAAAAACACTGTTAACAACAAAACTGAAAACAAAGCACAACTTTTCAGGCTCTCAAAAAAAACATCCACACAAAGCAAAGCAATAACAAAAACAAAATATGAACCAAACTATTAAAAAAACAAGCAAAAATATAAGTTAAACTAAAATGTACACATCAATATAACTTATATTTAAAAAATGGTAATAAGATTTTATTTTCTAAAGCTATTTGAGATAAAGAGAGAAAGAGAGAAACATGGATTTGTTGTTCCACTCCTAATGCATTCACTGGTTGATTCTTGTGTGTGTCCTGAGCAGGGATGGAACCCACAAGCTTGGCTTATGGGATGACACTCCAACCAGCTGAGCTACCTGGCCAGGACCTAAAATATTTCTCAAATTGTTTAAAACATAAAATCCATCCACATGATTTAAAGAAGAAACACAAATAAGACTTGGACATTTTGAAAGAAAAGTGATGGGTAACAAGATATAAGCAATCATAAACAAAAAGAATTTAGGAATCCACTATTAATATTAGTCGTAGTTGAATTTAAAGTGGAAAACAGTGAGTGAAACCAGGAAATGAACTTAATAATGAAAGAAGGCACAACCCTGGCAGGGCAGTCATAAATCTTCACACCAGAACACAAGCATTCGTGAAGCAAGGCCTATGAGAAACACCTGGAAATATAGAACTAGTCCATGGCTTCACCGATATTCTCTAGGCCACCAAATACAAAGTGGAAAAATATAGACTAATACAACTCTAAAGTGCTGGTTAATATGGTGTATATACTGGATATGTAAAGCTTGCAATCATTAAATGAGATCCAAGGCCTTTCCTTAGCTGCCCAGGAACAGTTCTTGTCTTTGACCACATGCTTTGCCACAAAGATTTCAATATTCCCTACAAATTAACCTGTTGTCTGAGCTCTCTGACAGCAATATAAAAACTTAGAAGTAACAGTGCAAACAGATAGCAAAATTATCCTTGGTTCAAAGGGAAAATAAAAAGTCAAATTGCATACTATCTGAAAGCTATCAATATTGATAATGCCACATATAAGAATTTAATGCTATTAATATATATATAAAGAATGTAAATAGCCGAGACCAGTTTGGCTCAATGGATAGAGCTCGGCTTGTGGACTGAAAGGTCCCAGGTTCGATCCGGTTGGGGGCATGTACCTTGCTTGGGGGCACATCTCCACTGTAGGGCGTGCAGGAGGCAGCTGATCGATGTCTCTCTCTCATCGATGTTTCTGACTTTCTATCTCTCTCCCTTCCTCTCTGTAAAAATTCAATAAAAAATATTTTTAGAAAAAGAATGTAAATAATTTATAATAACACAATAAATAGCAATGTTTTTGAAGTTTATCCATGTTGTACCATGTATCTATATTTTATTTTAATTTAGAGACTCCGAAAGGTAGCTTTATAAGAATAGCATTATTCCTATAAACAGTGATTGTAGAATTCGATAAATGTTAATCTAAGATACTAAAAATAGCCAATATCCACTGACAAGAGAAAAAAAAAAGTATCCAACAGATCAATTGCTACAGAAAATTTTGAAAAAGTTGTCAGAAAATTATAGCCTCACCAAAAGAAATAAAACTTTTAATGACAAATGAAAGTATATACAATCTCACTCCAAATTAAAAGAATAAAAATTAAGTACAAAATGAAATACAATTTCCAAATGTTGGAAGGCAAAATTAAGCCATTTGCCAGTTCACACTGTAGAAGGCATTCTAACACCCTGTAGGAAAGCGGTTCCGCATCTATAGGGTGTAAATGACAAAAGTACTTAAAATGTTATATCTGACACCAGAACTCTGGTACTCACAAATTGTCCTAAACATGCAACTTCCATGGTGCAAGAAAAATGTCCAAAAAGATTTAAAACTGAGCTTTGTTTGTAACAAGAAGAAAAAACATGTGTTTAACAAAATGTTTAACAAGGTAAGGTCATCCAAACAATGGACTATTGCAAGCCAATAAGAAAAATCCCATCAGCATTGACAGGAAGTGTGTACGAGGGGTGTTGGCACTTTTCTGTTCCTTGATCTTGATGCTAGTGACATGGCTATACTCATTTTGTTAGAGTTTATCAAGCTATACACTTATGTGCTTGTTTCTATATATTTTCATGTCATGTCATATCATATCATATCATCATATCATATCATATTCCATGAATTGAAAACCAGTTTCTGAAAGGACCAGAGGGCAAATATTTAAGGTTTGAAGGCCATAAAGTATCTGTCACAACTACTACCCTCCTTGTAGTGGAAATGCAACCCTAGACAACACGCTAATAAATTAACGTGTCTGTGGTCTAATAAGAAACTTTTATAAAAACAGGCAGTGAGTCTGACACCATGATTTGCTACTTTCTGTTGTATAATACATAGAATAAATATGTATATACTATAGTACTCTATAATATTTTTTCGAAAGTATGAAGTGCATCTATATTTGCAAATAGATTAAGATAATATAGGTCAGAACAATTAATCTAGAACAAAGTATATATCCTCAACAAGAGAATATATAAAACATATATGTGCATGTTTGTGGATAACTCATTCGAGGAACATTCTGGAAGTGTTCACAAGACCTCACTCCAAGGGCTTGAAGAGAGAAAAACTTTTCTTTTGTAAATATGCAGGAATTATTTTCAATGTAATTATTCTAAACCTTAAAAGGAGGTTTGACCAATTTGATCATACATAGTAGATTTATCTACTTAGTATTATATATCTTAAAAATAATCATTTTCCTCTGATAAAAATGGTGACAAAATGAAGATAAAAGCATTTTCTATCTGTGTGTGCAAAAACTTGGCCATCATGTAACAGGAAACAAAACACTGAAACAAGTTACTAACAGATTTTTGTTTCATAAACTTATTATCTCCTTTATTTATAACAAATTAAAATGTCATTATCTCTAAAATATACATTTTTTTAAAATTAGCAATTTGTAATCCCATGGGAAGGTATGAAAATAAAATAAAGAGAGAAGAATAAAGTATAAAAGAATAGTAATAGCTATCTTTTAGTAAATCATAAATATTCACTATATATTTTATGGGTATTGTTTTCAATTTCAAAGTTATTTCACAGGATAAGTGAAATAACATAAAAAACACACACCAAGATTTTTTTTACATATCTATATCTATATCTATATCTATATCTATATCTAAGCCTCAGCAAGCAGCCGACTGGCCAACCAGCTGGACCCTCAGGTAGCTATGATGTGCACTGACCACTAGGGGCAGACACTCAATACAGGAATGGAACCACAGGCATAGAAACATGGAATAGACTGATGAATCTCAGAGAGAAGGGAGGAAGGGGAAGAGCAAGAAGAAATTTACCAAAGATCTTATATGCATATTAGAGGCCTGGTGCACGGAATTGTGCACCATTGGAGTCCCTCGGCCTGGCCTGTAGGGATCAGCCCAAAACCAGCTCTCTGACATCCCCTGAAGGGTCCTAGCTTGCAAGAGAGTACAGGCCAGCCTGAGGAAAGAATCTGTGCATGAATCTGTGCACCAGGCCTCTAGTTGACATATAATAAGCTTCAATTATATGTTTCTATAATCACTTCAGTATGGGAAATCCTTGCAAAGTAGGCATACTTCTTCAGCATCAGCTGCACTTGAGGAAGGGGTCTGGGCAGAGGGCATGTGCAGAAAACAGACTGAATTATAAGGTGTATAAGTCTAACATGTGAAAAATGAGAGGATTAAAATCTAAAACTATCTTAGGAGTCAGTATTTTCCTGGCTAATGAAAGGCAGGGTGTAGAATACACCTTCAAGGGGATAAAGGAATAAAGACAAAGGGTGGCAGTCATAGGTAGAAACAAGATGCTCCTAACAAGCAAGGCCTTTCGTGCACCTTTGCCATGATATGAGATGTCTCCCTTCTTCAATAGGTTTACTTCCCTAGCATTCTCAAGTTTCTCAGGGATTCAGTGAAAAATTCTAAAAAGCATACATTATTAAAGCATGGGAACAGAGCCAATTTAAAAAGTGTTAGTGGCATCACTATCTATTCTATAGGCTTTTCCATGTTTTAATCTACCTCATTGGGTCCTTTGTCATAAAATGCTTGTGGTACTTCATGATATTCTTAGGCTCTGTGGCAGGAAATTAAATACAGTTATTAATTACCGACAGAGGTTGAATTGAAGTTATCCACATGTCTCCTTTGGGGAGCACTAATCTTTTAACTTTAACTTTCATGAGAGCACATCTTACTGTCAAGGGGGCATAGACTCATAAGCATGTGCAGCTGAGGATCCTGGCAGAGCTAGAGAAGCCAGGAATTCCAGCAAGTCACTGACCATCTTTAGCCTGATTGTTTCCCATCAATTATCTGCACCAAGAGCCCATCTTGCCTTTGCTCACTGAGGTCCTGTTGGTATGAAATCAACTGGAATATTTAGGTAACAAAAATGTCGTGCTTCTACACAATAAGCTCCTGTATTTCTATCAGTGCCAAACCAATCTATATATTTGTGACCTGATAATCATCAAAATATCTTTTCTAATGTGAAAGACACTGGATTTGGGGGTAAGAACTCAATTACCTTTGATATTTAAAGGGTTAAATGTAATAGTTGTCCAAGTCTTTCATTGACCAGTTATTTCTTAAAATATGGTGGACCTATATTATCAGGGTAGACTATTCTTACTTTCTATAATTGCCAGAGACTCTCTAGCACAAGCTGAGAACATTTGAAATAATAGGCATGCATTAAGCACTTCCTAGCTCTACATTCTCTGCATAGGTTGCCTGTAACCCTAATTGTGGTCTCTCTCAAGGAGAAATGCCATGTCAGAGGAAGCTACATTCACATGGATAGGGGGCATGTGAGCCCGGCCACTGGACTGCAGCCTCCACCACCTCTGCCCGAACCAGGTGTAAGAGTGGTCAGAATGACCAGGAGTTTCCAATTCACACGGTGTGGGATCTGAGTAAGCTATGCCTGATGAAGTCATTTGTTGTGAGAAAAGACTCTACTATTTATCGGTGTTAGCTAAGTAATCCAATCAATTTCACATAAATGGTGTCAATAGGTATCTTTTGTAGTTTTAACTTTCCTCTGCAATTTAGTAGATACACTGCATTTACCAGATAAATGCTTTCTTAATTATAACTGGAATTTATGGATCATCTACTGCCCACCCCCCATTCTCTGCTACATTATCTCTAATCACAGGGACCATCATGCTCCTATAAAAGATGGGAAAACTGGAACTCTGAGAGGTAAGTGGCCGGCTCCCTCTCAGAGGTAGCAGGCTCTCAGCTACCCTGTCAGCTTCTAAGCCTGTTCTCACTTGATTGTCCATGTGGACTCTTCTTCGAAAACAAAATATCTCCCTTTCCTGACCGTTTTTCGTTCTCTAATACAGAAGTCTAGCATCACAGGAGTATAACATGTTCCTTTAAGTTATAAAACAGGATTGTAGCCACTATCATCTTTAAAGAAGGAAAATTATTTGGACATTGATCCTCAGCCCCACATTTTAAAAAAGAGGTCAGTGTTGATTTCCAGACTGACTTTGCTACGCTCCTATCTCTGGTGTCTCTGAGTTCGTCCAAGGTCAAAGTTGCTGGGACTGAGGAGGACTCAGGCCAACCTGGAATGGATCACTAGAAATATCCCCTGCAGCAATCTTTGCACAAACTACACTTTGGTATCTTCCTAGGTTAGAATAATTACCAGTCATTTTTTAATTATTTTTATTAATTTTTATACATATCTCCCCATTGCCCGCCCTCTCTCCCAGGCATACCCCAACCCCCCAGTATCTATATTCATTGGTTATGCTTATATGCATCCATATAAGTCCTTTGATTGATCTCTTATCTACCCCACCTAACCTTAATCTTCAAGCTGTAATTTGAGTCTGTTTGATGCTTTACTGCCTCTGTATCTATCCTTTTGTTCAACAGTTTATAATGTTCTTTATTATCCACAAATGAGTGAGATCATGTGATGCTTCTCCTTCATTGACTGGCTTATTTCACTGAGCATAAGGTTCTCCAGTTCCATCCAGGTTGCTGCAAATGGTAAGAATTCCTTCTTTTTAATGGCAGCATAGAATTCCATTGTGTGGATGTACCATGGTTTTCTGATCCACTCATCTACTGACAGGCACCTAGGCTGTTTCCAAATTACGGCTATTGTAAATTGTGCTGCTATGAACATAGGGGTGCATAAATCCTTTCTGATTGATGTTTATGATTTCTTAGGATAAATTCCTAAGGGTAGGATTACAAGGTCAAATGGGAGATCCATTTTTAGTTTTTTGAGGAAACTCCATACTGTTCTCCACAGTGGCTGCGCCAGTCTGCATTCCCACCAACAGGCACAAGGGTTCTTTTTTCTCCGCATCCTTGCCAACACTTGTCATTTGTTGATTTGTTGATGATTGCCATTCTGACAGATGTAAGATGGTATTGCATTGTCATTTTGATTTGCATCTCTCAGATAATTAGTGACTTTGAACATGTTTTCATGTGTCTCTTGGCCTTCCTTCTTTCGTCTTTCGAAAAGGTTCTATTTAGGTCCATTGCCCATTTTTTAATTGGATCGTTTATCTTCCTTTCATTAAGTTGTATAAGTTGGCTGTAGATGTTGGAGATTAAATCTTTATCAGTGCTAACATTTGCAAATATGGTCTTTCTTGTTGTTTTGTTGATGGTTTCTTTTGCTGTGCAAAAGCTTTTTATTTTGATGTAGTCCCATTTGTTTATTTTTTCTTTAGCTTCCATTGCCTTTGGAGCAGTATCAGTGAAGAAGTTCTTTTGGCATATAGCTGAGACTGTGATGCCTGTGGATTCCTCTAGTATTTTTATAGTTTCCCTTCTAAGGTTTAAGTCCTGTATCCATTTTGAGTTTATTTTTGTATTTGGTGTAAGTTGGTAGTGCAGTTTCATTTTCGCATGTATCTGTCCTATTTTACCAACACCATTTATTGAAGAGGCTATCTTGGCTCCATTGTATGTTCACACCTCCTTTGTCAAATATGAGTTGAGCATAGTGCTTTGGGTGGATATCTGGGTTCTCTATTCTATTTCATTGGTCTATATGTCTGTTCTTGTGCCAGTACCAGGCTGTTTTGAGAACAGTTGATTTATAAAATAGCTTGAAATCTGGTATTGAGATACCATCTACTTTATTCGTCAGAATTGCTGTGGCTATTCATGGTCTTTTTTTGTTCCAGATGAATCTATGAAGAATTCTTTCTAGGTCTGTGAAATATGTCATTGGTATTTTAATGGGTAGTGCATTGAATCTATAGATTGCTTTGGGTAGTATGGACATTTTACTGATGTTGATTCTCCCAATCCATGATCATGGTATGCTCTTCCATCTGTTACCATCTTCCTTTATCTCTTTTTTCAGTGTCCTATAGTTTTCTACATATAGGTCTTTTACCTCTTTAGTTAGATTTATTCCTAGGTATCTTAATTTTTTTGATATGGTGGTAAATGGGAATGCTTTTGTAGTCTCTTGTTCTGTAATTTCACTATTAGTGTATAGAAATGCTACAGATTTCTTGGCATTAATTTTGTATCCTGCTACATTGTAGAATTCATTTATTAAGTCAATTAGTTTTGGGATGGAGTCCTTTGGGTTTTTTATGTACAGTATCATGTCATCTGAAAATAAGGACAGCTTTACTTCTTCTTTTCCAATTTGGATGTCTTTTATTTCTTCTTCTTGTCTAATTGAAATGGCTAATATTTCCAGTACTATTTCGAACAGGAGAGGTGAGAGTGGGCATCCCTATCTTGTTCCTGTTCTTAGGGGAAATGGTTTTAGTTTTTGCCCATTGAGCATGATGTTAGCTGTGGTTTTATCATATATGGCTTTTATGATGTTGAGGTATGATGCTTCTATTCCCACTTTGCTGAGAGTTTTTATCAAGAAATCTTGTTGGATTTTGTCAAATGCTCTTTTTGCATCAATTGATATGACTGTATGATTTTTATATCTCAATTTGTTTATGTGATATAGCATGTTTATTGATTTGCAAATATTGTAACATCCCTGCATTCCTGGGATGAATCCTACTTGGTTATGATGTATGATCTTTCTGATGTACTGCTGGATCCGGTTTGCTAGAATTTTGTTGAGGATTTTGGCATCTATGTTCATGAGAGATATTGGCCTATAATTATCTTTCCTTGTGTTGTCTTTATCTAGTTTTGGTATTAGGGTGATGCTGGCTTCATAGAAGGTGTTTGGAAGTGTTCTTTCTTCTTGAATGTTTTTGAATAGTCTGACGAGGATTGGTTTTAATTCTTCCTTGAATGTTTGGTAAAATCTCCTGTGTAGCTATCTGGTCCCAGGCTTTTATTTACTGGAAGCTTTTTGATGACTGCTTCAATTTCTGCCATAGTTACTGGAATATTGAGATGTTTAGATTCTTCCTGAATGAGTTTTGGAAGGTTATATTTTTCTAGAAATATGTCTACTTCTTTAAGGTTGTCCAATTTGTTGGAATAGAGTTGTTCATAGTATTTTTTAACAATCCTTTGTATTTCGGCGGGGTCTGTTGTTATTTCTCCTCTTTCATTTCTGATTTTGTTTATTTGGGTCTTCTCTCTTTGCTTCTTGGTGAGCTTGACTAGAGGTCCATCAATCTTGTTTATCCTTTCAAAGAACCAGCTCTTGGTTTTGTTGATCTTTTGAATTGTTTCTTTGGTCTCCAAGTTGTTTATCTCTGCTCTGATCTTTACTATTTCCTTCCTTCTGCTTACACTGGGCTATTCTTGTTGCTCTCTTTCTAGCTCTTTGAGTTGTAGAGTTAGGTAATTTATTACTATTGTTTCCTGTATTTTGCAGTAGGCTTGCAGGGCTATGAACTTCCTTCTGATGACTGCTTTTAATGTAGCCCATAAATTTTGTATTGTTATGTTGTCATTGTCATTTGTTGTCACAATGCTTTTTATTTCTTGCTTGATCCCTTTGGTTACCCAGTCGTTGTTTAATAGCTGCTGTTTAATCTCCATGTATTTGATTTCTTTCTATTGTTTTTATTATAGTTGATTTCCAGTTTTATGCCACTGTGGTCTGTGAAAATGCTTGATATGATTTCTATCTTCTTGAATTGAAGAGACTTTTCTTATGACCCAACATATGATCTATCTTTGAAAATGAACCATGTGCACTAGAGAAGAATGTATATTCTGTGGCTTTGGGGTGAAATGTTCTGAAGATGTCAATTAATTCTTTCTGGTCTAGTGAGTCATTTAGGATTGATGTTTCTTTGCTGATTTTTTGTTTAGAAGATTTGTCCAGTGGTGACACTGGGGTATTAAAATCTACTACTATGATTGTATTGCTATCAATCTCTCCCTTAATATCCTTAAGGAGTTTTTTAATGTTTTTAGGTGCTCCTATATTGGGTGCATATATGTTTACCAAAGTTATTTCTTCTTGTTGGATTGTTCGCTTTAGTAGTAAGAAGTGGCCTTCTTTATCTCTTGTTATGTCCTTCCCTTTGAGATCTAATTTGTCAGATATAAGTATTGCAACCCCAGCTTTTTTTTTCATTTCCATTTACCTGAAATACCATCTTCCATTTCTTCACCCTCAATCTGTGTGCATCTCTTTTCCTGAGGTGGGTTTCTTGTAGACAGCAGATATATGGATCATGTTTTCTTATCCAATCGGTTACCCTGTGTCTTTTGATTGGAGCATTTAATCCATTTACATTTAAAGTTATTATTGATAGATACTTATCTGTCGCCATTTTTGGTCTACCCCTGAGTTCCTTCTTGGCTTCCTATTTCTTTTTATTACAGCAGACCCTTAACATTTCTTGTATTGCTGGTTTGGTGGTATTATATTCCCTTAGTCCTTTTTTTTGTCTGAGAAGCTTCTGATTTCACCTTCAATTTTTATTGTAAGCCTTGCTGTGTAAAGTATTCTTGGATTCAGACACTTCCTTTGCATGACTTTGTATATTTCATTCCATTGCCTTCTGGCCTGTTGAGTTTCTGTTGAGAAATCAGTATCTAATCTTATGGGGGTTTTTTTGCGGTTAACTTTCTGTTTCTTTCTGGCCGCTTTTAACATTCTTACTTTGTCATTGGTGTTTGCTGATTTAATTATAATGTGCCTTGGTGTCGGTTTTGTGGGGTTCCTTTTGCTTGGGACTCTGTGAGCTTCTTGGATTTGTGTGGGTTTTTTCTTCCCTATATTGGGGAAATTTTCTGTCAGTATTTCTTCAAACAGGTTCTCTAATCCTTGCTCCGTTTCCAGTCTTTCTGGAACCCCAATTATGCAGATGTTGTTGTTGTTTCTTTAAATATATTTTATTGATTTTTTACAGAGAGGAAGGGAGAGGGATAGAAAGTCAGAAACATCGATGAGAGAGAGACATCAATCAGCCGCCTGCTTCTATTTCATTTACTTCCTTTTCTGGTGATACCTGCCTTTCTGTAATATGCGGGCTGTTTCTTCTTCTGCCCATAGTCTTTGTTCTCCGGGTGTCTGGTTATGTAGTTCTCTCTCCTACATCGATTCTAAGGCACAAACTACAACATGACCCAGTACAACACACAAGGCACTGAACAGAAATGTATTCCTAATGTTAATAATCACAAATAAGGTGACCACCAATGAAAGACAAATTAGGGGTAAGTAGAGAAAGAAGAAGAGGAAAATGAGGAAAAAAGAAAGGATATAAGTGCCAAAATCAAATTGGGAGAAGGTAGGTAGATAGATAGATAAATAAATAAATAAATAAATAAATAAATAAATAAATAAATAAATGAAAAATAAAATAAAATAAAATAAAATATAAAAAGGAGAAGAAAAAGAAAAGAAAAAGAGGGAAAAAGTCAGAGAGAAAAGAAAGAGGATAAGGAAGAAAAGGGGAACAAAATATAGATGTCAGGAGAAAACTCCAATAGAACAGTCACTAATCCCAACAAACGCCAGCAACCAGTACCTGGAGATTAATACAAACTACCAATAACAACTGGTATCAAGGGAGGCAATGGAAAAGAGAGGTAAAAAACAAACCAAAACAATGCAAACAAAAAGCAAAGTAAAACAAGTAGAATAAGCTAAAACAATCTCACAAAAAATGTACAAAAAACGATATAATCACTGTTCAGGCAAATAGCAACAAAAGGACATAGAGAAAAACAACCTTTTGGATAGTGAAGACAAGAATAGAGAGGTTTGTATGAACTTGTAGTAGGGGATTTGAAATTAGATACATAAGTGGGTTGAAATTTTAACCAGATAAAGAGAAAGAATAGGGAGAATCTAAAGTTGGAAAAGGGAAAAATAAACAAGACAACAAAATGAGGAAAGTTAGGAGGAAAGTGTTGGCATAAAAGAGAGTTGAGATGGAGTAAAATTATGCTAAAGGAAAGTTGAAAATAGAATGTAGAACTCTAATCCCAAAGTAAAATAAAAAGAAAACGAAATGACACTTGTTTTTTTTCCAAAATGGTAAAATAGTCATAGTAATAATACTAGTTGAAAACAAAAATGTAATGATTAAAAAGGTAAAATCAATTGAGGAAGAAAGAAAAAAATCGTTTTTTAATTAAAATATGAAAAAATGAAAAAAAAATAACTTTAAAAAAAGAGAAAAAAAAAAGAAACAAAATAGAATGATCATTCACTTCCACTATTGTTCTGCTTGGTTCTTCTGTTTCCCAGTAGGAAGGGTATTGCAGTTCCCTGTATTCCATTGCTGGTAATTTAATCTCTGTATTCTTTTGTGGTTATGGGAGAGTCAATTTTTGCATCATCCACTGGGTGGCAGTATTTCAGAATTGACCTCTGAGACAAAGCACAGGACTTCTCTAGGCTGTGCTCAGATCCTGCTACTCCTGTCGTTTTCAAAACCAGTTTGTGGGGATTTTGCAGCAGGGACATTGTAATAACCCACAGGCTGTCCTTCTGCCTCAGATCAAACTGAGTTGTTTTCTAGAGCTCCCCTCTGTCAACAGCTCTGAGAGTCCACTTCCACACTTAGGGATCATGCCCTGCCCCACATACAGGGACCTCTCCAGAGGCAGCTTTCCCACAGCCCGGTTCCCACAGTGTACACATCTCTGTTCTGCGGGACAGGAGACCTCACCTTATCCCAGGCAAAAACCTGACCTTTCTGTGTGCCGTGTGGATCTCCTATGAGTCTGAGTGTCTGCGCCGATTGGAGAGTGGTGTTCTGGTCCCCAGCTGTTCGATGAGTGCTTCAGCTGCAGTTTTCAGACCACCGCTGACATCCACCTCCCTCTGCAAGATGGTGCAGTCTCCAAGTCGCACTGGTGGCTCTGGCAGACAAAAACCCCATGGCAGTGGGGCTGCCTTGTCAGGAGAGCCCCATCCAGCAGTCCCCCACCTTCTTCTGGAGGAAACTGACTCTTAACTTGCCAACAAACACTCCCAGTGCGACTCTCAGCTGCTCTCTCTCCCTCTGCCCAGCGACAAAGCTCCAGACGCATCCTTCTATTCTGCCGCCATTTTTCCTCCCTGAATTCTAATTACCAGTCTTAACAAAGCATATCAAACCACAGCCTTCTATTCTAATGGAGATCATCAGTGTGTTTCCCAAACTTACAGATTGTTTTGCTATTACATAGAAAAACACATTCCTGTTTGTGATGCTTAAAACCCTCTAAATATTCTCAACTATTATATCATTCGATTGATTTAAATGACCCATTGCCACTCTGCCAGGTTGTACTTGGGCTCATTTTGATCAGAAACTGCAAGAGTTCACAGGCCAAAGGGGTACTTTTGGCTCCTTATTTTGAGTCTTGCGTATAGCCTCAGCCATGCTCTCTGTAAATTCTTATTCATTACTCACAACAGAAGTTTTCATTTGGTACATGCAATTTAATAGTAAGATAGTATGACAGGCTTCATTTTTACATAGAAATTACTCAGTTTGAACCATTGCTACATTGCATTGCTCTGCCTGACTATGCCTAAACAGGATCAAACATTAACCTTCCCCATCAATTGTATCTATGCAGTGGAGAAGTACTGGCAGAAAGATAAATAATGGTTTATAATGAAGTAAATTGCTCATGTGGTTTGTTACACCTAAAGCAGACTGCCCTGGCAGTCACATCTTCCCTTCAAAATGTCTTACTTCCTTTTCCTCAGTCAAGTATGTTGGTCCTTTGTTTGGTTCACAATTCCCACAGAGGATATAATGATATGGACATATACAGCCAGTTATTTTAACAATAAATGTTCATTAAGTACTCAACTATGTGTCAGGCTCAATCCTGGGTTCTAAGAAACCAGCATCATCTAATGAGGAAAGAGCTGTCAAAATAGGTAATTAGATGATTTCAATTTTACCCCACTAATTCAGTAGGTATTTATTGAGACAAGCATTTGGCTAAACCATAAACAAAAACAGACATAGTTCTCTTAGTCCACTGATCCAGTCATCATAAAATAAGTATAAAATTGCAACCAGGGAAAGTGATTCAACAAAGAGGCACCCAGTGTCACACAAGTAAGTCATGAAGGCAGTCTTCCAAAAGCTGGAAAGTTGAGGAAGGTGTCCCCTCTTTAGAAAAATGTTTGTGTACATGTATACATGATTCCACAAACTAAAAATTTTTAAATTGATGAAAAAGGTTATCACAAAGAACAATGAGAATAAGAGTGAGTAGAAGAAAAATCATGGGGAAGGAAAGATTAGACAAAGTTCAGTTGACTCTGTGCACATCACTTCAAGCCATTTCTCAGAATAACAGTGAGTCCACCAAATGAACTGTCTTTATGGAGATTTTTAATATGAAGTCTTAATTTTTATTGATGTTTTACCATTACTTAATTTATTAAAACTTACTTTAACTCCTCATAGGCATTTGTTATAGGAATAAATCATCTCCCCTGTAAGACCACAATACTAGGACTTCAATTTGAAAATAACTTTTGAATAATTTCCTTGGAATAAAATACTCTAAATTATTTCTTCCCTCACAAACATACAAGGTATTTTTCTTGAGTCAAATTATTCTAATATTAGATAGAAACTTCTTTGAATTTAGGAATCTTAGAATGAGAGAACCTAGCCTTAGCTCCAAGAGAAATGTTAGGACATTTCTACTTCCACTAAACATAGTTCTGCCCTAGGGCCAGCTATCCAGCTCAATAATATCCTGAATACAGTAGAAGTTCTGAGGATGTTGCTGTGAGGTGCTGATGATTGATGGCCTACCCATCAGTCAGTAAGACTGAGGGCAATGGCTAGTCTTTGGAATAACCTTAGAGTGGTGTTAGAATGAGCAGGTTTGAACCTAACAGTTATAATACCAAAAAAAAAACCAAAAGAGAAAAAGGAGCAATATAAGTTGATAACAAGTAGAGGTTGATAGAGAAAATAAGAGAAATAATGATTATAAGAAAACAGAAGAAAAACAAAATATGAATTAGACAAAGGTCTTGGTTCAAATTCTTGGATAAAACTTTTCACTATCTGAAGTTATACTTGTTCAAAAGATCTTGGGTCAGCTGTCTGTTCCCAAACAGCAGGTACTTCTAGAACAAGCATGTCAAATGCAAAAGATACCATGGGCTAAATAAACAAGGTTTAAATTTATATGGGCCACAAAAAATCAAAGCTTCAATTTTCATAGAAACATAAATTTATTTTGATAGAGATATGCAGAATACAAAGGGCTGAGTAAATGAGTAATTGTTAACATAAAATAATAGAATATTTTAATAAAAATTATTTTTTTTCTTGAGCATTAACTTGAAACAATGAATATCTGCACAAATTAATAAGCCTAACATAAATAAACCTATTTTTCTTCTTCTCTAAAAGCAAAATATTTCCTGTTGTGGATACCAAACAAGTCAGTACAAGACTAATGACATGGCACTCAGCTGCTAAAATATTTGTTGCTAGTATTAGTGGAGAGAAATGGTGCTCCTGCACGTAAGACATGTATGAGAAATGAATGTAACACAATTATAGCAATTAGTCATTAATGAACCTTGTAGTAAATTAATAACTAGAGACCCAGTGCATGAATTAATGCACATTGAAAGAAAATTAATTAGAAGAAATATTTTAATATTGCTATTCACCCTTTCTCTATAATAGAAGTGTCAATCAAATTCACGACAATGACTAGAGACCTGGTGCACAAAATTTGTGTATGGGAGGGGGGTGCCCTCAGCCCAGCCTGCACCCTCTCCAATTCAGGACCCTTCAGGGGATGTCCAACTGCTGGTTAGGCCTGCTCCTAGGAATTGGGCCTAAACCAGCCGTTGGACATCCCTCTCACAATTTGGGACCACTTATAGAGTTTTTCTATAATTCTTTTTTAAATGATCTTTTTATAAGTGCTGGTATGTCCCTCAGCAACTTGGTGTTAAAGTTGATATGGCCAGGATGAAAATACAAATCCCATCACCCATTTTACTACTATTTTGACAAGGAAATGCTTCAACCAATCCTGGAAAAAGAAGATATATAATAACTAAAACGTGTTTAAATCCCACAGAAGCTGGACATTGGATAAGGTGTTCACAAGCCCTTGAGGCCTTGGTTTCTGGTCATGTCCCATCTTTTTAGTTTTTCCAGAATTATGTTCTTGACAGGTGACATGTGACCTCAAAATAACCTGGGCTGTTGTGTTTTTTTTTTCTTTAAATTTTTCCACAAATGTTGATTTAAGAAAGTAACCAAATACTTTGAGGGTTTAGTTAATGTTATAACCTTGGTGAAGGCTGCTGTGTGATATCATAATCTGTAGCATTTCCTTTAGCTTCCATATTATCTCTCTTTTTGTAAGCCTCAACCTTTATCATAGCCACTTCCACAGGAAGTAGGAGTGCATCTAAATGCTCCTCGGTATAGCCAGAGGTTCCAGCAGAGGTGAGATGCCCCCTTTGTTTCCAAAGCACTCCAAAATTCTGTACTACTCCAGAAGCACATCTGTGATATTTGCTCTCTGTTTCTTTGCCCTGGGTTGATTTTACCTTGGGTACAGAATTATGTTTCACAGGATGGAATAAATTGGTGCAGTATATTCTGCTTGATAACCTCCACGAATACATACTGTTAGGTGAGAGTTCTCAATGGGAGTCTCTACTAAAGCTGAGTGAGGTACAAGAAGAGCTCTGACTGAGGGAAGATAGCTGGGCTGCCCCCTTGTTCTTGGAGGGTAGGAGACGCAGTGAATCCTGAATCAGGGGCTGCAGCAGTGAGTGACAATGCTCATCACAGGGACACTGAGATGGTTTAATCTAAAAGTCCTAGGGGAGCAATAGGCAGAGGCTTCATTGAACCTCTAGGCATGACTGTCCAGTATATTATTCCCCTCCTGACTCAAGACAAAAAGCATTGACATTCCCAGGACAGAGGCACAGTAAGAAGAGCAAAATTTACTAAAGAGAAGCAGGTGGCTCCGAAAGAATGATGACACCCTTGGTTTGGGGTTACGTACTAAAGCAGAATGAAGGGTGCCAATTTAATTGGTGGCCTTGATGTCCTAAACAATCAATATCCTTGTTCATTACACTTCTTTCCTGACAGGACCATGGTGTTATAGGGCTGGTACAGAGTATGAGAATGGCTTTAAATAGAAGGCATTTATTAAAGGTCTGAGTTTTTCCTTTGCTTCTGGTTTCTAGGAATATTGAGGAGATTTGTATAAGTTTCGTGGATCTATTTGAACTTTAATAGGTTCTACTCCAATTATTTTTGCTTTTTCAGTGGAATTTTTAATCCCATAAAATATCAGTATGGTGTCAAGAGTTTTACCTGGGATATAAATCAAACATAATGAAGAAGGCAAAAGTATATCTAGAACAGAAATCACCCAATTATAAGTAGAGGAATCCTCTGGAATCTCAATAGTCCATTTGCAAAATAAGTCTCTCCCTATTAAATGTGCAGGGATGATATTACAAAGCAGGAAGGAATGTTTGTCATTCAAGGACTAAACATTACAAGTGAAAGCTGGGAGACTGGAAAAAGTTGTGGGTGATTTAAAGTATCTACCAGCTATTGTAAGTTTACTCTGGGGAAATGTTTAACTAAAGGTAGTAGGGGGATTTAATGTAGAAAGAGTAGCAGCCATATTCACCAGGAACTGATCAGGATGGCCATCTATATTTATAGTTAAATTCATGTTGAGTATTTAAGGGTAAAACAAGAGAGTAGGTACTTTTTCTTTCCTGGTTGGATTGGTTCAAATCTGAATTAAATGATTTTTTGGTCTTGTTTATACTTTGCATGATTTACAATATATGTAAGTGTCCTTGTTAGAGGTGTTCACCTGGGCACCATGCCATCTAACTATTTGACTTATAGGGCATGCATCTATTTTAGGTCCTATTTCATTTTCACTTTAAATACTTTCCCAGGTGTTGTATTTCAAATAAAGGAGTTAATTCCCACTCTAATTTCTGTTTTTGAATTAGATTTCAAATTTGAAATTTAATTTTATGATAAAATAAAATTAAGTCGCCACTGTTCCACTGATGCCTTCCTTAGCTCCTGGTGCTGCTGGAAAATGTTTTCTTGTCAATCCTGAAAACCTCCTAGAACTGTTTTTTTTCTCTCTGATTTTTATGTCACTGAACTGAACCAGAGTTTGTTTGCTTGCATGCACAAACAAAAAGCAGTGTCACGCAGTAGAGAAATATCCCTGTGAGGTACAAGTTGAATATTAAGATCAATGCCAGTTCAGAGAACAGGGGAGCTTGTGCTGCAAAACACCGGGCTCACAGATGAAAGGCTTCATAGATCCAAAATCATGTCCTCAGGAGTAGGAGGTGTGAAGTCGTGTGTAAAACTGATTGGTCAGGAGTGAGGTAAGAGCAGTAAATCACGATTTCAGGTCTTGAGATCAGATTTCGAGTTCAACAGTTTGGTGATATGGGGATGTGGCCAGAGGATTGTCTGCCTTAGGGCTCAGGAGCTGATACACAAGTAAGGGCATTGTGAGGGCCTGGCCATCATTTCTGGCTGACTCTGGGATTCATGATTAGTAAGGGAAAGGCCAGACTCACCAGCATTCTACAAAGAAACTGCACGGAGGGCTGGGGCTACATGTCAAATCAGTCATAATTTAAATCAAGGCCTCGGTTTTATTCATGGGGACAATGGAGTCCAGTCAATTTTAATTGTAAATGTTTCAGATATGGCTTTTAGAGACTTAACTTTTCTAGACTTTTTTTTTTTTTAACCTTTAAGTTTTTTATAGAAAGAGGAATTGGTAGGTCCCTTCCAAGTTCTGTTTAATCAACTTTGACTGCCGGGATTGAAAACCTGGAATCTTTGCAAATGTTATCTCTGATAAGGGTTTAATCTCTAAGATTTACAGGGAACTCATACAACTTACAAAAGGAAGATAACCCAATCACAAAATGGGCAAAGAACCATAATAGACACTTTTAGAAAGAGGTCATACAGAAGGCCAAGAAACATATGAAAACATACTTAAAGTAACTTTGTGGCAGAATGCTTGGGAAAATTATCAGCCAGCACTTTGAGGGAAGAAAGTTTAACCTTTATTTCACAGACCTGCTTAGTCCAGGGGAATTCTGGATACAAAGCCTGAAGTGAACTCATGGGGAGGCTCTGGTCTATATATCTCCTCTTGTGGTGGCCCCTGTAGCTCCACCAAAGTCAGCTGTAGCAGGGCCCTAGGGTTAGGCTCTGCAGTTCTGCCCAAGTCAGTCCAAGTGGAAATAGGACTACAATTTTAACCAGATACTGAACTAGGTTGCAAGCCACCACCACCACCACCCCCCCCCCCACACACACACATTTTCCTTTTCATCACTACTCAACTGAGAGATGTAAATAAAAACAATGGAGTACCATCTCGCACCTGTCAGATTGGCTATCATCAACAAACAACAAATGCTGGCAAGGATGCGGAGAAAAAGGAATTCTTGTGCACTGCTAGTGGGAATGCAGACTGGTGCAGCCAGTGTGGAAAACACTATGAAGTTTCCTTAAAAAATTAAAAATGGAATTCCCATTTGATCCAATGATCCCACTTCTAGGAATATATCCCAAGAAATAAGAAACACCAATTAGAAAGGATATATGTGCACCCCTATGTACATAGCAGCACAATATACCATAACTAAGATTCGGAAACAGCTTAAATGCCCATCAGCAGATGAGTAGATTAGAAAACTATGGTACATCTAATGGAATGCTACACTACTATAAAAAAGAAGGATCTCTTGCCATTTGCAACAGCATGGATGGACCTGGAGAGCATTATGCTAAGCGAAATAAGCCAGTTGGAGAAAGATAAATAACACATGATCTCCCTCATTGTAGAATGTAATGAACAGTATAAACTGATGAACAAAAATAGAGGTAGAAAAAAGAAATATGTTAGGTTATAATAAATGTAATCCTGTTATTGGCAGATTTTTATATTTCCTACAACTTTTGTGATATACTATGTGGGCACAATTTTGGTAATATTACTATATTTGAAATATTTTTTTCTTAAAATATTAATGTTTATTGCATGTAACATTGTGCTGGGAACTAATTCCAGCAGATCATAAATGCAAGAAGTTCATCAAAAGGTTGGTGAACCTTGAGACTTCACCAGGGCTGAAGATACATGTTATTGCCTGCTGCCAGACAGCTGAGGGCATTTTCCCACCCTGAAAATCTACATGTTATTATCTGTTGCTGGCCAAACAGCTGAACAGCCGAAAGCAGTTCCCCCAATCTAGTACTTTACTGCTTACCAAACTTTGCCTTTGATGTGTATATCTGCTTTGCTATAAGGCAAAATGTGTGAATAAAGAGTCCTGAGTCTGAAGATTCAGGGATAGCTTAGTTACTAAAGCTAAGCCTTCCTTGGCTCCTCCATGTATTCCAAATTTATATTTCATGTCTAGTTTCTTTATTAATTTACTCACAGCCCTTCTCCAGATTCCTGAATCCTTCTAGATGCAGAGAAACACCCTGGCATTAATGGTAACTGAGAAAAGGCCATCTGGAGAAGAAGTTTTGCCTGAGTGAAGAAAAGAAGTTAATCACTGGTAAAGGTAAAATTCAGTGGGGAAAGTCACTGCATGTAAAGCTTGCACCGAGCCTTGGGGGTCAAGAACCAAGGTGGAAAAGAAAGTCTTTTGTTTAAAGCCAGACTATAATGACTTAAAGGCAAAAATATTGTTGTAAATTTTTAGTTCCTATGCTCAAGAATAAAGAAATTAAAATGTCAAAAAGTACTCTTAAATTAGGCTCAAGGAAAAAGAGTGTCATTATCATATTAAACTATATGGGTTCTTGCTCAAACTGCAAGCCTAATTCGTATTTGGGATTGAAAGTCTATAAGAAAAAAAGCCCCATTGCCTAATCTGCCTCTAGTATTGAAAGGCTGGGTGGCTAGAAAGGCGAAGCTGTTAACACTGTCACAAAGAGACTCTCTAATGCTTGGTTTAAAAATTACTGTAGGACACCTTGGGACAAGCAAATTTTAGAAAAAATAACTTTAAACACTAGTCAACGCCATGGAGAGTGAAATAGGATAAGATTCAGGATCTGTCATTTTATTTGGTTTAATGTGTTTATTGTTATCTATTAAGCATTCCTTTAATTTAATAAGAAAAGAAATAGGGCCAAGTCAGTTGCTAAATTTTCCCAAAACAAAAAGGATGTGGGGGTTGGGAGACATGTGGTAATCCTGTAAAAATGGATGCCCACTCCTGAGTGTGCTAAGGAAAATCTCATCTTTGCCATGTTTTTTCCAAGTTCATCATTTGAAAGTTTTACAGAATTCAGGAATGCGTCTGGGATTTCCATACTCATAAAGAGAGAAAGCTAGCCTAAGACAAATGTATGCACTATCCTATTTCAGATTTTAGATAGTTTAGGGCTAAATTTAACTCTCTTTATAAATATTACAGAATAAAACCCAAAGCTGTTTTTATTTTTTTCTCAAAAGAAAGATGGTAGAGAGAACCCAAAGATTTCCATAATAAAGGACAGTTTTTAAATAATAATGAACCACATTCCAAAGTTAACATTAAGACCACCAGAAAATCAGTAAGTTATCTCTGTTACAGAATTTACTAAAGTAAATGCCTTAGATAGTAATAATTGGTTTTAGAAATCAAAATTGTTGAAATAGGTAAATAATATCTTAATTATGAAGGTCCAAGTAGCCCAAGGGGAAACTAGCTTTGCTTCTCTGATGGAGCAGGAGGTTGGCTTCCCAGGACAGCCTGTGAAGAAAGAATGCGGCTAATTTACATTTAAATAGACCAGGCTAAGCCAAACCTGTTTTGCCAGCCAAAAATGTGGTTTTCCAAAACCATTGGCAACTTAAAACTTTGGCGTGTACTGAGTTAAATGATAAAAACTTATTAAATGTCTAGGTATTTTGAAATGACAAAATACTAAAACATTAATCTGAATTTGCCTCAAAAACTCTAGAGGAAAAAATTAAATTTATTAATTAAATATGACTTATATTTTTAAAAATGTAAAGTTAGTATTAGTTTGAGAAATGCTAAATACATCAGCTAAAATATAAGGCTTCTAAAAATTTAAAGTTCAAGTTAAGTTAGGAGAAATTATATAGTTATGGTAACAAAATGAAAAAAGTATAAAAAGTTATTTTTGAGAAAATAATTCTTGTATTTTCTCTGGAGAAATTAGTAGCCTAAAATATATTAATGTGCCGAAACTGGTTTTACTCAATGGATAGAGCATCGGCCTGAAGACTGAAGAGTCCCAGGTTCGATTTCGGTCAAGGGCATGTACCTTGGTTGCGGGCACATTCTCAGTGGAGGACGTGCAGGAGGCAACTGATCAATGTTTCTCTCTCATTGATGTTCCTAACTCTCTATCCTTCTCCCTTCCTCTCTGTAAAAAATCAATAAAATATTTTTAAAAAATATATATATGTATATATATATTAATGTACCAAGTGTAGTAAAATTTCAACCTAAGATATAATATTTTATATGGTCTAATTAAAAAAAGAGGATTAATTCTGTAGTCTCAACCAAATTTTTAATATAAAATCCAGTTTAAATTTAATTGATATCTTTTAGAAGAAGTATAAAAAGTATATAATATAATCTTTGGAATATATATATATATATATATATTATATGACATTACTAAGTTCAATTTCAAGATTTTAACTGAGGAATAACTTTGAAGCATTTTATGGCTCCTGGAGTGATTAAAAAAAATTATTCTCTCTTCTTTAAAAAAAAATTTTTTTAATTAGACCAATCTAATATATTTGAAATCACATGAAAAGCTTTACCAAATAAAAATAAATAAATATATTTTATTTGTATACATATATTTTAAATATTATAAAGTTTTAACTTCTCAGGGCAAGAAAAGTTGCAGAATCAGATATCTTCAGCAGCAAAATTTTAAAAATCAAAAGCAGCAGAATTTTAAAAAACAAAAGCAACAAAATTTTAAAGACAAAAGCCCTAGCAGCCTTCACTTCAAATAGGTGGGGGTTGCAGTGGTGTTTGTGCCTCATGGATCAAATATATAAGTTTGCTTACTTAGCTTTTTCAATAAAGATACATACTTTAATTATTTGATCAATTAACTTTTTAAAGTATAGTCAAGGTCTCCTCATATAATTTCAGCTAAATGAGAAGCCAATATTTTTATAAGCAATTGGATTCTAATGAAGCCTTCTGAAAGTACTGGGACTTCCCATAATCCCTCTTATATGCAAATGTACAAAAAGAGTGCTGTTTAAAAGCAAATTTTAAGCTTAATAAAAAAGAGAAATTTTAAAATTTTGAAATTTCTTCCACTAATATTTACAGTATAAATTGAAGGTTATTATACAAGCATTAAATCTGATCATAAAAGTAGTCATCATATATAAAAAGAGAGTCACTTACATATAGGCATGAAGTAGTATCCACCCTATGAAGAGAGCAGCCATGTAGTTGCTTAGTAAAAGAAAGAGAAAAGGTTTTTGACCTAAAATTGTTTTGGGATGAAGTTAGGAGAAATTTCCTTCAAATGTCTAGGAGCTATAACTGAATATCAATATATTGGTCTTCTTATTTTGTGTCTTTGTCTCTCAAAACAAAACTTATGTAAAGTTACTCAAAGACTACCAGCAGAAGCTCAATTAGTATAATTTGCTTTTCCCAGACAAGGATAAGCAAACTTAAAACATATGCCTTATTTCAGACTAATTTAAATTGCCAAATTGAAAAAAGTGAATGTTCAGGGAACTTAGTTGTACTGGGCAAGAAACTATTCCTGATATACACAGGGAGGAATCCAAGATGGCGGCACAGGTAAACACCTACACTGCTGCCTAGCACAACAATTTCAAAACTACAACTAAAAGACAGAACGGACATCATCTAGAACCACAGGAAAGCTGGTGGAGTGTAAGTTCTACAGCTAGAAGGAAAGAGAGGGGCTCACGGAGACCCAGAGGAGCTGCAAAAAGCCGAGGTACGGAGACGCGCGAGCTGAGAGAGCGGGTGCCGGAGTACCTGGCTGGCTTTCTCTGGCGGGAGGGAAACGGAGACTCCCAATGGCATTGAACCCCTTATTTTACGACACTAAACCCCAGATCCAGCGAAACTCATACGGGGGGAGTTTGGACTGGGAAAAGGGAGAGGTGCACGGAAATTTAGGGGAGTCGCAGAAGATCAGGTCTGGTCTTGAACGCGCACGGTGCTGCGCTCAGGACAGATTGCTGATTGTGCCTCTGGCTTTCGCGAGTGGGCGGGAGACAGACCCTCCGAACTGTGCCACTTCTGACTCCACTAAGCCCCTGTTTCGGGCGAAACCCTGGGGACCTAGACTCCTGTGGTCCTAGTGCTCAGGGGAGCTGGAAAGGCAGCAGTTAGAGGCACTGCGGGTGCACACAGGCACAAGGACCTCTCCAGGGATTACCCAGTCACGTGAGACTCAGGGGCCGTGGAGGGTGGGGCTGACTGGAAGGCAAGGCGGTCCCTTAAGCCCTGAGACTCCACCCCTCCCAAGCTCAACAGAGGCTTCTGCAGTTTTGCATCTGGTATCATAAGGCTGAATCCAACACAGAAGTTTCCCCGGCATAGTGAAAATGCTGAAACAAGGGAAGGGATCACAAACAAAAGAAATGGAGGAAAAAAAACGACTGGATATAGAGTTCAAAACCACACTTATAAGGTTTTTCAAGAATATGCTAGAAAAATTCGATAAATTTAGTGAGACCCAAGAGGAGATGAAAAAGGACCAACTAGTGATACAAAAGAGCCAACTAGAGATGGAAAAGGTCCTACTAAAGATGATAAAGGACCAAATACAAATTAAACATACACTGACTGAAATAAAAAATATTATACAGAGTCCTAACAGCAGACTAGAGAAAGGCAAGAATCAAGTAAAAAATTTGAAATATAAAGAAGCAGACAACATTCAACTGGAAAAGCAAGAAGAGAAAAGAATCCAAAAATGTGAACATAATGTAAGGAGACTCTGGGACAGCTTTAAGCGTACCAACATCAGAATTGTGGGGGTGCCAGAAGAAGAGAGTGAGCAAGATACTGAAAACCTGTTTAAAGAAATAATGACTGAAAACTTCCCACATCTGGTAAAAGAAATAGACTTACAAGTCCAGGAAGCACACAGAACCCCAAAGAAAAGGAATCCAAAGAGGACTACACCAAGACACATCATAATTAAAATACAAAGAGCAAAAGAGAAAGAGAGAATATTAAAAGTAGCAAGAGAAAAACAGTTTATTACCTACAAGGGAGCACCCATACGACCGTCAGCTGATTTCTCAACAGAAACGATGCAGGCCAGATGGGAGTGGCAAGAAATATTCAACGTGATGAATAGCAAGAACCTACAACCAAGAATAATCTATCCAGCAAAGCTAACATTCAGAATTGAAGGGCAGATAAAGAGCTTCACAGATAAGAAAAAACTAAAGGAGTTCATCAACTCCAAACCAGTATTATATGAAATGCTGAAAGGTACTCTTTTAGAAGAGGAAGAAGAAAAAGGTAAAAGCCAAAAAATTATGAACAACAAATACATATCTATCAACAAGTGAATCTAAAAATTAAGTGAATTAAAAATTTGATCAACAGAATAAACTGGTGAATATAATAGAATCAGGAGCACAGAAAGGGAGTGGACTGATAATTCTCAGGGGGGGAAGGGGTGAGGGGTGTACAGGGAGAGACTGGACAAAAATCATACACAAAAATCATGGATGAGATCAATGGGAGGGAGCTAAGGGCAGAGGGAGGGGTGGGAGCTGGGTGGAGGGGTGCTATGGAGGGGAAAAAAGAGAAACAAATGTAATAATCTGAATAATAAAGATTTAATTAAAAAAAACTATTCCTGTAGCATTAACTAATTTTTTAATGATGTTTTATCTCATAGTAAAAACTACTTAACATGCAATGAATCCAAAGCAGTCATATTTCTGTGCAAAATAATTTAAAATTAAAAGCTATCAAGACTGCATTGCAAAATTTACAAAATCCTCTTAATAATATTTAAATAAAAGGGGGTGGAGGGGTAGTGGGGAAATATCCTCTAAGTAAATTACATCAAGTCTTAATGACTTAAATGTTTGACTTAAAATTATTTTTCACTTGTAATACTGATGGCAAGATACACATGATATCAGAATAACACAAAAGGAAAATGGTTTGGAAAAATTAAAAGATCCAGAGTCTAGTTTATAGAAAGATCCCTTTATTAACCTTTGGTTGAGAATATGCTTGTATATTTCCAGAAAATTCCTCCAAGCCCATGTGGATTCCTGCAACAATGGATCTGAGAGAAGAACTGACCACACTACTGCAGCCACAGATAGCAATGGCACCAAGCAACACACTGGTGAGATGGGAGAAACAGTCCAGAGATGGAGGATGGTGAAGATGCCTTGTCATACTAGCAGTCATCAGCTGTACATCACTGCAGGTTGCCCAGGACCAAGTCAAAGAAGGTCAGACCTGTATTTGCTCACTATTTGTTCACCATCCAGAACTGAAATATCATTGCTGTCATGTCAAAAAAGACCATAATTTGAAAGAGGACTCAAAGAGCTGTTGGCTCAGAAAGGAGCTTACTGCAGACTGATTTCTTTGATGTCTGGCAACAATTTAAAGGGATATGATAGAACTCTATTCTTTCCATTGAATTTAAAAATCTTAAAAGGTCCTGAGCTCTGCAAATGACATACATTCTTGTTAAACTTATTAAAACAAAGAAAGGGGATATGTTGGGGGCTAACTCCAGCAGGTTATGAAAGCACGAAGTTCATCTAAAGGTTAGTGAATCTTGAGGCTTCAGCAGGGCTGAAGATATATGTTATTGCCTGCTGCCAGACAGCTGAGATTTTCCCTAACCTGAAAATCTACATGTTATTACCTGCTGCTGGCCAAACAGCTGAACAGCCGAAGGCAGTTCCCCCAACCTAATACTTTACTGCTTACCAAATTTTACCTTTGATATATAGTAGGTATACTGGTTAATAATAGCAGATTTTGTAATCAAAGAAAACACAATAATTTCAAGAGAAACAAAAAGTTATTTATTCAAAGTGATGTCCATCACTAGCTACACATTTCCCCATCTTTCAGGTAATTTGTGGATAACATCCTAATAGAACTTTTCTTGTTTTGAGGCAAACCCATTCAGAGACCCAATTTTCCAGTTCTTCATAAGTTTGGAAGTGCTGCTCAGAAAGTTGCATGTGCCATTGATTGGAACAAGTGGTAATTTGAAGGAGCCATGTCTGGTGAATACAGCGGGTGGGTTAATACTTCCCAGGAAATACCTTTTTATGTGTCTTTAACTGGTTTTGATGTGTGTGATAGTGCATCATCATGAAGCAAAATTACTTTGCCACATCTTCTGGCCCATTTTGGTAGTTTCATGATCAAAGCATGGTTCAAATTGATTATTTGTTGTTGGTAGTGATCAGTATTAATAGTTTCACCTGTTTTTAGAAGTTAATAATACACCACACCTTCCTGATCCCACCAAACATCTTTTTTTCTGAAGGGATTTGGACTTGCAGTCGATATTGATAGTTGACTTGGATCAACCCATGATTTTGTGCATTTAGGATTCTCAAAATAAATCCACTTTTCAACTCCAGTCACAATTTGATGCAAAAAAGACTCTTTCGTGTCATTAAAGCAACATTTTACTGACTTTTCAGTTTTCCATTTGTCATTCATTCAGCTAATATGGCACCCATTTTCCTCCCTTTAAAATCTTTCTCATTGCTTGTAAATGATTGGAAATTATGTATTGAGCAACATTTAATCTCTCTGAAAGTTGTTTTTTATTTTGACATACATCTTCACCCAATAATGCTTGTAATTGTTGGTCTTCAAACTTTTTTAGGTTGACTTGGATGTCTTTGTCTTTCACATCAAAATCATTACTTTTAAAACATTTAAACAAGTATCTTGAGATAGAACATGATCACCATAAGCTTCCCTAAGTATCTAGCAGCAATTTTCTTCAAAATAAAGTAATGAATTAAAACTTCCTGCAAATGCTCTTTTTTTGACACGGAATTTGACATTTTTTAAATATATTTTATTGATTTTTTTACAGAGAGGAAGGGAGAGGGATAGAGAGTTAGAAACATTGATGAGAGAGAAACATCAATCAGCTGCCTCCTGCATACCTCCCACTGGAGATGTGTCTGCAACCAAGGTACATGCCCTTGATCAGAATCAAACCTGGGACCTTTCAGTCTGCAGGCTGATACTCTATCCACTGAGCCAAACCAGTTAGGGCAAAATTTGACATTTTTAAGTGTAAAAAATATCTATCATGTTAGCACCTTCAGCAAATTAGACATATGAAGTGTTTTTTTTTAAATATATTTTTTATTGATTTTTCACAGAGAGGAAGGGAAAGGGATAGAAAGCCAGAAACATCAATTGAGAGAGAGACATCTATCAGCCGCCTCCTGCACGCTCCCTACTGGGGATGTGACTGCAACCAATATACATGCCCTTGACCGGAATCGAACCTGGGACCCTTCAGTCCCCAGGCCAACGCTCTATCCACTGAGCCAAACCGGTTTCGGCGATATGAAGGTTTTTTAAAAAATATATATCTTTATTGATTTCAGAGAGGAAAGGAGAGGGATAAAGAGATAGAAACCAATGATAAGAGAGAATCATTGATTGGCTGCCTCCTGCACACCCCCTACTAGGAATTGTGCCCATAGCCTGGGCACAGGCCCTTGGCCAGAATCAGAAGTGGGACCCTTCAGTCCATAGGCAGACACTCTATCACTGAGCCAAACCAGCTAGAGTGACATATGAAGTTTTGAAGCTTGCTGTCAATACAACAAAATAGCATACGTATCAAATCACATATATAGTAATATATGTGTAACTCCATCTATTGAAAAAATCCACATTATTAACTGGTACATCTGGTACAGCTAGTATATCTGCTTTGCTATAGGGCAAAATATGTGAATAAAGAGCCCTAGATACAGACATTCAGGGAGAACTTAGTTACTAAAGTTAAGCCTTCCCTGGCTCTGGCATGTATTCTAAATTTATATTTCATGTGTCTATTATCTTTATTAATTTACTCACAGTCCTTCTCCAGATTACTGAACCCTTCTAAATGCTGAGAAACACCCCAGAACACTGTTATATTTAAAGTGTTTTTCTTGAAATATTAAAAAAAAAAAAAGAAAGAAAGAAAGAAAGAAAAGAAAAGAAAACCTGGGCTTCTAACCAACATGTGGATTAGGTAGCCCTGGGTCACATGGACTCAAAGGAATTCTGAATTTTTCTAGGAATCTTTCATGCCCTGACTATACTGAGAGGAATCCTTAATTCTTCTCAGGTCCAAGGTTTAAATTCTACAGTCACCTGAACAGCTGACTCATAGGAGGGATCCTTAGGAGCAACTGGCCCCTAAGAGAATTTAGCAAAAAATAGAGGGTCAGACGAAGGGGAGAGGAGGAAGGGATTGATGATGGTGAGGAAAGAACGAGATAAACAGAAAAGAGAGTAAGTTGCAGATAGAGAAGCATCTGGGGACAAAAGGAAAAAGATTTACTAGAGACTTGTAAAGTTAGTCAAATTGCTCATTAATTTTGGTCAAACACTCTAAACCAGCGGTTCTCAACCTGTGGGTCGTAACCTGTTTTCTGATGGTCTTAGGCTCTACAGCAGTGACCCACAGGTTGAGAACCACTAGCAGGGTCACCTAAGACCATCAGAAAACACAGATATTTACATTACGATTCACCACAACACGAGGAACTGTATTAAATGGTCGTAGCATTAGAAAGGTTGAGAACCACTGCTCTAAACACTCCCCAACATCAGGAGTTAAAGAATCAGAATTTCATATGGGGGCTCTTCTCACCAATAAAATTAAAAAATAAAAAAAATAAAGAGTGGTCCTTGGGTCTGAGGAATTCTATTCCCTTTCTAATGTATCTCTTAAATTAACAATTCTGTCCATCTAATTTCCTCCAGAGTGGCCATTGGAAGCCCAAGGTGCTGTTGTGAATGTATGTCACCTAGAGGTGAACACAAGAGCTACAGTTTATAAAAAGTGCACATAAGAAGCAGGAGGCTCCCTGGAGAAGAGAGGATTAGACCAGACAACCCGCGTGAGCTGGTGATGTCGGAGGCATGAGATGCTCATGCACTTTAGGTCTCGAGTCCCCAGGTGCATGGTTGGCCTCTTCCAAATGAGACAGAAGGAAAACCTCATCAAGTATCTTTAGTCTCAGCAAACTTTGTCCAAATAGACTGGATCCAATGAGAACCACAAACTTGCCACTCTGTGAGGAGATTTTGAACAACAGGTTTATAGGACCTAGGCCTATGATCTACTCTGAGGTTCTCCTTTTTATGACAAACGACACTTTTAGACAGTGCAATCCAAAGCAGAAGCACAAAAGAGAGCAGATAGGGATGAGGAAGAATGCCTTGATTTCACTAAAGATACCAATTATGTGGGAACCAGTAGCAGAACCTGATATGAACCCGAGAAAAAGGCTGAGGAGGTCAATGCAGCGAGCAGAGCTTACACTTGTTGCTGACTACAATGTGTGCACTGACCAGCAAGCCAGGAGCAAAAGACACACATAGCCTCCTGTGTTTCACCAGCAGCTGCATTGTACTACCAGCCCATTTCCTGCAGGAAAAATGACAGTCTGACAGCCTTCCTTCATTCCATCCCAGTCCGCCCCTGCAGTCCAAGCTGCAGCACTTCTGTGGAGATAGCTGATTGGGTATCTGTACCACAGGCTTTAATCTCCTCAGCAACCGGTGCCCAGCCACACCTGGAGTTGCTTACAGGGCACTATCTGGGCAGGCTGGGAATCTTCTAAATTGTGTGCGGACCGCTTTTCTCTTTGTTCCCTCAATGTATCTATCTCCTCTCCCATGTTACTCTAAATGGCAAGAAGAAACCAAGCCATACCTTCAACACTTAGCTGAGTACCCACCAAGTATCCAAGTTCTGGTTTTGAAAAAACAGAGCACAACCCTGCTAAGTCCTCTGCACCTTTTTTAAAATATATATTTTTTTATTGATTTTTTACAGGGAGGAAGGAAGAGGGATAGAGAGTTAGAAACATCAATGAGAGAGAAATACTGATCAGCTGCCTCCTACATACCCCCCACTGGGTATGTGCCAGCAACCAAAGTATATGCCCTTGAATGGAATTGAATCTGGGAGTCTGCAGGCCAATGCTCTATCCACTGAGCCAAACCAATTAGGGCTGCACCTTTTTTTTTTTTTCCTTTAATCCTTACCGGGGTATGTTTTCATTGTGAGAGAGACAGAAAGAGGGAGAGAGAGAGGGAGAGAGAGAGAAGAAGGAAGAGAGAAATATGTGAAAGAGAATCATCCGTTGGTTGCTCCTGTACACACAATGTCTGGGGATTGGACCGCAGCCTTGGTATAGAAGATGACTTGCCAACCAACCAGGCCACTGGCCAGAGCGTCCCCTGTGCCTTTTACAAGGGGTCTCATTTCCTTCCGTTTCTTTTAACTTGCTCCTCATGCCATCTGAAGCATCAGCAGAAGCACTTTGAACAATCATTTTCAACAACAATCTTCTAAAGTCAATCTAGTTTCTTTTATCAAGCACCTAAAAACTCCATTACTAAATTCCAAAACTACTTTCATGTTTTAAAATTTTATGACAGCTATGACTCATTTTATGGTATTGAAATCTGTGTTAATTTGCAAGGATGCCTACCAAAGTACCACAGACCAGTAGCTTAAACCAAAGAACTTCACTGTCTCACAGTCTGGAGGCTGGAAGTACAATGTCAAGATAACAGCAGGTGGCTCCTTCTGAAGCTGAGGGAAAAGCCACCCTCTCCCCAGCTCCCAGGGCTCTGCTGGCCATCTTCAATTTCCTTGGTTTGTCCAACCGTCAGCCAATTTGCCCTTGTCCTCACATAGCATCCTTTGAGTTCATTCCTGCCCCCACCCCAACCCCATCCATTAGAAGGACACCAGTAATAACAAGCTAGGAACTCATACCTAGCTTGATGCTCTGCAGGATGCTCTCATCTACCTAACTGCATTTGAAGGACCCTATTTTCAAGCAAGGTTACATTCTGTGGTACTAAGGGTTAGGACTTCCACATGTGAATTTTGGGGACAGGATTCAAATAACAAACTATTACTTGTGTATGTTTTGTACTTTTAAAATATGTCATTTTTTCCTTAAAATTAATAAATTCTAAAGTCTTTAATGAATATAATCTAAATGTGTGCAAGAAATTTCTACTAAATGACTATTATATGTTTTCTAATTAAAGCTTAGTGTTAAATTAATAGGCCGAGGGGAACAAAACAGAGACTTGATAATCTCTGAGACTTGAACCAAAATTTAACTTTGTGATTCCAAGGAACTTCTAGAAAGCAATATAGCTAGAAAAGTTGTTTATAGTTTCTATACTTATAACTGTAAGTGGTTATATGTGAGTCCAGTGACAGAGTAGAAATGGGAAGCTGTCTGGACAATTAAAAGACATGCAGTGTGTCTCAGAGGGAATCGCAAGAGAGAGGATTGCAGTGGTGGGGACAGATTTACTGATTCCTGAGGATAACTCAGGAAGACCAAAGGCAAGCACATTCCCTGTCTCTAAGCATTCAAGATGGAACTGACCTCTTCACAGGGGCCATCTATCATGCAAATGAAACCTCCACTGGAATGGACTTCCTTCACAAAGACCACCATTCCCAAAGCAACTCAAAGACAGGCTTCCCAAAAATGTGCATGAACATAGTATTTTTGACATTTATCGTCTTTCAAATAAAATGCATAGTTTTAATTAAATATTTGCATAGTACTTTATAGTTTATTTTAGATTTGCATCTATAGTTATATTTGCATTTAAAAGTACTTCACATCCCATGTAACATTTAGTAAGATTTCTTTCTCTGCATTTGATGACTGAAAAATTGAGACAGAGAAATGAAATTCAACTTGCCGAACTTCATTATGGTTCAACTGGTACTAGCAAGCAGTATAGCTAGCTATCAAGATACCAGTCAATCAGAAATTAGCTGAAGACCAAGTCATTCAGAAAGTCAGCTGGTTGATTTCCAGACAGTGCAGTCATTATGACTCCACACAGTTTCTTACACCATTTCCTAGGTTCTTAGCTGCCTCTTTGTTTGCTTCTGATAGAGCTAAATTAGATTAACTCCATGAGGTTCTTTTTGTTACTGTCATAATGTTTTGTTTGTTCTGTACCCACCATTCTGCAACTCCCTCTGCTGGCCCTCCCTGTAAACTGCGGGAATTTAACAGTTGCACAAACCTGTCAATAGGAATGCGGAGAAGTGGACTCAGCTCAAATCAGGCGAACTGCACAGTACCCCTGGGTAACCAGACCCCTGATCATGCCCCCTGACCAATCGATGGGGCCATGAATGTTCCCCCCACCCACTGCTCTGAAGCCCCTATAAAGCCTATTGTTCCCCCAGAGCGCGCTCTCTCTCTCTCTCTCTCCCTCTCTCTCTCCCCCCCCCCTCCCCTCCCCCCCACCATGGTTCTTTTGCTTTTGCATTGGGCTCGGGTCCTTCCTGGTAGGTTTTTAGGGATCCTGAACACTGGGCATAGCACTTATAAGTGTGAAAAAGTAAAATTGCTTGTTGTCAAACAAAGTATATTCCACAAAGCACTCTCCACTTAAATTTTTAAAAAGCAACAGCTGCCTTTTCAGAGAACACTCTTCTTACTTCTGTAATTAATGCAAGGTGGCCAGCTGGCCTCCACACGAAACCTCTTTATTTCACTCTACCTGGAAAGGCACTTAAACCAAGAATTAGAGAATTTCCAAGGGATTCTTTATAAACTGGGAAGAATGGAAAAAATCAATGGTATGCATTTTACAACCTGAGCGGCATACAGGCAACTGGTGAATTACACAGCAATTTCTAATGGAGACCTTTTCAAAAATAAGAATACAAATTAGAACAGAATAAGAGATGGCATTTATTAAAGGATTACTCTGTGCTGGGAACCAACCCAAATCTTCTCACATGGAACTCATATGAGGGACAAGCACATGGGAGAAGGACTTGCCCAAAATTAGAGCACCCCTGCTAACAAAGTCAGCTCTCAGAAATAGCAGTTTCACTATGAGTGTTAGCATTACCTTTAGAAAACCATTGGTGAAACATTGAAATATGTTTAGAGTAAGTGACTTAAAAAAGATAAAAATAGTATTGACTTCAATTTAAAGAATGCATCTATAGATGAGTGGATATAAAAGCACAATCAAACAAGAGTAGATTATGATTTTATTTTATTTTTTATTAACATACTAGAGGCCCCGGTGCACCAGTGGGGTCCTCGGCCTGGCCTTCAGGATAAAGCTAAAACCAGCTCTCCAACATCCCCTGAGGGATCCTGGATTGTGAGAGAGCACAGGCCAGACCTAGGGACCCCACCCATACACAATCAGAGCTGGGTAGGGACCTCAGAAGGGCTCCAGGGCATGTCCGTCCCATCTTGCTCAGTCCCAATCAGCAGGGCCCTAGCAGCAACTTAATCTACTGGTCAGAGTATCTGCCCCCTGGTGATTAGTGCACATCATAGTGAGCAGTTGAGTGGACTTAGCATATCATTAGCATTTTATGCTTTCATTTATTGAACGCACAACCAGACAACTGGACACTTAGCATATTAGGCTTTTATTATATAGGATATTTATTGAGAACCTATTATATGCTGCATACATTTTTAAAACAACACAGGATATACTGATAAATAATAAAAAGTCCTTATCCTCATGAAACTTGCATTAAAAATAAGACAGACAATAAACAAATTAAAAAGTAAATGTGACTTAAACTGCCCACCTGCTTAGCAGTTAATTCAAGTCACCATCATCTCTCACTTGGAATAGTACATAATTCTCCTACCTGGGCTCCCTAGCTTTCAGGCTTGCTCCTTAGTCTGCTAAAGTGATACTTCCAATAATAATGAGATCACACATCTGTTAAAAACCTTCCAATGACTTTTCATGTGATTCACAAACTCTTTACAAATAGTCTACCATTGCATGTTGTTTATACTTATTTATATTTTTATATATCCTATCTAATAAAATAATAATATCCAAATTGACCATACCTCTGCTACACCCACAAGCCATGTCCACCAGCCAATCAGAGCGAGTATGCAAATTAACCCAGCCAAGATGGCTATGGCCACAGAGAAAGCAGGAGGGAGGCTTGGGTTGCCCCTGGAGATGGAGGAAGCCAAGCTTTTTGCAAACCCTGCCTGGCCAGGCCTCCGCTTAAGGCAACAAAGTTTCAATGGCTGTGCGAACAGAAGGTTTGGCTCTGCTCCAGACTACAAAGTTTCAATTGTAGGAAATAAATAAATCCCAGATACCAGGGCCTCCACTTGAGTCACCAGGTGGCATGGCTGGCCTGCAAACCATCACAGGCCCCTCACCCAGGCCACTCCATGCCCCAAGGGAACATCCACCTTTATCCAGGACACCCTTCAGGACAAACCAGCTGGCCCCCACCCATGCACCAAGACTCTATCCTATCTAATAAAAGAGTAATATGCAGATTGACCATCACTCCAACACACAAGATAACTATCTCCATGTGGACAAAAGATGGCCATCACAAGATGGCCAGCATGGAAGGGAAATTGGGAGGGATCAGGCCAGCAAGGGAGTGCAGTTGGGGGTGATCAAGCTTGCAGGGGAGAGCAGTTAGGAGTGACCAGGCCAGCAGAGGAGAGAAGTTGGGGATGATCAGGCCTGCAGGGAAGGGCAGTTGTAGGGAACCCAGGCCTGCAGGAGAGGGCAATTAGGGGCAAACAGGCTGGCAGTTCAGCATCAATCAGGCTGGCAGGGGAGAGGTTAGGGAGTGTTTATGCTGGCAGGCAGAAGTGGTTAGGAGCAGGTGAGTAGCTGGGAGCCAGCAGTCCTGAATTGTGAGAGGGATGTCTGACTTCCTAAACAAGCAGTCGGACATCCCTCCCCAACTCCCTGCCCCCGTGCACAAATTTTGTGCATTGAGCCTCTAGAAGATAATAATCTTGTGGTCAGAAGTATGATTTCAAGGCTTTTATATTTGTTGAGAAATATTTAATGGCCCAGAATATGATCTATCTTGGTGAACATTCCAAGTCTAATTGAAAACCATGTGTAGTCTGCTGTTTTGGGTAAAGTATTTAGTCAAAGCCAATCAAGTCAGTGATAATGTTTTTCAGGTTTTCTATTTTCAGAAGTTTCATTGTAAGGTCTTGAAAAAAAATGAATCCTTTTTATTTAACCTACTTGGTATTCCTTAATCTTCATCTATAGTTTTCTATTTCTCATCTGTCCTGGCAAATTCTCTGCCATTATATCCTAAAATACTCCACTATCCCTTTTGTTTTATCTTTTATTTCTGAAATTTCAACTAGAAATACATTAAACCTTCTCTCTGTATACTTTTGCTCTAATCTATTTTTATAATTTTGGCTCTAGTGATGATTTCTATATAATTTTTTTTCAAATCAACTAAAGAGAACTCATCAACTGCTAAACATCAAAATTTAAAATTTTGGTTAATGTATCTTCACTTTTTTACAAAATAAGTTAGCCACTTACATGCAATAGACATTAATATTTCAAGAAAAATGATTTTAAATATAAACATATTACCAAAACTGTACTAAAAGTTGTAGGAAATATTAAAAATCTGCAAATAACAAGATTACTACTATTATATTCTAAAATATTTTTCCTCTGGTTTTATTTTTATTCATCAGTTTATGTTCTTCATTATATTCCACAAATGAGTGAGATCATGTGCTATTTATATTTCTTTAACTGACCTGTTGCACTTAGCATAGTGCTATCCAGGTCCATCCATGCTGTTGCAAATGGTAAGAGTTCCTTCTTTTCTTTACAGCAGCTTAGTATTCCATTGTGTAGAGGTACTGTGGTGTTTTAATCCACTCATCTGCTGATGGCACTTAACAGATTCCAAATCATATCTATTATGAGTTGTACTGTTATGAACATAGAGGTGCATATACCTTTCTGATTGGTGCATCTGATTTATTGGGATATATTCCTAGAATTGGGATGATTGGGTCAAATTGGAGTTCCAGGTTAGTTTTTTTGAGGAAATTCCATACTATTCTCCACAGTGGCTACACCAGTCAGTATTCCCACCAGCACTGCACGAGGGTTCCTTTTTCTCTGCATTCTCACCAGCACTTATCTTTTCTTCATTTGTGCATGATAGCCATTCTGACAGGTGTGAGATTGTACTGAATTGTCATTTTGATTTGAATCTTCTGGATGATTAGTGACTTTGAATATGTCTCTTGGCCTTCCTTATGTCCTCTTCCAAAAAGTGTCTATTTAGGTGCTTTGGCCATTTATTTTTTTCTATATTTTTTATTAACGTATTATATGTGTACATATCTTCCCATTGCCCTCCTCCCATTCCCATGCATGCCATACTCCCCCAGTGTCTTGTGTCCATCAGTTATACTTATATGCATGCATACAAGTCCTTCAGTTGATCTCTTATTTACCCCACCTTTCCCTAAACTTATCACTGTAATTTGACAGTCTGTTTAACACTTTACTGTCTCGGTATCTATCTTTTTGTTTGTCAGTTTATAATGTTATTTATTATCCATAAATGAGTGAGATCATGTGGCATTTTTCTTTCATTGACTGGCTTATTTCACTTAGCATATGCTCTCCAGTTCCATCCAGGTTACTGCAAATGGTTAAGAATTCCTTCTTTTTTATGGCAGCATACTACTCCATTGTGTAGATGTACCATGGTTTTCTGATCCAGTCATCAGCTGATGAGCATTTAGGCTGTTCCCAAATATTAGCTATTGTAAATTGTGCTGCTATGAACATTGGGGTGCATATATCCTTTCTAATTGGTGTTTCTAGTTTCTTAGAATATATTCCTACGATTGGGATTACTGGGTCAAATGGGAGTTCCATTTTTATTTTTTTGAGGAGACTATATTGTTCCCCACAGTGGCTGCAGCAGACTGCATTCCCACCAGCAGTGCACAATGGTTTCTTTTTCTCTAGATCCTCGACAACACTTGTCTTGTAGTGATTTTTGTTGAGGATTGCCATTCTGAAAGGTGTGAGATGGTATCGCATTGTGGTTTTGATTCGCATCTCTCAGATAATTAGTGACGACTTGGAGCATGTTTTCATATGACACTTGGCCTTCTTCTATCCTCCTTCAAAAGTTTCTATTTAGGTACATTGTCCATTTTTTTATTGGATCATTTATCTTCCTTTTATTAAGTTGTATAAATTCCCTGTAGATGTTGGAGATTAAAACTTTATAAGTGATAACATTTGCAAATATGTTCTCCCATACAGTGGGCTTTCTTGTTGTTTTGTTGATCGTTTCTTTTGCTGTGCAAAACATTTTTATTTTGATGTAGTCCCATTTGTTTATTTTCTCTTTAGCTTTCATTGCCCTAGGAGCAGTATCAGTGAAGAAGTTCTTTCACTGAAATTTTGCTGACTGTGGATTCCTCTAGTATTTTTATGCTTTCCCATCTTATGTTTAAGTCCTGTATCCATTTTGAGTTTATTTTTGTGTATGGTGTAAGTTAGTGGTCTACTTTCATTTTTTTGCATGTATCTGTCCAATTTTCCCAACACCACTTATTGAAGAGACTGTCTTGACTATATTGTATGTTCATGCCCCCTTTGTCAAATATTAATTGAGAAAAGTCGTTTGGATTGATATCTGGGTTCTTTATTCTATTCCATTGGTCAATATGTCTGTTCTTGTGCCAGTACCAGGCTATTTTGAGAACAGTGGCTTTGTAATACAGCTTGAAATCAGGAATTGAGATCCCACCTACTTTGCTCTTCTTTCTCAGGATTGCTGTGGCTATTGGAGGTCTTTTTTTTTTGTTGCAGATAAATCTTTGGAGAGTTCTTTCTAGGTCTGTAAAATATGACATTGGTATTTTAATGGGGAGTGCATTGGCTCTATAGATTGCTTGGGTAGTATGGACATTTTAATGATGTTGATTCTCCCAAACCATGAGCATGGTATGTTCTTCCATCTGTTTATGTCTTCCTCTATCTCTTTTTTCAGTGTCCTGTAGTTTTCTGTGTATAGGTCTTTTACCTCCTTAGTTAAGTTTATTCCTAGGTCTATTAATATTTTTGGTGTGATGGTAAATGGGATTGCTTTCTTAGTCTCTCTTTCTATAAGTTCACTGTTAGAGTATAGAAATGGCATAGATTTCTTGGCATTAATTTTGTATCCTGCTACATTGCCAAATTCATTTATTAAGCCCATTAATTTTTTGATGGAGTCTCTTGGGTTTCTTATGTACAGTATCATGTCATCTGCAAATAAGGACAGCTTTACTTCTTCTTTTCCAATTTGGATGCCTTTTATTTCTTCTTCTTGTCTAATTGCAATAGCTAATACTTCCAATACTATGTTGAACAGGAATTGTAAGAGTGTCTTGTTCCTGTTCTTAGGAAAAAGGGGTTTCAGTTTTTGCCCATTGAGTATGATGTTAGCTGTGGGTTTATCATATATGGCTTTTATTATGTTGAGTTATGATCCTTCTATTGCCACCTTGTTGAGAGTTTTTATCAAGAAAGGGTGTTGGATTTTGTCTAATGCTTTTTCTGCATCAATTGATATGACTATGTGATTTTTATCTCTCAATTTGTTTATGTGATGTATCACATTTATTGATTTAAAGATATTGTACCATCCTTGCATTCCTGGGATAAATCATACTTAGTCATGGTATATGATCTTTCTGATGTACAGCTGGATCACATTTGCAAGAATTTTGTTGAGGATTTTAGCATCTTTATTCATAAGGGATATTGCTGGTAATTCTCTTTCATTGTGTTGTCTCTATCTGGTTTTGGAATTAGGCTGATGTTGTCTTCAGAGAAGATGCTTGGAAGTGTTCCTTCCTCCTGAATTTTTTGGAATAGTCTGAGGAGGTTAGGTTTTAATTTTTTTTTAATGTATGGTAAAACTCCTCTGTGAAGCCATCTGGCCCTGGGCTTTTACTTGCTGGAAGCTTTTTGATGACTGCTTTCATTTCTTCTATAGTTATTGGCCTATTGAGATGTTTAGATTCTTCTTAGATTGAGTTTTGAAAGGTTATATTTTTCTAGGAATATGTACATTTCCTCCATGTTGTCCAGTTTTCTGGAATAGAGTTGTTCATAGTATTTTTTTTACAATCCTTTGTATTTCGAAGGGGTCTGTTGTTATTTTAACTCTTTCCTTTCTGATTTTCTTTATTTAAATCCTCTCTCTTTGCTTCTTGGTGAGCCTAGCTAGAAGTTCATCTATCTTGTTTATCCTTTGAAAGAATCAGCTCTTGGTTTTGTTGATCTTTTGTATTGTTTCTTTGGTCTCTATATCGTTTATCTCCATTATGACCTTTACTGTTTCCTTCCTTCTGCTTACACTGGGCTTTTTTTGTTGCTCTCATTCTAGCTCTTTGAGTTGTAGGGTTAAGTAATTTATTACCATTGTTTCCTGTTTTTTTCAGTAGGTTTGTAGAGCTATGAACTTCCCTCTTAAGACTGCTTTCCCTGTGTTCCATAGATTTTGGATTGTTGTGTTTTCATTGTCATTTGTTGCCATGATGTTTTTTATTTCTTCCTTAATCTCTCTGGTTACCCAGTCATTGTTTAATAGCACGCTGTTTAGTCTCCATGTGTTTGATTTCTTTGGATTGTTTTTATTGCAGTTGATTTCCAGTTTTATGCCACTGTGATCTGAGAAGATGTTTGATATGATTTCTGTCTTCTTGAATTTGAAGAGACTTTGCCTATGGTTCAACATGTGGTCTATCTTTGAAAATGAGCCATGTGCACTTGAGAAGAATGTATATTCTGTGGCTTTGGGGTGAAATATTCTGAAGATGTCAATTAATTCTTTCTGGTCTAGTGAGTCATTTAGGATTGATGTTTCTTTGCTGATTTTTTGTTTAGATGATTTGTCCAATGGTGATAGTGGGGTACTAAAATCTCCTACTATTATTGTATTGCTCTCAATCTCTCCCTTGATATCCTCCTGGAGTTATTTTATGTATTTGAGTGCTCCTGTATTAAGTGTATATATGTTTACCAAAGCTATTTCTTCTTGTTGGATTGCTCCCTTTAGTATTATGAAGTGGCCTTCCTTATCTCTTGTTATGTCCTTCACTTTGAGATCTAATATGTCAGATATAAGTATTTGTACTCAGTAGGTTTCTTGTAGACAGCAGATATATGGGTCATGTTTTCTTATCCAACCCATTACTCTATGGCTTTTGATTGGAGTATTTAATCTATTTACATTTAAAGTTATTATTGATAGGTACTTATTTGTCACATTTTATTGTTTACTCCTGTGTTCCTTCTTTGCTTCCTATTTCTTTCTTTTTTCTTTCTTCCTTTTTTTACATCAGACCCTTTATCATTTCTTGCATTGCTGGTTTGGTAGTAATAAATTTCCTTAGTCCTTTTTGTCTGTGAAGCTCCTGATTTCACCTTCACTTTTGATTGACAGCTTGCTGGGTACAGTATTCTTGGATTCAGACCCTTCCTTTGCATGACTTTATATATTTCATTCCATTCCTTTCTGGCCTGATGAGTTTCTCTTGAGAAATCAATTGCTAGTCTAATGGGGTTTCCTTTGTAGGTAACTTTCTGTCCCTCTCTGGCTGCTTTTAAGATTCTTACTTTGTCATTGGTGTTTGCCATTTTAATTATAATACTTTGCCCATTTTTTGATTGGATTGTTTATCTTTCTTTCATTAAGTTGTATGAGCTCCCTATAAATTGGAAATTAAACACTTATCAAAGATAACATTGATAAATATGTTCTCCCATGCAGTGGCCTTCCTTATTGTTTTGTTTATGGTTTCTTTTGCTGTATATAAGTTTTTTTTTTATTTTGATGTAGTGCCATTTATTTATTTTCTCCTTAATTTCCATTGTTGTAGGAGCTGAATAGGTAAAGATATTACTATGACATATATCTGATATTTTGTTGTCTATGGATTCTTCTAATATTTTAATGGTTTCTCACTTTATGTTTAAGTCTTTTATCCATTTGAGTTTATTTTTGTGTATGGTGTAAGTTGGTGGTCTAGTTTCATTTTTTGCATGTAGCTGTCCAATTTTCCCAACACCATTTGTTGAAGAGACTTTCTTGACTCCATTGTATGCTCTTTCCTCCTTTGTCAAATATTATTGAGCATAATGGCTTGGGTCGACTTCTAAGTTCTCTGTTCTGTTCCATTGGTCTATATTTCTGTTCTTGTGCTATTACCAGACTGTTCTGAGAACACTGGCTTTGTCATATAGCTTGATTTCTGGTGTTGTGATCCCTCCAACTTTGTTCTTCTTTCTCAGGATTGCTGTGGCTTTTCAGGTTTTTTATTTATTTCATATGAATTTTTGCAGAGTTTGTTCTAGGTCTGTGAAATATGCCATTGCTATTTTAATAGGGATTGCATTGAATCCATAGATTGCTTTGGGTAGTATAGATATCCTAAAGATGTTGATTCTACCAATCCTTTAACATGGTATATTTTTCCAGTTGTTTATGTCTTCCTCTATCTCTTTTTTCAACATCCTGTAGTTTTCCAAGTACAGGTCTTTTACCTCCTTAGTTAAGTTTATTCCTAGGTATCACAATTTTTTTTCTTGTTATAATAAATGGGATTATTTTTTAGTGTTTTTTTTTTCTGAGAATTCATTATTGGTGTGTAAAAAAGCCATAGATTTCTGGGTGTTACATTGCCAAATTCATTTATTAAGTATAGTAGTTTTATGATGGAGTCTTTAGGGTTTTCTATGTACAATATCATGTCATCTGCAAATTATGACAGTTTTACTTCTTTTCTAAATTGGATGCCTTGTATTTCTTCTTCTTGTCTGATCACTATGGCTAGCACTTCCGGTACTATATCAAACAGGATTGGTAAGAGTGGGCATCCCTGTTTGTTGTTGCTCTTAGGAGAGATGGCTTTAGTTTTTGCACATTGAGTATGATGTTGGCTGTACGTTTGTCATATATGATCTTTATCATGTTGAGATATGCTCCCTCTATTTATACTTTATTGAGAATTTTTATAAAAAAAAAGGATACTGGATTTTGTCAAATGCTTTCTCTGCATCTATTCATATGATCATTTGTTTTTTGTCATTCAGTGTGTTCATGTTATATACCATGTTCATTGATTTGTGGATATTGTACCAGCCTTGTATCCCTGGAATAAATCCCACTTGATCATAGTGTATGATCTTTTTAATATATCACTGGATGTGACTTGCTAATATTTTGTTGAGGATTTTAGCATCTGTGTTCCTCGTGGATTTTGGCCTATAATTCTCTTTCTTTGTAGTGTCTTTATCTGGTTTTGAAATTAATATAATGCTGGCTTCATAAAAAGAGTTTGGAAGTGTTCCTGCTTCTTGGATTCTCTGAAATAGTTTGAGGAGTATAGGTGTTTGTTTTTTCTTTTAATGTTTGATAAAATTCCCCTGTGAAGCCATCCAGAGCTGGGCTTTTGCTTGGTGGGAGTTTTGTGTGTGTGTGTGTGTGTTTCTACTTCTGTTTCATCAGTTGTTATTGGGCTAATCAGGTTTTCTGATTCTCTCTGATTTAGTTTTGGGAGATTATATATTTTTAGGAATTTTTCCATTTCATCCAAGTTGTCCAGCTTGTTGGTATGTAATTTTTCATACTATTTTCTTACAATCCTTTATAGTTCTGTGGTGACAGTGGTTACTTCTCTATTTTCTTTTCTCATTTTATTTATTTGCTTCTCTCTCTTTGTTTCTTGCTGAGTCTGGCTAAAGGTTTATCAATTTTGTTTATCCTTTCAGAGAAGCAACTCTTGGTTTTATTGATTTTTTAATATTTTTTTAAATTTTCTATATTAGTTTTTTCAGCTCTAATCATTATTATTACTTTCCTACTTGTTATCTTTCTAGCTCTTTAAGTTGTAGGGTTAAATAGTTTATTGTTGGTTTTTCTTGTGTTATTGTTTTTTGAGGTAGGCCTGTAGTGCTATGAATTTCCCTCTCAGTATTGTATTTGTTATGTCCCAGAGATTTGGGGTTGTTGTGTGTTCATTTTCATTTGTTTCCAGAAGTTTTGAAATCTTTCTTCATCCCATTGGTAACCCATTCATTGCTTAATAACGACATGCTATTTAGTCTCCATGTGTTTGAATGTTTTAGTGTATTTTTACTGTAGTTGATTTCTAATTTCATTCCACTGATGGCCTTCATTTTTAAAGTAATTTTTGTCTGATCTGAATATTGCTACTGCAGCTTTTCTTCTATTTCATTTGCATGGAAAATTTTCCCCATCCCTTCACTCTCATCCTGTGTGTGTCTTCCCTTTTGAGGTGGGTCTCTTGTAGACAGCATATAGTTGGGTCATGTTTTTGTATCCATTCAGCTATCCTATGCTTTTTGATTGGAGCACTTAATCCATTTACACTTACAGTTATTATTGATAGGTACCTATTTGTTGCCATTTTAGTTCTGGATGGCAACAAATAGGTACCTGTGCTTCTCCTTCTCATTACAGCAGTCTACTTAGAAATTCTTACAATGTTGTCTTGGTGGTGATATACTCCTTTACTCTTTTTTGTCTGGGAAGCTCTTTATTTGACCATCTATTTTGAATTATAGCCTTGCTGGATATAGTAGTTTTGGCCTCAGATCTTTGCTTTCCATTACCTTGAGTACTTCACGTCAAGAAATGAAAAATTAGGAGTCTACCTATGGGAATTCCTTTGTAGGTAATAGTTTTCTTTTCTCTTGCTGCCTTTAAGATTATCTCTTTGTCTTTAATTTTTGTCATTTTAATTATGATGTATCTGGGCATGGGCCTGTTTGGGATTTTCTTGCTTGGGGTTCTCTGTGCTTCCTGAACTTGTATGACTTTTTCCTTTACCAGGTTAGGGATGTTTTCTACCATTATTTCTTCAAATAACTTCTCTATTCCTTTCTACCTTTCTGTCTCTTCTGGCACACATGCTATTCTAATATTGTTACATTTCACCTTGTCCCACAGCTCCCTTAAGCTGCCCTCCTATTTTTTAATTGTTTTTCTTTTTGGTTCTCTCATTGAGTGATATTTTCAACCCTGTCTTCTAATTCACTGATTCAATCCTCAGCTTCCCCTAACCTGCTATGTATTCCATCCAATGTGCCCTTTTATTTGTGTTATGTCATTTTTTTATCTTAGACTGTTCTTTTTTTCATGGTTACTATATCATTTTTCATGCCGTTGAGCATCTTTACCATCATTACTCTGAACTCTATTTCAGATAAATTTTTATCTCTGCTTCCTTTATCTCTTCTTCTGGAGAATTCTCTAGTTCTTTCATTTTTTTTTTCTTTGCCTCCTCATTTTGGTTGTCGGTTTGGGTTTGTGACTATGTTTTAGGTAGATCCTCTAGACCTTTTAATCTCTGGGGCAGGACAGTGTTAAATGCTGTTTCTGACTAATTAAATCTGGTAAAGATTCAAAGCCTTCAGAGATGCCTCTGCCTACAAACTGATATGATTCCAACTTGAATTTCCCCCAAGAAAATTTTTCTCAGGTGTGGTGATAGTGTCTTTCACAGGATGGAGCAGTTGCTTCTGCCTAGAAGCTAATTGTTGTTTTTACTCTCTTAAGTGGCCTCAGAGCAAGTGTTTTCCAACAGGGCATGACAACTGTCTTCTCCCCAGGCAAGGCAAAGGTCTATGTGAGAAAGATGTCCTCCATTGGGTGAGGGAATGGCTCAGCCCAGAAAACTTGGGGTCTGCCTTCTGAGCTCTATCTCCCAAGCCCCCATCCTGGCTTCTGCTCTCACAGCTCCAATCCACTTCACTCTCCCTCTGTCAGAGCACAAGGTGGGTGAGCTCCACAGGGAATTTTGTGTGTTGGCCTTTTAAGTGGGTGTCTGAATTTTCAGCTATCACTCCCTGGACTACAGAACCCTACTGCCTTTCACAGCCAGATGTTATGTGGATACCCTTCTTAATTTTGGTTCTCTCTTCTCAATGTTGAGGCCAAGCTTGGGGATCTCCCAGAGTTCTCAGTGGCAATCCTCCCCTCACTCCCCCACAGCTGAAATATCTGTCCAATACTTCAGTTTCTGTGGGCATCCAGTCAGCCCCTTTACATCCCCCCTCCTACTACTAGTCTCTATGTGGTTTGCACTTTTGGTCCTCAGGTATCAGGGTTCTCTCCTGTGAGTTTTCCATTGATTAATCAGAAAAATTTTCTGTATTTCAGTTGTAATTCCAGTTTGTTCCTTGGAGCATGTCCGTACAGCATCCACTTACTCTGCTGCCATTTTTAATCTCTAGATTATGATTTTAAATTTCATGATTTTAAGTTGTAATGGGAGCATGCTTTGTTGGCTGAGAAATAATTAAGAAAACATTGCAGGTGTTTGAAACTGAAAAGAATTGATTATGAAAGAAACTGAAGATGTTCATTGATGATGATAATGAAGATGATGGTGGTGATGAAGATGGTGATTATTATGATAAATATGATGGAGATGATGGTAATTATGATGATGATGATGAAGTAAAAGAAGAAGATGATGATGATTGCTTCTACTATACAGATTAAATGACTCATTAAAAGGTTTTTTAGCAGAAATTTCAATGAGAAAACATGGTCTTCTGAAAAGCTGGACTTTAGAAAGAATGCTGTCTTGAAAGTAGTGTGATCCCTATAATAAGAAGTGTTTACAAATATATTTATAATTTAAGTGTTAATGCCAGGATTGCATTAAGTGGTGGTTAAAAATAGCTGGGAAGTTGAACTAATACCAATTGTAACTTAATATTATTTACTTAAGACATACTATAAATCTTATTTACAACATGAATATAGTGAATACTCAATACTAGGAATTCAATTATTTTAATTAAAAAGATGTTTAAGAAATAGGAAAAATGTTTTTGTGAAAACATGTCTGAATGTATAAATAAGTAACTTAACTCTCATTTTTCTCACTTACCGATATTTACATTACATCTATTAAAACGAATACTTTAAAATAATCATCACCACATTCTTGTGTAGAAAATCAAACCCTTTTCTGCTGGCAATGCTGCTTACAGATTATAATGTGATGACTGCAAAGTATAGTTAGAAACATTCAGCTGAGGAAAGAGAGAAACTGAGTCCACATAACTAGAGAAAGAGCATGAGGAAAGCTGACTGGCCTCTAGCAGCTATTTCCTGCCAACAACAAATAAACAAAAGAAAAAAACCCGAAGTGGAAAAATCTAAGCCTGATGTGAAAAAAAGTTTCAAAAGAAAGCCTTCAATAGAAGAAATTTGTACCTAGATCTCCCAAGAGGTTTATGTGAGAACTCTGAGGACTCAAGCTGACAATGCACAGAAATTGTGTGGAGACACTGTTCTCAAAACAGCTTGATACTAGCATAAGAACAGACATATAGACCAATGGAATAGAATAGAGAATCCAGACATCGACCCAAACCACTTTGCTGAATTAATATTTGACAAAGGAGGCATGAAATTACAATGGAGCCAAGACAGTCCTTCAAGAAATGGTGTTGGGAAAATTGAATAGATACATGCAAAAAGAATGAAACTAGACCACCAACTTACACCATAGACAAAAATAAGCTCAAAATGGATACAGGATTTAAACATAAGATGGAAAACCATAAAAATACTAGAGGAATCCACAGGCAGCACAATCTCTGACATATGCCAAAGGAACTTTTTCACTGATACTGCTCCTAGGGCAATGAAAGCTAAAGAGAAAATAAACAAATGGCACTACATCAAAACAAAAGCTTTTGCACATAAAAGAAAACCATCTACAAAACAATAAGAAAGCCTACTCTATGGGAGAACATATTTGCAAATGTTATCACCAATAAAGATTTAATCTCCAGCATCTACAGGGAACTTATACAACTTAATAAAAGGAAGATAAATTATCCAATAAAAAAAAATGGACAACGGACCTAAATAGAAACTTTTTGAAAGAAGACAGAAGGAAGGCCAAGAGACATATGAAAACATGCTCCAAGTCACAAGAGTGGGCATCCCTCTCTTGTTCCTGTTTTTAGGGGAAATGGTTTTAGTTTTTGCCCATTGAATATGATGTTAGCTGTAGATTTATCATATATGGCTTTTATGATGTTGAGGTATGATACTTCTATTCCCATCTTGATGAGAGTTTTTATCAAGACAGGGTGTTGGATTTTGTAAAATGCTTTTTTCTGCATCAATTGATATGACTATGTGATTTTTATCTCTCAATTTATTTATGTGATGTATCAAGTTTATTGATTTCCAGATATTGTACTGTCCTTGCATTCCTGGGATGAATCCTACTTGGACATGGTGCATGATCTTTCTGATGTACTGCTGGATCCAATTTGCAAGAATTTTGTAGAGGATTTGGCATCTATGTTCATGAGAGATATTGGCCTATAATTATCTTTCCTTGTGTTGTCTTTATCTGGTTTTGGTATTAGAGTGATGCTGGCTTCATAGAAGGTGTTTGGAAGTGTTTCTTCTTCTTGAATATTTTTGAATAGTCTGAGGAGGATAGGTTTTAATTCTTCCTTGAAAGTTTGGTAAAACTCTCCTGTATAGCTATCTGGTCCTGGGCTTTTGTTTGCTGGACGCTTTTGGATGACTGTTTCAATTTCTTCCATAGTTATTGGACTATTGAGATGTTTAGATTCCTCCTCGTTGAGTTTTGGAAGGTTATATTTTTCTAGGAATATGTCCATTTCTTGCAGGATGTCCAATTTGTTGGAATAGACTTGTTCATAGTATTTTTTAACAAACCTTTGTATTTCGGAGGGGTCTGTTGTTATTTCTCCTCCTTAATTTTTGATTTTGTTTATTTGGGTCTTCTCTCTTTGCTTCTTGGTGAGCTTGGCTAGAGGTCCATTGATCTTGTTTATTCTTTCGAAGAACCATCTCTTGGTTTTGTTGATTTTTTGTATTGTTTCTTTGATCTCTATATCGTTTATCTCCATTCTGACCTTTACTGTTTCCTTCCTTCTGCTTACACTGGGATTTTCTTGTTGCTCTCTTTCTAGCTCTGAGTTGTAGGATTAGGAAATTTATTACCATTGTGTTCTGTTTTGTGCAGTAGACTTGTAGATCTATGAACTTCCCTCTCAAGACTGCTTTCACTGTGTCCCATAAATTTTGTGTTGTTGTGTTGTCATTGTCATTTGTTGTCACGATGCTTTTTATTTCTTGCTTCATCTCTTTGGTTACCCAGTCGTTGTTTAATAGCATGCTGTTTAGTCTCCATGTGTTTGATTTCTTTGTACTGTTTTTATTGCAGTTGATTTCCAGTTTTATGCCACTGTGATCTGAGAATATGCTTGATATGATTTCTATCATCATAAATTTGAAGAGACTTTTCCTATGACACAACATATGGTCTATCTTTGTGAATGATTAATGTGCACCAGAGAAGAATGTATATTCTATGGTTTTGGGGTGAAATGTTCTAAAGATGTCAATTAATTCCATCTGCTCTAGTGAGATTTAAGATTGATGTTTCCTTGCTGATATTTTGTTTAGAGAATTTGTCCAGTGATGACAGTGGGGTATTAAAGTCTCCTACTATGATTGTATTGTTATCAATCTCTCCCTTAATATTCTCCAGGAGTTTTTTTATGTATTTAGTTGCTCCTATATTGGGTATGTATATATTTTCCAGAGTTATTTCTTCTTCTTGGATTGTTTCCTTCAGTATTATGAAGTGGCCTTTTTTATCTCTTGTTATGTCTTTCACTTTGAGATCTAAATTGTCAGATTTAAGTATTGCAACCCCAGCTTTTTTTCATTTCCATTTGCCTAAAATACCATCTTCCATCCCTTCACCCTCAATCTGTGTGCATCTCTTTTTCTGAGGTGGGTTTCTTGTAGACAGCAGATATATGGCTAATGTTTTTTATCCAATTGGTTTCCCTATGTCTTTTGATTGGAGCATTTAATCCGTTTACATTTAAAGTTATTATTGATAGGTACTTATCTGTCCCCATTTTTAGTCCTTACCCCCAAGTTCCTTCTTTGCTTCCTATTTATTTTATTTTTACAGCAGACCCTTTATCATTTCTTGCATTGCTGATTCAGTGGTAATATATACCCTTAGTCTTTTTTTTTCTGTTAAGCTCCTGATTTCACTTTCAATTTTAATTGAAAGCCTTGCTGGGTACAGTATTCTTGGATTCAGACCCTTCCTTTGCATGACTTTGTATATTTAATTCCATTCCTTCTAGCTGATGAGTTTCTGTTGAGAAATCAGTAGCTAGTCTTATGAGGGTTCCTTTGTATGTAACTTTCTGTTCTTCTCAGCTTTTAAGATTCTTTTTTTTTAATTAATTTTTTATACATATCTCCCCATTGCCCCCCCTCCCTCCCAGGCGTACCCCGACCCCCCAGTGTCTGTGATCATTGGCTATGTTTATAAGCATGCATACAAGTCCTTTGATTGATCACTTATTTACCTCACCTAACTTTAATCTTTCTGCTATAATTTCAAAGTCTGTTTGATGCTTTATGATTTTTGTCCTCCTGAGAATTATCAGTCTACTCCCTTTCTGTGCTCCTGATTCTATTATATTCACCAGTTTATTCTGTTGATCAGATTTTAAATCACTTAATTTTTAGATTCACTTGTTGACAGATGTGTATTTGTTGTTCATAATTTTTTGTCTTTTACCTTTTTCTTCTTCCTCTTCTAAAAGGGTACCTTTCAGCATTTCATATAATACTGGTTTGGAGTTGATGAACTCCTTTAGCTATTTCTTCTCTGTGAAGGTCTTTATCTGCCCTTCAATTCTGAATGATAGCTTTGCTGGATAGATTATTCTTGGTTGTAGGTTCTTGTTGTTCATCACGTTGAATATTTCTTGCCACTCCCGTCTGGCCTGCATCGTTTCTGTTGAGAAATCAGCTGACAGTCGTATGGGTGCTCCCTTGTGGTAATAAACTGTTTTTCTCTTGCTGCTTTTAATATTCTCTCTTTCTCTTTTGCTCTTGGCATTTTAATTATGATGTGTCTTGGTGTAGTCCTCCTTGGGTTCCTTTTCTTTGGGGTTCTGTGTGCTTCCTCGACTTGTAAGTCTATTTCTTTTACCAGATGTGGGAAGTTTTCAGTCATTATTTCTTTAAACAGGTTTTCAGTATCTTGCTCTCTCTCTTCTTCTGGCACCCCCACAATTCTGATGTTGGTATGCTTGAAGCTGTCCCAGAGGCTCCTTACATTATCTTCACATTTTTGGATTCTTTTCTCTTCTTGCTTTTCCAGTTGAATGTCTTCTGCTTCTTTATATTTCAAATGTTTGACTTGATCCTTGCCTTTCTCTAGTCTGCTGTTAGTACTCTGCGTAATAGTATTCATTTCAGTCAGTGTATTTATTATCTTCTCTTGGGTCTCACTAAATTTATCCATCTTTTCTAGCATATTCTTGCAAAACCTTATAAGCGTGGTTTTGAACTCTATATCCAGTCGTTTTTTTTCCTCCATTTCTTTTGCTTGTAATCCCTTCCCTTGTCTCGGCATTTTCACTGTGCCGGGGAAACTTCTGTGCTGGATTCAGCCTCAGAAGCCTCTGCTGAGCTTGGGAGGGTGGAGTCTCAGGGCTTAAGGGACCACCTTGCCTTCCAGTCGGCCCCGCCCTCCACGGCCCCTGAGTCTCCCGTGACTGGGTAATGGCTGGAGCGGTCCTTGTGCGCGCGCACCCGCAGCACCTCCAACCGCTGCCTTTCCGGCTCCCCTGCGAACCAGGACCACACGAGTCTAGGTCCCCAGGGTTTCGCCCAAAACAGGGGCTTAGTGGACTCAGAAGTGGCACAGATCGGAGGGTCTGTCTCCCGGCCACTCGCGAAAGCCAGCGGCACAATCAGCAATCCGTCCTCCGCGTGGTGCCGTGCGCGACCAGACCTCTGATCCTTTGCAACTCCCCTAAATTTCCGTGCACTTCTCCCTTTTCACAGTCCAAACTCCCCCCGTATGAGTTTCGGCTGGATCTGGGGTTTAGTGTCGTAAGAGAAGGGGTTCAATGCCGTTGGGAGTCTCCGTTTCCCTTCCGCCAGAGAAAGCCAGCCAGGTACTCCGGCACCGCTCTCTCAGTGCGCTCGTCTCCGTACCTCAGCTTTTTGCAGCTCCTCTGGGTCTCCGTGAGCCCCTCTCTTTCTCTCTAGTTGTAGAACTTCCACTCAGCCAGCTTTCCTGTGGTTCTGGATGATGTCCGTTCTGTCTTTTAGTTGTAGTTTTGAAATTGTTGTGCGAGGCAGCAGTATAGGTGTTTACCTATGCCGCCATCTTGGATTCCTTCCGCTTTTAAGATTCTTACTTTGTCTTTGGTGTTTGCCAATTTAATTATAATGTGCCTTGGTGTCAGTTTTTTGGGGTTAATTTTGCTTGGGACTCTGTGAGCTTCTTGGATTTTTGTGGATTTTTTCTTTCTTATATTGAGGAAGTTTTCTGTCATTATTTCTTCAAACAGGTTTTCTATTCCTTGCTCAGTTTCCACTCTTTCTGGAATTCCAATTATGTGGATGTTGTTTTGTTTCATGTTATCCTGAAGTTCCCTTGGGCTCTCCTCTTGCTTTTTAATTTTTTTTTTTCTAGAAGCAGTTCTACTTGGGTATTTTTTCCTACCTTGTCTTCTAGCTCACTAATGTGTTCCTCTGCTTCCTCTAGTCTACTTTTGATGCTTTCTATTGAGTTCTTTATAGTACTGATGTCATTTTTCATTTCTTCTTGATTATTCTTCATTTTTTCTTACTGCTTATTCATTTCCTCTTGGCTCTTCTTCATTTCCTCTTGGCTCTAACTCATATTGTGGATTTTGTCTTCCATTATTTTCTCTGACCTCTTTCTCTGGCATGTCTATTTCTTCTTCTATTTCGTTTACCTCCTTTTCTGGTGATACCTGCTTTTCTGTCATATGCAGGCTGTTTCCTTGTCTGCCCATGGTCTTTCTTCTCCAGGTGTCTGGTTATGTAGTTCTCACTCCCACATTGTTTTAAAGGCACAAACTACAACACGACCAGGGTCTGAACAAAAATGTATTCACAATGTTAATAACCACAAATAAGGTGACCACCAATAAAGACAAATTAGGGGTAAGTAGAGAAAGAAGAAGAGAAAAATGAGGAAAGTAGAAGAGAAAGAAGTGCCAAAATCAAATTGGGAGAAGGGAGAAATAAATAAATAAATAAATAAATAAATAAAAATAAAAGAAAAGAAGAAGAAAAGAGAAAAAAATGTCAGTGAGAAAAGAAAGAAAACAAGAGAAAAAAGTGGGACAAGTTATAGATGTGAGGCGGAAACTCCAATAGAACAGCCATTAATCCCAACAAATGCCTGCAACAAGTACCTGGAGATTAATACAATCTACAAATAACAACCAATATCAAGGGAGGCGAGGGGAAAGTGAGGCAAAAAAACAAACCAAAACAAAGCACACAAAAAGCAAAATGAAACAAGTAAAATAAGCAAAAACAATCTCACAAAAAATATAAAAAATTAATATAATCACTGTTCAGGCAAACAGCAACAAAAGGACATAGAGAAAAACAATTTTTTTGGATAGTGAAGACAAGAAGAAAGAGGTTTGTATACACTTGGAATAGGGGATTTGAAATTAGATATATAAGTGGGGTGAAATGTTAACCAGGTAAAGAGAAAGAATAGGGAGAATTTAAAGTTGGAAAAGGAAAAGAGAAAACAAGACAACAAAATGGGGAAAGTTAGGAGGAAAGTGTTGGCATAAAGGTAGAGTTGAGATAGAGTAAAATTATGCTAAAAGAAAGATGAAAATAGAATGTAGAACTCTAATACCACAGTAAAATTAAGAGCAAATAAAATGACACTTGTTTTTTTTCCAAAAAGGTAAAATAGTAGTAGTAATAATTCTTATTGAAAATAAAAATATAATAATTAAAAATGTAAAATCAATTGGGGAGAAAAGAAAAAAGTAGTTTTTTAATTAAAATATGCAAAAAAATAAAAATAAATAACAATAAAAAAGTAAAATGGGCAGTATTGGAGGTCATTCACTTCTACTATTGTTCTGTTTGGCACTCCTGTTTCCCAGTTTAGAGGGTATTGCAATTCACTGTGTTCCACTGCTGAGGTGTGTCTTAATCTCTTTATTCTTTTGTGATTGTGCTAAAGTCAATTTGTGAGTCATCTACTGGGTGGCAGTGTTTTGAAATTGACTTCTGAGGCTAAGCACAGGACCTCTCTAGGCTGTGCTTAGATCCTGCTACTCTGTGATTCTCATTACTGGTTTGTGGGGATGGGTTGCCCCAGATCTAATTCTCTGATGATTACTCTGCACTCCAATCCCAAGGTTCCAGAAAATCAACCTCCTGCAGTCTCTCAGGATGTCTCCAATTGTGTGATCCTATGTATTGGGCTTAGAGTAGAGTGCTGTCTGTGCTCTCTCCCTTCCCGGCTCCTGATTGAGCATCTGGGACACTGTAATAATTCCCAGGCTGTCCTTCTGCCTCAGATAAAAATAGGTTGCTTTCTAGAGTTCCCCTCTGTTAATAGTTCTGAGGGTTCCCTTCCATATTTAGGAATCACACCCTGCCCTACATCCTTGAATTTCTCCCCTAGTCCAGTTCCCACAGTGTGCATGTCTCTGTTCTGCGGGACAGGAGACCTCACCGTATCCCAGACAAAATCTGACCTTTCTGTGTGGCGTGTGGAGCTCCTCTGAGTCTGAGTGTCTGCGCCGATTGGAGAGTGGTGTTCTGGATCCCCCATCTGTAGCTTTTCAGACTGCCGTAGACATCCACTTCCCCCTGCAAGATGGTGCGGTCTCCGCGTTCACACTGGTGGCTCTGGCAGACAAAAACCCCATGGCAGTGGGGCTGCCTGGTCAGGGGAGCCCCACCCAGCAGTCCTCCACCTTCTCCTGGAGGATAACTGACTCTTAACTCGCCAACAAACAATCTCAGTGCGACTCTCAGCTGCTCTCTCCATCTGCCCAGCGATAAGGCTCCAGACATGTCCATCTATTCCGCCACCATTTTTCCCCCCTTTTAAAAATATTTTTAAAAAAGAATTTGTGTGGAGAAGCCTGCGAAAATTGAAGATGAGTCATAATCACCTGAATATTCAGATAGAAAAGCACCCCACATGACATCTGAGCCAACACAATCTTAAAGGTGTTGAGACTCTGAACCCCCTACAACACAGTGTAACTGAAATTACCTCCTTAGAGCTCTGCTAACTGCACACTCATCCTGACCACCAGGCTAGTGGGCTGCAGGCCACATAGGGAGATGACCATTCCTGCATGGGCCAAGTTGAGGCTGGGTCAGAAGTTAGAGGTGTGGTAACTCTGGGATTAGCATGAAAATGCATGGGAGTGATGTCTAGGTCAGGGCAGGTGGAGAGAAATATTCCAGGACATTCACTGGACTGGTGTCCTGGCCAGGGTGAGGAAGGAGATGGAAGAAACTTAACTAGCCCAACAGTAGGAAACCTGGAAATTGGCATTATATGCAGCATTTCTTGACAGAGAAGAAAGAGAAAAGGAGAACCTTGACCACCCAGCTCAAAACAACAGAGAAGAGCTTCCATCCTGCTTCACCTGCTGGGACAGCTAACCCAAGTCTGGATCTGGCTAAGGGTTACTAGCAAGCCCAGAATCTACTAGCCTTCAGAGGGAATCCGTGGGAAGGAAGTGCCAGATTGAAGAGAAAGATTTCCAGCTGCAGTTAGAATGCACCATTGAAATGTTCCAAGGGAGGCAGACATCAGCTGTGGAAAAGCAATGGTGATTAATAGAAAAATTGTATGGTCCAGAATTATAAATTTTACAAGGTCAAAGTCATAAATTTCTGTTCTCTAAGCAGAACATGCAATTGCACTCATCAGCCTTGAAGGGATTTGGATGGTGCCATGATCCCTTTACCAGGTTTCTGAACTTGAACCAAAAGGAAAGATAAAAGGCCTTCAGGTATAAAACACCTTTGGACCATGCAGGAAGCTACATTTCAGCTTCCCTAGTTGCAATTTGGAAAACTGGATCCAACTGGACAAGGTGGTAAGGAAATGATTGAAGTGAGACCCAGCTAAAGAAATGAAGCCTACACAAAAGGCTGAACTTCCTATCCCAAATTTTTGTGAATTTAGGAAAATAGAAGAATGATACCTTCAAGAAGCAAACCTCACAGAGATCTGAAAGTTTAGGCTCTTATTCTCAGGCCAAAGCTTATGCAGGAGGCTAAACTCCACAGGAAGGGTCCTTGGGGGGCATCATTATTAAGCTTTCCATGCCTGCAAAGAAGGGATCTTCAGAATTACTCCAAGGTTTTATAGAGATACTACACTTGTTACCTTCCAGGCACAAGTATGATGTCCAGGCGCCAGCCCTATTACCCTTCCGAGCCCAAGAAAATGCAAAACAGTGCCTAACATATTTGAAGTGGAACTGCACCCCTTTTGTTTTGCCTTCAAATTTTGGGGTGAAGTATACCAAAAGGAAGAAATATATGTGGGACCTCCAGAAATAGAATGAAGAAGAGCCAGTGAGTATAGATGCTCTCACAATCTAAGCTCACAAAATATGGAGTTAGGGGTATCTGAATAAGCCCTGCTCTGAGGGGGGCAGTGGCTGCAAAAGACCCGGCCTGGGAATTATGGGTGCCTCCACCCCACCACCTTCAAGTCCTTGTGCAGTTCTGTCTGTAATATGATAGCCAGGCCCTCTAGTCTACACAGTTACTTCCACCAGTTGGCCAAGCAGTCCCATGCAAGGCATGTCCCATATCCAGTCTATGCCATGGAAACAGCCCTAGACCATGTCTGGGAGGAGAGCACACTCTCATCACCTAGGGTGGAAGTGATGCTATACTGTCCGGTCATGAGCAGGGCATGGGTAGGGTACTGTTTGTTGCCTCCTTCTCACTGTGCTGGAGAGATGAGCCATCACATGAGACTGAAATACTTTGCTAGCAGAGGTAGCAAGAAGAAAAGAATATTCAATTGAATTTTAGAAAGAATTATAAAAGGCAAAATAACCTGACTTCCTTGGTCCCTAAAACAAATTCAGAGGACGTGGAGAAAGGGACATAGTGGTGGGGAAATACTGGAAGAAATAGATTCCAACTCTCGCCTCTGTGGCTGCTTGGTGGGTAAGGGCCTCTTCCGGGATCCAAGTTTAGGAAGCAGGTGATCAGTGAGCAGGCAAGCAGGGGGCACCGAGGAGGCTGGCTGTGTTCAGTGATGACCTCCACATGACGCTCCATATCCTCCGTGAGCCTCTCAGCACACAGTGCTCAGCTGGAGTCTGGCTCTCTTCTATGGAATCACCTAAGCGTACACCCCTGAGGCAGGTTAGGGTCAGGGGTGCTATTGAGGTAACAGGAACATCAACACCAGCAGAAGTGCAGACGCTGCTGAGAAAAAGCTGGGGGGAACAGACAGTGTGAATGTTCAGACTTTCACAGGCACATAAACTTGGGGGGTGGGCAGATTTGTCCAATTTTCAGAGGCCAATGAGACTTCTGAGTTTATGATACTTAATATTTTTTAATTGAATAGGTTCTACCAGTATTTAATGCACTGCCTAGGTCAGAATAAAAATTCATTCAATGTTTATAAAGTGAGGGCTGACTTTGGGTTCACGTTTTATATATCTACTCCACGCATGGGACTGTTACAGGGACCGCGACCCTGTTTCTAAGCATCTTATGTTCCCTTTGAAAAAGCACCAGCAGTCCTCAGCGACACCTGACCAGGGTTGGCACAGTATAGAGACGTGCTCAGAGTACACGGGCTGCACTGGGCTAGCAGACAAGGGCTGCGCTCACTTGTAGTGCTGGGCTGGGGCTCATCACGCAGGACACATGAGATTTTTATGTGTGTTCTGAGGAACAAGGAAGATGTGTTTATTTCATACCACAAATATGTGTCCAACATTTTTGTTAAATATATTTTAAAATAATTACTTTAGCATGTAATTAATTATGTTTTTATTGGGGTATAATTTACTTGCAATAAAATATATGTATTAGTTCACTGAGTTTTGACAGTTACAGATATTCCATAACCATTACCCGCAACATGGTACAAAGTGCTTCTCAGACCTCAGGAAGTTGCCCCCTGCTGAGCCCCCAGCCAGAAAGCACCTTCAGCTGCTCCTGCTGCCCTCGGCTATTTGTTCCTGTTTCCTGAGCTCCACAGCAAGGTGTGGGGCAGCGCCTGCTCTACCTTCTTCCTGTGAGGGAGCCTGAGAGCCAGGATCTTGGAAGGGAGCTCCGCAGGGAATGCAGCGGGGAGGACAATGAAGCGCTGCAGAGTTGGGGACAGCTCCAATCAATGCTCGCATCCCAGAGTGGTCACGCCCAGAGCCAGCACCTGAGGGAGGGCAGGGCATGGTCACCTGCTCCAGGGGAGCAGAGGTGGTTGCCTTAGGTTGGGTTAGGAGAGGGGGCTTCAGCGAGTGACTCACCAGCTTGGAGGACCAGGCTGGGAAGAAGCTGGGACCGAGTGCGCTGACCCGCCTAAGGTACCCAGAGGGGAAGTAGAGGGAAGACAGAGAGAGCGGTCCTCCGAGGCCGGGCCAGTCAAGTTCAAGGAGGACTTGCGCAGGAGACCCCCGGGGTCGCATTCCTAGCTGGCTGGGTTTGGGAGTATTTCCTGGGTTTGGGAGTATTTCGAAAGTAAATAATACACTTAACCCGCAGGTAGCAGGTAGCAGGCATGCTTTCCCTCGGTCAGAAATTGCTAATGGCGCTTATTTCTAGACCATTCTTTGTTTGTTAGAACCGACCTGTGGGGAGCTGTGCTGCTGGGAAATGCCATAGAACCATACCTGCGGCGGCGGGAGCTGGGGCTGCTGGCTGAAGCTGCGCTGCTTTCTGCACCCCCACGCCTGTGATTCACTTCCCTGATGCTTGTAATTTGTGAATCGAAGCCATCAGGTGGAGCCTCGGGGTCACCCTCTGGGCGTCCGGGGAGGAGACCAGGCCTTCCCACTCCTGCAAACTCATGGAGCAGAGTAGCGTGCAGTGGCAGAGCTGGACCCGGATTACCCTCCAGGGAATTCCTCATCCTCCAGGCTCAGCACATCTCAGCCAGAGGCATAGCGCCACCTGCCGCTTGCGCAGCTGCCGGGTCCTGGCAGGCAGCTCACAGGGAGGTGGCTTTCCACCTTGAACCCCAATGCTATTCCTTGATGGAAAGCCAGGGTTCTCACATTTCTCGAGGGCTCAGTAAGGGCTGTGCCCAGCCAGGGGCCTCTTCACGCCCCTGACAGTGTTCTGGCCTGTGGATCGTATAAATTGGCACCAGTTCCCAAAAAACCACAGCCAGAGGAAGCCGATAGGAATGCTTACGCAATCAGTAGAGAAAAATTAAATGCTGAATCATTCTTCCCCAGGGGAAACGCGAGGGGCTGCTCCCGGTCATTTCTGGAAAATGAAAATGATTACAGTCTGAGCGAGATTTCTGCAAAGATGGCATTGGCAAACGGCTTAGCCAACGAGAGCCCAAGGAGAGTTACACACTCAGAGCATTGAGGGAGTCAGCCCGGGAGAGGGAAGCAGCCAGGCTCCATAGGGCAAAGGCAGGGGACTCTATCAGATGCCCATATTGCAGGGCCGCCCAACTGTGCTGCCAGCAGCTCCGGACTTGTTAGACAGGCATCCTCACTCCCACTGCAACCCACAGAACCAGAGCTCGGGGCTGGGAGTTCTCTGCATGGGGAGAGCCTTCCAGATGATTCTGACAGCCACTGCCCATGATGCAGGTCAGCAGTTGGCAAACTGCAGCAGGTGGACCACCCTGGCCTACTGCCTGTGTAGCTGTTGCTCATGAGCAAAGAAAGATTGATTTTTTTCAAACGGTTAAATTCAAAATGATGGTATAAAGACCTAAATCATAGCCTTAATTTTATCTCTTGGGCCATAAAGATTAAAGCTTAAAATATTCACCACCTGGCACTTTATGGAAACTGTTTGCCAAAGCCTACTCCAAGGAACATGATTGGAGAACACGGCAAAGAGCCCCCCTGCCCTCTGTCCATGTCCCAGGGCCTCCCAGAGCCAGGCACCTGGGAAGCCTCCAGTGAGGGCAGATCCACAGATCTGAGCTCCTGGGTCATGTGCAGGGCAGCTAGCTGGAGACGATGTGGGGGTGGGATGAGGGGGAGCAAACAGAACAATCAGAACATAGCGCAGCCATGTTAAGATCTCACACCTCACCCAACCACCAGCCTCTCAGTGCATCTGTGTCTCTATGAGAGGCAGAATGGCTACGGTGCAACAAAGGCCATGAGTGAGGCAGAGAGACATGGAGACTAGAGGCTGTGACATCTGAGAAGGCTGCTCCCTGTTCTTCCCTGCAGCCGAGCAGCCCTGGGCAAGCTCCTCACCTTTCTGTGCCCAGGGGCTCTCCTGTGAAGCAGAGAAATGGGCAGCCCCTACCGCCCTGAGATGTGTTGCAGATGAAGGGACACAATTGTGCCAGGTGATCACCACAATACACCCGGGAGAGTCCTCAGCTCTCCAGACCAGCATCCTCACCCCCAGCTGTGGGCCCAGCTGCAAAGAGACAGATGGTAAGACAGAGGCCCCCTCAAGAAAACCAGGGTCTAGTCAGGAATAAAGAAGCCATTCAGACTCAGCCTGGGGGGTGGGGGTAGAGAAAGACTTCTTGGGGAGAAGGAAAGCAAAGGTGCCTTTGCAAAGAGTCTAAGGAAGCTGCACGCAGTTCTGGGTAACTGTAGCGCCGGCCCCTTCTAAGGGCGGGATGAGGCCAGGAGACCAGGAGGGACAGGCTGCAGAGCTTGATCTGCCATAAGAGGAGTTTTCCTCTAACAAATAGGGAGCCACTTGTGGAGGGAGTAACAAATCACTGAGCAACACTTACTGTGGAGCGTGGGGAAAGGAATGAGAGTCCTTGTTGGCAGATGAACAGCATATGAGTTCAGGTGAAGGCTCAACAGTGTTCCGACACCATGTGGAACACATAGGCGAATATCCCCAAGTACACAGGTGGGCATGCGCACCATGGTTAGGTGATGGGCCTGGCTCCCAGAGAGAGGGGAAGCGCAGGCCTGTGCTCCAAGTGCAGCAATGGGGCGCAGAGGCTATGGCCAGGTGGGTAACACTCTCCCAAGATGAACGTTGGACAGAAGTCTTCTCTAGACAGCCCAGATACACAAGAAAACACTGCAAGAACTCGTGACCTTGGGCGGCCAGCAAGGTAAGCCCGGTGATGAGGGCGCTCTGGCGCAGGCAGGAAAGCAGGTCTAGCACCGGCACTGACTCCAGAGGTGGTAGGAAGGGTGGCATCACCACTAACTGCCGTGTCCTTTGCCAAAGGAAGATTCTCCATCAGTTCCTGACACTTAGGTATGCAAAAGTGACACGTCATAGAGGGAGAGGAAAGGAAGGAAAATGCAGTTGTGGGAAACAGTTGTGAGGAAAGCTTCATGTGGATTCCACTTCACCAGCAGCCAGGCTAACCCCCTGAATTCGGGACTCAATTGACACACTGAATTTTAAGCTCAGCACCAAAGCAAGATTAGCTGTGTTGAACATATTAAAATTCTGCTTAAATAAATTTAAACGTTTCTTGATTAACTAATTAACAGAATCAATTCAAAGAATGATCTGATCCCCGCATGTCACCTGTGAGGAGCTGTGTTGGAAGTTTCCTCAGCCCACGGATGGGAGAACTGGCATGAGGGAGGCAAAGTGAGAGAACAAGTACCTGGGTGTGCTCACTCCACCCATGTCCGGGAGGCACCCAGGTGCCAGCAGAGCAGCCAAGGCTAAGTGGACAGGCGTCAGCGTGCATTCTGTGATAAGCAAGACAGCGCCCTGAACACAGGACCTCATTTCACACTGTGAGAGCCAACGTGTGGCCATATTCACCCTTGGAAGGAATTAGGAAAGAAGAGGGGTGGATGCCAGGAAGAGCAGCCCGGCTGCTGTGGTTCCATGTTTGAGTGTCTATCTATGAGCCAGGAGGTCATGGTTTGATTCCTGGTCAGGGCACATGGCCAGGTTGTGGGCTTGGTTCCCAGTATGGGATGTGCAGACAGCAGCCAATCAATGATCCTCTCTCATCATTGATGTTTCAATCTCCCTCTCTATCTCTCTTCCTCTCTGAAATCAATAAAAATATTAAAAATAATTAAAAAAATAAAAAGAAGAGCAAGCGATAAGTGCTTCCTTCCCCCACCTCCAACTCAACTCCAAACAATTGCCATCCCCTGTGAATTTTACCTCTTTGCCAGCTCTGCTGTGTGAACTTTGATGAGAACCATGGCCTATAGTTTCTTTGGCTCCCAGCCTCCCTGCCCCCTGCCTTTGAAGCATCTATCTTATAGAAAAACTGCTGTTTGAAATTTTAACCTTGTTATTTGGCTTCTGTAAATATTTGCTTGCTTAAATAATAAGGAAAATGAGACTATTCTCAATTCAGAGAAACCATTAAACCTTCCCTGGACAAAATCATCAGTGCTGGCACCAGGCCAGGTCTTTGGTTGAAGTCTCAAGGCCTCAGCACATAGGGGCCCTTTAAGAACTTGCAAAGGGGCAACATCCCATATTTGGGAGACAAAGAAGGCAAAAACATATAAATAGGGAAAATTTCTGCATCTTGAGGCCCAGAATTTGAGAAACATTTTCCGCACATTGTAAATGCAACTCCAAACTCTGAGCATTATTTGATTATTCCAGTTCTCTGTAACATTATAGGTTCTCTGAGATTCCAGGAAAACCAACCCATAACTTGGCTTTTCAGCCTCTGGGAAGTGCCACTCTGCTGATTTAGCAGAATTGAACCTAGGGATTTCAGGCCCTCCTGGACCTCAAGCCCAGGAACTGGCTGGCATCTGGAGAGAGTGGATGGATACTTCTGTCAACAGAACCTGTAAGGTAGAGGCCCTGTCAGTTTGGCCCACTCCAAGTGAGTGGAAGAGGGAGCTTGATCACCTCTCCAGAAGCTGTAGTTTCCTCAGGTAAATTAATCAGGAATCAGGTGTCAGGTAAACTGTTTAAACTGGGTAAATATCTGGTAGAAGTAAAAAACTCGGACTAGCTAGAATGTAAATGTGGGATTCTAGAGGTGAGTGAATTGAAATTCAGTTAAGGAATTATGAGTTCACTCTGCTGTTTCCGTGTGAGATTAGCCAATTTGCTACCACGGAGGGGTTCTGAATGCAGTCTTAACTCCTCCGGTAGGTTCTCACTTAGATGTTGGTCGAGAATTCTGTTCTGGGGCATGGGTGACGGGAGTGCTCTCAAGCCCATCTGGGGAGTTGGGCATTGTTTCGTTTATCTGCTCAGCTCCAGTCTGGGATAGTCTATTGAGAGAATGAGTATGGATGTTTGTCTGTCTTGGAATAATTATCTGCTCATTAACTGGTCTGTGTGAGGCAAAAGCTACTTTGTGCCTTCTGACTGTACACAGGAGAGTATTTGTTATCTCTTTCTATTGTTTAATTTATTTAAGGATGGGGTGGACCTGCTGTGACAGAGTGAAAAGGTCTTTAGCAGCTCCTGGAATTTATTTTTCTGAGTTTTTTGCTCTTTGTCAGGGAGGGAATCAGTCCATTTAGCTAATAAAAATTTATCTCTAATTTTGTACAAGTAAGGGTTTCAGTTTGCTCTGATTTGTGAATTTGCTATACTAAATTGAAATTTTAAAGTCCTAGAGTTAATCTAAAGGAAGAAATTTGTGATTTCAAAGAACAAAGAACTTTTATTTATGGCTTTCTTGTCTCTTTTGGTGGTCAGAGACTTCCAGGGACAGGGCTTACAGCTCCGCAGGGCAGAGAGATTTACAGGCCCTATCCCTGCCTGTGACATCATAGCTCAATGTGAGCCTTCCAAAGGCTGAACTAAGGTTAGAGTTAATATTAACGTGTTTATTTTATCTTATTTATTTAACCCTAGTTGTGTATCTCATGTGGTCTGTTGTCTTCGTGGTTATATGTTTTGTTTGATTTGCTGTTTTCAGTTATTAGGATCCTCATAGAGGATATAAACTGGTCTTTCCCTTCCTCCCTCATCCTGATTCCAATAGCATCTGTAACTGGATTAAAGATCTTTTCTTTCAGGAGGCCATTCAAGGCTTTCAGTTCACAAAAAATCTCCCTACACACCCTTATCTTTATCCGCTATCTTTCCAGACTGACTCAGAGTCATTTTTCTCCACAGGTTGAACCTCAGCCTTCGAAAAGGGAGGACTATTAAGTGGTCATCTATAGTTTTCTCTGAAACTCCCACTGTTTTTATTACTTCCCTCTGTAGGAATTGTCTTCCTTTGACTCACAATAGGAAAGAGAGGCAAGTACAGTGGTACCTCAAGATACGAGTTTAATTCATTCCGTAACCTTGAGGCGTGGGAAACTATGAGACACTCAAGTCGCGGTAAAATGGTGGGTCGTGTGCAGCCGGCCGATCCGCGCGATTACTCCTATCTCAAATGTTGCTCATATTTCAAAGCAAAAATAGCTAGCTCGACGGCTCATATCTCAAAAATCTCATATGTTAGGGCACTCATATCTCAAGGTACTACTGTAACTGGATTGGGGAATGGGAATGGTCAGAGAAATCAAGAGTGGTGAAGAAGGAAGGTTTAAGAGTCTAGGGGCTTAGAATAAAGAGGAAAAAATCTATGAGGGAAAACAATGGTTACAGAAAGAAAAAAGTATCCTTAAATGTAAAAAGCCTAAATATACTGAATCTCAGACCATTTGCCTTGTTTCAGGACAGAGTAAATGGTTAATGCAGAAAAGACGGGAGGGAGGGTGTCAGCAGTTAATCATGAAGCAGGGAGAGACAGGTTTTTGTTGATTTTATTGGTTGCAGACTACTCTTCTGGTGTAGGGGTCTGGTCCAGGTGTCTTATCAGCACTTCACTAGATTCAAGTTTACAAATTTTCTGCAAGCATAATTAATCTAGCTGCCCTGGTGATTTAAAACTGGTGGCTAGGCAGACTCAGCCCCCAAGAGCCAAGTGAAAGAAGGGGGACTGGATGCCTGAGCTGCCTGCAGTGGTCCTGGAAGAAGCCACAGCAGCTTGAAAAGCAGGGGACAGCAGACATTTACCTGATAATAGAGTTGCCCCACTGCTGTCCAGTGAGTAATGACCATTTTACAACAAGCAATATAAGACTTAGGCCTTTGGCTTGCTGGCTACAATAGTTAAACCAGAAGTCAGTGACTGCTACTGGCTTCCAGCAGCCCCAAGAATAGAGCAGTGATCCTAGGATCTATAAAAGCAGCAGAGAGAGCTAGTGAGAGCTCCTTGTTTGCAAATGTACTGAAAGGGTTCAGTAACTGTTGCTTCTGGAAGAGGAGGGGCTGAGATCCCTTTCCAGTGCACTCCCTTGGGAGAGCTACTCGCTGCTCCACCACAAAGGGAAATGGTGGGAAGACAAGGGACCTAATACCCAAGCCACTGCCACAGAAGCGCATTGCAACATGCTAAACTGTTTCTAACTGTAACTTTGGCTGTTTTGGACTGGCAGCTTAAAGTCAAAGAGCAAAGGAAAGGCACTTTCCCTATACCAGGGAGCCTTCAGGACTTTAAGATTCTCCAAGAGAGGAGTCTGACTGAGGGATGGCTGAGACACTGTTGGGTTGGAAGGACCTAAGGCCACATGTTAAACTTATAAATTATGGCTTTGTAGGAAGATTTCCAAGCCTAGGTATGTAGAGGTTAAGCTGTCTGTTTCAGCAAAACAACTTTCTCCTGTGCCAGAATAAATTTTAAGAAATTAGACAGGCCATGTTTGTGGCTAGAAAGAAGAACTGGCCACTATGCACAGCCCTGACTTTGGCCTGCAAAAAAACTGTATAATAGATTTAGATGATGCCTGTGTCTTCATGGACATGACTCCAGAAAGACAAAGACAATCTTGCTTTAGTTGGAAGGTCAATAATAAACCTTAGTCATCTCCCTAAGATATTTGTATAGACATACCATGTGTCATATATGGTAGCAGAAGATTTGACTACCTAAGGTGGCCACAGTGCCAATATTATACTTCCTTGTGTTAATAATATTGCATTAACCTTACAGGTTTGAATGCAGTAACCAAAAGGGCAAGTGCCCAAATGGGCAAGAAAAATACCCATCTGGTTTGGGTCTCTATTTAAAGACAATTGGCAGCCTGTATACAGTTTTGCAGGCCTGTGTGGCCATACCCATGTCAGGTGTGACACAAACCTCAACTTTAGGAAACTGGGGAAGGCCTGTTTGGAACAGAGGGAAGTGGTGAGTACCAGCCCTTTGTTATAGGAATTACAGACCCTGTAAGGTCCTGTGATATGTGAGACCCTATAAAGCAATAAAGCTCCCTTAGTCCTTTCTCAGAGGGCATGTAACCCCTCCCAGATACTATATGAAAATTAAAGGACAAGTCAAATAGGGGGATCCCTACTACTAGACAGCTATAGTTGTCTACTTGAATATAGACACATTTTGAATTTCTCCTTGTCATTTGAAGACAGTTTATATTACTCTGAAGAATCCATAGAAAGGACTAACAAGGAAAATCAGAAGATCTTAAAGCAGGTCAGTATATTTTTCTCTTTATATAATTCCTCTAAAATTTGGCAATGCTTAATAAATCATGGCAATACATTTCTTTGCACAAATTCAATAAAACCAGCTGCCAATAGTGGTTTTATTGAACCAGAAACTGACTAGAGTATCATGTTTCAAAGAGTCCTGTCTGAACTCTGAAGACTTGAATCCAATAAGAGTGCCAAGGAAAAGCTTGGTATCCTGCTTGGGAGCCCTGAAAATGGCTGGCACTGGAGCATCAGGCCCATGCCCTATCATCACTGGTAGTTGGTCAGAGTAGAAGGAGAGCAATAAGGACACTTCTGTGTCCCTGAAAAACCCCCAAGAACTCTGGGCTGCAGTGAGTAGGAGGGCTACTGAGATGGGCCTTAAAACCTAGGGCATGGGCCTAGGTAGAGTTGCTGCATGTGAGGAATTCACCTAACTCATCAGATACTGCAGGCAAGGCCAGATGGCAGCTGGATGGCTTGGCTTCCTAGCCTTATGGGGTACATTAAGATTCAATCATGAAATTCTGGCAAAGATAGTTGGTTACCATTCTTGTTGTGTTTATGCAAACAATTAGGCCAAATTAAATACAATAGGTAAATTGGTCTTGATTTGGCTCTTTTAATAAACATAGAGGTAATTTTAAGGAGAAAAATTTTATTTCAATAAAGGTTATTAAAACTGAAATGTTTTCTTTCTCTTCCACCAGACCATTTGTTACAATTTGTCTCTGCCAGGTCACAACCCCACCTTCTTCTGTGCCCAGGCCTCATTGTCCCTCTGACAGACAGCAAGGATCTCTTGGCTCTGAGGAAAACTCCATCCCTTCTCAGCACAAACAGCTACAGAAGAAATTCAATGTCCATTTTCCCTAAAATAATTCAGAGCCAGGATCTTTGAGGTAATATATTAGGCAGTTAGTCAGACATAAGCAGAGCAAGGACGATGGGCCAACTAGTGCTACCAGATGTAACTAAGTCTTTCCATCTCTATGTATGTGAGACAAGGGGCATAGCAAAGAAGGTATTCACCCAAAGTCTCAGCCCTTGGGGAAGGCTAGTAGCCTATTTGTCCAAAAGACTTGACCCCTTTGCATTTGGATGACATACTTGCCTCAAAGTGGTAGCAGCCACAACTATGCTTATCAGAAAAGCAAATAAGTTAACCCTAGGGCAATAACTAATCTTAACTGCCCCACATGAGGTCGAGGCTTTGACTCCAGAACACACTACAGCAATGGATGTCAAATATTTGAGTCACCTAGTTTCAGGCTCTTTGGTAGACAAAAGAAAAATCAGTAACAATTTATACTGATAGAAGGTACTCACATACAATGGCTCATGTACATAGTACAAGGCAATGGGTCTCCACAGAAGTAAGAGGGATGAAGCTGCCAGGGAGGCTGCCCTAAAACCAGTGGGGCCTCCACAGATCTACCCAATCTAAAAAGCTGAAATCCATAACCAGTCTTTATTTATGTTCTTACAGAATTTACAGTCTACCCAGGAAGCAATCCAAAAGCACATCTGAGATCCTCCACCTGTACCAACTTCTGATCCAATTCATCTCTTCCACCCTGGTGACACTGTTTGGGTAAAGAAATTTGCCACCTAAGGACTGACTCCTACCTGGAAAGGACCACCTCCATGGCAGTCAAGGTCAACAGAACCTCAACATGGCTTCATCACACCCAGCTTAAGACAGCTCAGGAAAAAGAAAACCCAAGACTTTTCAGACTCTTTAAAGATTACTCCTGGCCCTCATTCCAGGCCCTTATCTTATAAGTAGGCCCACTAACTTTATTAGGCAGATAATTAAAATTATAGTTCTCAGAGGTAAATATAATTCCCTTCTTGACAATGACCGAGAGTCAATGTTTTGACTCATGTACATAAAACCAGTGAAGAATGAAGCATCTACCTTACAGAAAAAACTGTTGTTTGAAATTTTAACCTTGCTATTTGGCTTCTGTAAATGTTTGTTTGCTTAAATAGTAAGGGAAGTGAGACTATACTCACTTCAGAGAGGCCATTAAACCTTCCCTGGAAAAAATTATCAGTTCTGGCACCAGGCCAGGTCTTTGGTTGAGGTCTCAAGGCCTCAGCACATAGGGGCCCTTTAAGAACTTGCAAAAGGACAGGAAACATCTCATATTTGGGAGACAAAGAAGGTAAAAACATATAATTAGGGGAAATTTCTGCATGGTGGGCCCAGAATTTGAGAAACATTTTCCTCTGGACTCATGAAATAAATGTAACTCCAAACTCTCCAGCATTGTTTGATTATTCCGGTTCTCTGTAACACCTTCCCACTGGGCCCATGAGAACTGGAGGAGGGACTAAATAAATGACTATGTTCCCTGCCCCACGTGGCCCTGCAACAAAGGATGCCCGCCCTCGAGAGCGAGTTGAAGGTCGCATTTCCCCATCCTCCATCTTTGAGTTCCTCATCTGAATTTGGACAGATGAGCCTATTCTCACATTCCCAGGGCACATGCCTGGGGGGCCCACCCATGCCTGGCTCCTACTATCCACATGCCTGTCCCCTGTGGTTCCGCCTGACAGCATTGGCCTGGGAGCCAGGAAGGCTGGCTGCTGCAACGAACAACCGAGCCTCGCTGTCCCCCAGGGCAGGCTGACCAGGGATTCTATGAGGAGTAAGTCTCTTCCCGCCCAGTAGCCTCACATCCAGGCCCTGAGAGATCTTCTGCACCTTCTTCAGCCTCTGGAAGACAAGGGAAGAAACAACTGGGGGGCAGGCAAGGGATGTATAGGTTAGGCCTGCCTGGAGGGAGTGTTGTACCTCATTTCTTCCCCCATTCCATTCACTGGGAAGTGGGAATATGTCTATTGTCCCATGGAAAAGAGTAACCCACCAAAAGCAGTGAGGCTGTGCCAAGGCTACCTCATCTTGGGCATGGTCAGTGGCTGGCAGGTGCTGTTGCCCTCTCCTTCTAGCTGCTCTCAGGATTGGTCTCAGCTGCAGCCATCAAATAGCAGGCATTAAAGCACCAAGTCTTTGCTTCCAGACCCCACTCCCATACCCCCAAACAAGTCACAGTGTAGATTTCAGAATGCTTGTTTTAAAACACTGCAGAAAAGTGAAGGAAAACAGAACAGAGATGCAGACAGATGAGGGGCACTTCCCCAGCACCACTCTCTGCAGGACTGAAAGGTGTAGGTCATAGGTGTCCTCAGGAGCAGATGAGCAGAGGAATGGATGAGCAGGATGGAGGAGTGCATCTTTGGAGGAGCAATGATGGCACCCAGTTCACTGGTGGCCAGGTACTGTACTGGCTCCTTCCTCTGTCACTTGTTTCAAAGCTCCAGGCTCATCCCATCAGGAAGGTGTTGTCAGTATCGCTCCTTCAGATTCAGAGACAATCTTCCCAGACCCCTTCTCCAGAGAGTGGAGAATTAGGATTGAACACCAGTCCCTCAGGCCCTGTGCTGCACAGGAAACAGCATCTGGGTCAGTCCTCTGAGGGCCAAGTTCTCAGACTCCTTCTATGGTAGGCCCCGAGAAAGGAGGTGCCTGGTAAGAAAGACCCAAATCATAACCAGAGACTGGCGGCCATTGTTTGCCAGGGCCTCTAACCAGGCTGCACTGTGGGGAAGCCCAGCCTAGGCAGCCCTCCTGCACTGTGCTCCTGCCCTTCGCGCAGACCTTATGAAAAGCTTCTAGGGTTTAAATTTGACTAACAGGACCAAGACTTTCCTCCTCCATCTAGGACTGCACATCTGTATTCTAATTTATATTTTTGCTAATCAATCAGAGCCATTCCATTTCAACCAATCAGGATAGTGTTATTTGGACCAAGCAAACTGTGAGCATTTGGAGCCTCATTGGCATAACCATGAAGCAATTAGAGAGAGGGGGAGAAGGGCTATAGAGGAACACTCTTCTCTGTATGAGCCAGCTTCACTTGGCCTCACAGAGGAGTGCCTTTCCCGGCTGGAGCCGTAACCCCAAAGCTGTCTGCTGGACTGAGTGGACATAGGAGCTGTAACTCCTAGACATCCTCAAAATGACCTCTTCATTCCAGTTGTTCAAAGTCTGTGGTACTTCACAATTGAGCTGTTTTCATTGAATAAAGTATTGTCCCATCACCATGCCCTAAAATGGGGACTCCTCTTTGCATTGAATTGGTAGAAATGACTTTTAATTGACATTAAATTGTAGCATAGTGAGATCTGAAGCAACAGATGTCTACTGAACCAAAGCATTGGCACCAGCATTAGTCCCTTGGGATCAGTTGTCTCCCGAGTGATGACAGGGTTTGGAGTAAGTCCTCTGAGGTCCACATTTTCACTCTTTCTGTTGAGATCTCAGAGACTTGATTCAGTTTAGGTAGGGAATTCTCATTTGTTAATCTTGGTACATATGTTTGGACCAAGAGGACTCCTTCACAGCATTCATGTTTGGGGCCTAGGAAACATTTGGTATTGGGAAAGGTATTTTCCAGGCTGAATGGCCTTGTCTGAAAGATTCATGGGGACCTCCAACAAATGGGCTCCTGCAAGGAGGGATACTCTTAAGGATGCTCGTGCTGTGGGCACTTAGGAGTATGCTGACCACTAGGGAGAGTGCAAAATGGATAGCCATGCTCTGAAATTGTCATGTTAATAAGCTATTTCCCAGGAGCAATAGAGAGGGCTTTGAATGGTACACATACAACAAAAATTATGGTAACTGCCTAGGCATCTGGACAAATGTTACACAGGGTGATGTGAGTTTTGTGGGCTGGATGAGGCTTCCCTGAAACCCCTGAGCTCCTCTTTGCGTGTGCTCAATCAGAACAAAGAAATAACACCTCCCACAAATACAAACATGGAAGCCGTCTTCTTTTTTTTCTCTAATCTTTATTGGTGAAAAGTATTACTGTAGGAACCTCTTTCACGTTCCAGGGTTCCCAGTTCAGAGTTTGGGTTCTGGAGGAGGCTGCATGTAAATGAAAAGAGAGACTAGAAAAGTATTAATTTGGCGATATTGGGGGTCCAGGCAGGAGCCTTCCTCTAGTGGAAAGACTACCCCTTGCTCTGGCCTTTTTCTCCCTTTTATTAAGACTTTGGAACACACCCGTAGCCTTTAGGCAGGAAATTACAAGAACAGAAGTTTACATGAAACAAACAGGTAGAGGCTGCTTCAGCTAACAATGTTTCAACTAAACAATGAGTGATTAGCTCTGACCTTTCAGAGCAATTAAGGTTGACCAGCATTCTGGTCTCCTGTGCACATCTTTCAATTAGTGAGACAATGTTTGGTTTCCAGCATATTACATAGGTCTTCCCTTTCCCCTCATTAACCTCTTCCCTCTTCCAGCCCACTCCTGCCCTCTCCCCCTCAGGCCTTCTCCACCCCACTGTCTGTGTCCACAGGTTATGCATATATGCATACAAGTTCATTGGTTGATCACTTCCCACCCACACTCCCCTGCCTTCCCTCTGAGGTTCAACAGTCTGTTCATGCTTCTATGTCTCTGGGTCTGTTTTTGATCATCTATTTATTTCATTGATTAGATTCTACATATGAGTAAGATCATGTGCTTCTTACCTTTCTCTGTCTGGCTTATTTCATTTAGCATAATACTCTCCAGGTCCATCCATGCTGTTGCAATGGTAAGAATCCTTTCTTTTTTATGGTTGCATAGTATTCCATGGTGTAAATGTATCATAGCTTTTTTATCCACTCATCTGCTGATGGGCACTTAGGCTGTTTGCAAATCTTAGATATTGTAAATTGTGCTGGTATGAACAAAGGGGTACATATATCCTTTCTGATTGTGTTTCTGATTTCTTGGAATATATTCCTAGAAGTGGGATGACTGGATTAAATGGGAGTTCCATTTTTAATTTTTTGAAGAAACTCCATACTGTTCTCCACAGTGGCTGCACCAGTCTGCATTCCCACCAGCATTGCAAGAGGGTTCCTTTTTCTCCACATTCTTGCCAGTACTTGTCACTTGTTGATTTGTTGGTGACAGCCATTCTAACAAGTATGAGATGATACCACACTGTCATTTTGATTTGCATCTCTCAGATGATTAGTGACTTTGAACATTTTTTCATATGTCTCTTGCCTTTCTATACATTAAAATAAAAAGCTTCTGCATAGCAAAAGAAACCATCAACAAAATAACAAGAGAGCCCACTATATGGGAGAACATATTTTCCAATATGCATCTGATAAGGGGTTAATCTCCAATATCTATAGGGAACTCATACAACTCAACAAAAGGAAGACAAAGAACACAATTATAAAATGGACAAAGAACCTAAGTAGACACTTCTCTAAAGAGAACTACAAATGGCTAAGAGGCATGTGGAAGCCTTCTTTAGCTGGTGATTGGAAAGCATTAACCTAAAACTAACTGAATGGTACCTACATTTTAAGTGATTTATGTGGCTTCTTTTGCCCATTTTGTGCTCAGAGCCATGTTCTCTCTCTCTTGCTCTTGAAGAAATGTGCACCCTTTAAAATTCAAGTGTTCTAAGACCACTCTCCTTGCTTTCTGAGCTTTCCAACTAATTGTGAAGAATTGCTTTCTATTATATTTTGGATATCAAGTCCAACTTAAGGAACAACCTTAAAGGAGATCTCAAACATCTCACAGACAATGGAATGTATTTTTTTAGATAGATTTAAAGCAATTCTTAATAGCATGCAAAAACTTGGGCCATATAATCAAAACCTTAACTTAGTCCATATGCCATAAACACAATTTGTATCATATATATATATATATATATATATATATATATATATATATATATTGATTTGAGAGAGAGAGACAGGGATGTGGGGTGGAAAGAGAGAGAGAATCAATGTGTTGTTCCCTTATTTCTTCATTCATTGTTTCATTCTTATATGTGCCCTGAACCAGGGGTAGTAGTGGATAAAAGCAGATGGTCTAGGGGAGGAAAATGCAGTGATCTGAACACCTGCTGTACCCAGGAACCACATTTCTGCACAGAAGTGCCTACAAAACTCACCAATCAACAGGCTGGACTTGTCTGTCTCATTCTTTGGTCTCTCTTCTCCTTCAGTGTTTGGGGGGACTCTTTGCATATATGCCCTTTTTATGAAACAACTAAAGGCGCAGTGCATAAAAATTCATGCACTCATGGGAGTCCCTCAGCCTGGCCTGCACCTTCTCAAAGTCTGGGTCTTTTGGGAGATGTCCACCTGCCAGTTTTGGATGACCACCTGCTGGCTTAGGCCCACTCTCCAGAGGATCAAGCATAAGCTGGCAGTTGGACATCCTTAGCACTGCCAAGGAGGAGGCAGGAGAAGCTCCCGCCACCATCACTGTATTCATAGCCGTCAGCTGGGCTTGTGGCTGAGTGGAGCTCCCCCTATGGGAACATACTGACCACCAGGGGGCAGCTCCTGTGTTGAGCATCTGCCCCCTGATGGTCAGAGCTTATCATAGCAACCTGGGTCATTCTGCCATTATGGTCAATTTGCATGTTGCCCTTTTATTATATAGAATTGGCAAGTCAGGAAGGAGACCAAAGAAATGGACCCTGGAAAAGAGGCATCCATGGAAAGAATCCTGGGGTGGTCATCCACTTCCATGTGGGGAGGGGTGGTCTAGATGTGTCTGGACCAGTGTGTGGGTGTGTGGGCACCTGCAAACACTGCTGCCTCAATGCCCTTGTTAAAGAAGTATGCATGCCAGTGCAGCAGGAAGAATGTGTAGGGTGGTGCTGACCCTCCCAGACCAGCGCAGCTGGCTACTAATGCCCAGCTGGAGGAAGAGGCCAAGGTTAGAAACTCAACATTAGAATGCCTACTGCTCTGTTACTAAGGGGACCAGCTGATAAAGATGGTGAGAGAAAAGGTCCTTTGAACAGACCCCACTTCTTTCATGGACCATACTATCTTATTTGCACCTGCTTATATGTTCATGTGTGTCTATAACTGTTACAGATGTATGCCATTTTCTTCTTCTAGGTGGTATTGCTAATTTATAAAAGAACTATGTTTAATTGTCTTAAAAATAAGAAGGTGTTTGTAAAGACTGGCTATTTAAAATTCTTAAACATATAAAAAGTAATCAAGTGCTTGTGAATTTTATGTGATCTAAGATTAAGCTTCAGTAAATAAAATCTAGTTTAACTTTGTTGGTTTATATAGAAAAACATGTTGCTAGAGTTATGTAAAAGGTTAAAAATTCTAATTAAGACGAAAGAAAAATGACACATATTTTATTGATGAAAAGGAAGAGTGTGGAAGTGTGTTTGGGAGAAGGGAGCAATTTTGTCTTGAAGAGAGGCTACTTGTTTTAGAGCAGCAAAGAGGAAAATAGGAAAATATAAAGTTGTGAAAGGTTTGTGAAAAGGTACTTTGAGAAGGAAATTTTGTGTGGTCAAGCTAAAAAACATTGGGGTACATTTAATTAAGTACATGAATTTGAATATCAAAGTAATCTTTTTCTTAACCCGGAACTGGCTTTAGGGTGTTCTGGGGGCTCCTGAATTCCTTAAAAGGCCGGTTTCTTTCTCCCTATAAAGTAGTGAGGTGTACTGGAATTACCTGGGGAACACTGTAAACAAGAAATAACACTGAGCCATCTTTATGTTGTATTTGTATAAGCTATAAGCATTCCTGAAATTCCTAGAGACCTGAGATGTCCTGGTGTAAGATGTCTGTCATCAAAACTAAGGCTCAAACTAAAAGGACTGAACCTGCTTATCAGATGGCGCCGAGGGATCAAGTCCATTCTGTTTCTGCAAAAGCCAGACTTCTGTCCCTGGGACATGGCAACAGTTCTCCTGAATCAAAGGCACTGAGGTGGGAAAACGTGGCTGCAAAGGAGGCAAGCAGGTGGGACCCTGGCAACTCTTAAATGGCTGCGTGGCTCCCTGGCAACCCTGGTTGCTCAGTTTTGCATCCTTGATGCACAGCAGTGCGGTAAAGCTGGATGTCAGCTGCACTTAGTGTGGGTTACTATGTTCTTTGGGTGTATGTATTTTCTGCACGGGTTGAGATCTTTTCCTGCCATAAGGCTTATGTCCTCAGTTGCAAAGAAACTGTTAGAAAGTGTTTTTCACTGGATGTATACCTTTCAAGTGCACCTCAAGGCTATTTACACAGCTTCACATAGGCCATGAAATAGTAGTTCAGGACCTGCTATTATTTTCCTTCCAACCTCTGTGAAACAGGCTCATCATATGGATGACATACTGTGAACCAGTGAGCATTTGCCTGTGCTGCTGGTTTTGCCAGTCCAAAAAACCAGGGGGCCAGGCAGTGGATCTGCAGAAAATTCAAGGCACAGGCCCCATAGGAAAGTGTGTGAGGGTCCTGTCTCAGGTAAGATCTGCATTCTCCCCAAGACTGTCATAACAAGCCAACTCCATACAAAAATATAAAAGATACAGGCTTTTGTGAGAATCTGGCACAAACTACACCCATTTGCCTCAAGGCTCTCACCCAGAAAATCGCATACATAAGAAGGGACCTAAATGAGACTGGAGAGCCAAACAGCAGGCTGCCTTTGAGAAAGCAAAATACTGGTCAGACAGATTACAGCTCTTGGAATCTCCCAGGTAGCTGCCATTTGGGACTGTTTCAATAACCAAAAGGCATGGTCTGGACATTAAGGCAAAATCAGCAAGAGAAGTGAGTGCCCCTTTGATTTTGCTCCTAATTGTAGATGGGGCAGAAGTCAGATAGACCCCAGCAGTTACAGTAAGAACATTCCTTCCAACAGGAGGCTCCACGCTGCCGGCACAGCAGCCATTCCCAGCAGAAAATGTGCATCTGTCAGGCCTGGTGAGTAAGTATATAACCCCACTAGTCCTTCTCTCCTGACTTGCATCAGCCCCGGCAGCCTGCAAGGGAGGAACAGAGAAAGAAAGTATCAGCTAGAGCCAGGGTCATTTGTTCCCCTAGATGGACGTTGCCATCTAGCCATGTACTGATATTGTCTGGAAAGAAACAAGAAGGGTGGTCTGGCTGCTGGTACTACGTGAGCCTTGGCTGTTGACCCAGGGTGCTGAGAGTGGGCCATTCTACAGGGATTGACTCTGTGTCTTGGACAATGGGAGACAAAGGGGTGGACGACCATGAACAAACCTTTATGGGACAACAGATGTGGAAAGAGATCTGGGCCTACTTGCAAGAGTCTGAGGCAAGTCTGTTTGTCTTCCATGCCCCTGCTCATAAGGTGCCCACCACTCCAGATGATCACAAAGTAGATGCCTCAGCCAAATCTACGCTTTAGAGCTGACTCACCCATGGACACAGGTGATTGGCAGTGTAGGAAGAGTGCTCTCCACAGTGCCTTGGTGGTGGCATGTGGCTCAGGAGGGCTATGAGTGGTACATGGGTCAGGAGGGCAAGTGGGTGGGGCATGGCTCAGGAGGACATGTGGGTGGGGCGTGGCTCAGAAGGGAATGTGGCCTGGGCTGGGGGAAAGCTGAGGGCAGACACTCTGGAATCAGCCAAGGCCGTATTCATTTGCTGAAGTCCCCGACGGGTGAGGGACTGACAAATCGACTACAGTTTGAGCACAGGTTCCAAGTATGCTCCAGGGTGCACTAGACTCATGTCTTTCTGAGCACACACCTTTGCTACTTAGGACGCATTAAGTTATAGGAGGCCTGTGCTTTTATGCCCAGATTTCAAGATCCCCAAAGACCACCAGGGAGCCAAGTGCGATGCAAAAGCAAAGAGCCTTTATTCAAGCCCGGGCTTGGCTCTCTGCCTCCACTGTCACAGCTGCAGGATGTAGGAAGAGAGTGAGTCTCGAAAGCATAAAGATTTTATAGGGGGAGGTGGGGTTTCCTTGGACCGCTGCGTTGGCAGATTCCGATTGGTTGGGTGAGGGCTGGAGGCTAGTGATGCAAAGGCAGGGTGCAGCTAGGGTCTGATTATACAAAGACAGGATGTGATCAGCATACTTTTGGAGTTTCTCTTGCATCTTCATTGGCTGATTTAAGGGTGAGCTAGGTAACTGACACATTCTGCGGCCTTTCTCGGAAGAGGGATATGGGTCAGAGACACAGCTACACAAGATGGAAGACACAGTACGAAATGGAGTCAGTCCTGCTTTGCCCTTTTATTCTCCCCTTGTCTTGGAACTTATAGCTCAATCATGAGATGGACTGCCTGTACTGAGTGCACAGAACCATCAACTGAACTACCCCTTTGTAAGTTCTTAAAGGGCCCCTATGTTCTGAGGTCTTGAAACCTCAACCAAAGACCTGGCCTGGTGCCAGCACTGATAATTTTGTCTGGGAAAGGTTTAATGGCCTCTCTGAAGTGAGAGTAGTCTCATTTTCCTTATTATTTAATCAATCAAACATATACAGAAGCCAATAGCAAGGTTAAAATTTCAAATAGCAGTTTTTATATAAGATGGATGCTTCAGTGCCATTGTCCACATTGAACGTTGTGTGTTTCTACCAGATTAATATGCTAATATTTCTTCTTTGTCACCACAGATGAACAGCCAAGTGAAACCCTAAATGATTTGGCCTCAAATTAGGCAACCTATCAGCACATTGGTTGTCTCCTGGGAGGTCGTGAAAGTTACCACTACTACTTATATTACATCTTTTTCTTTACATGTGTCCATATGGTTGCTGTAAACTGCATCTAATGTAGTCAACCAGCACCCATACAAGTGACCTCACTGCAAACAGTCCTCTTGCCAGCTCAGGGCATCTGGCCGAAGAGGGCAGCCTGAGAGATGCTAAGAGGCGGGCATATTCCAGACAGGAAAATAAATCCTTGCCAGGAGAATTGTAGTGACTATTCTGTCTGTAACCCCTTGACATTGAGAATGCTGTTACTCGGTGAAAATACATGTAAATTATCACTAATACATTTATATATTTGAGGAAGGGGCACTGTGGGGGTTAAGTGGCTGAAGGATTGTCATGTGACAGGACCATGGCCTGATCCTACCCTACTGCAGCTGGACTCTCCTGCAGGCTCCTGCAAGGTCCAGGAAGAACAATGATCACTCTTCAAAAAGCCCGCAAAGATTGGTCCCCCACCCTGTGGTACAGGCTAGTTCCTGGCAAGACCCTCCCCTGCCCTGGAAGGAATGCAGAGCTTTTCCTCTTGCCAGATGGTCCCCCAAAAGTCCTGATTTGTTCTAGGTCACCCCAGCACCTGCCACATGATATGGAGGGTGCCCATGTCATCTTGCCACTGCCCAAAACATGCCTCAGTGGATGTTCCTTTAATAAATGCTAAACTTTATGTAACAGTTAGTCATTGTGAAGTTCTGTGAAACCTTCATGGAGTAATCTAAAATTGATTGAAAACAATTGGTTTAAATAGAGAATAAATAGGGTGAGTTTTGAGATTAACTTTTTAGCAGTTTTGGTTACTTGAAAACTGAAAGAGTTCCAATTTAAATGCTGCATTAGATTAAACCTTACAGGAGAACTACAATTACAAAAAAGCACCCTGTGCTCTTCAGAGCAGGCAGAGAAGGTGAGAGAGCAGGGTGATGCGTTTAGGGGCCTCTGTGTGCCATGTGCAAAACCAGGAGAAGGTCTTGAAAAAGAAATCTTACATATGGTCAAAATAAGCAAGACTGAAATAGACTTATGTAAGAGTGTGCTACCACAAAATTAGAATATGAGTTTCTTTCTTTGTTAAAAGTACAAGAACCCTGTGCAGTCCACAGTGGTCAGAGGAGTAGCACCCACACACAAGAAGGAGCTGGGTGAATGCCCTGTCCCTGTCTGAGGAGCATCAACAGCAAAAGAAGATCACTTCCACGTGAGGAGCAGTAGCCACATGATCAAACCGCTCCCTGTCTGGGGAGAAGCAGCTGCATGAGCAACCCACACTCGTACGAGGAACAGCAGCCCTGCAAGCAACCTGCCTCTGTCCAAGGAGTGGCAGCATCATGATTGGCCTGGTCTCATCTGAGTAACAGCAGCACCATGCAGCCAGCCCCCATCTAAAGAAGAGCAGCTACACAAGCAATCCACCTCTGTCTGAGGAGCAGAAGCCACATGAACATCCGACCCCTATCCAAGGAGCAGCAGACACGAGCAACCCATCCCCATCTGAGCAGTAGCAACCTCATAATCAGCTCACCTTCCTCCAAGGAACAGCAGCTATATGAACAGCCTCCTCCATCAGCTAGAAGAGGCACCACTGCTGTGAACAGCACCCACCAGAGAAACTGCTGCTACTGTGACTGCCCAAGGAGCAACTGCAACTAGAGAAGCTACTGCCATCCAAACAGCAACCCTGGCACAGCTTGACATCTAGCTCAGTGGACAAGGCCAAAAATTGGTAGACATAACCCCAAAAGAAAGAAAAGGAGGAATTGCCAGAAAAGCAGCTAAGTGAAAAAAATTCATGCAATAAATCAGAAAAAGAATTCAGAATAAGGATCATAGAGTTCATTAACCAAATGGAAGAAAAAATCAACACCTTATGTAAGAATCAAGAAGAAATTGATGAAAAAAAAATCAACAACTTATGTAAAATTCAAGAAGAACTGAAGAGTGATATCACTGCAATTAAAAAAAAAACACTATGGAAAGTTTCAACAGTAAACTAGGAGAAGAGGAGGACCAAATTAGCAAATTAGAAGATAGGGGAGCAAAACACAGCCAAACTGAATTGCAACTGGGGAAAAAAATTAAAATACAGGAGGAGAACCCAAAGGAGTTATGGGACAACATGAAACATAAAAAAAATGACATACAAATAATAAGGGTGCCAGAACAATAGGAACAGGAACAAGGGTTAGAAGACCTATTTGAAGAAATAATGTCAGAAAACTTCCCTCATGTGGCAAAGAAAAAAGTCATGTAAGCACAGAGTCCCAAACAGGATGAACCCCAAAAGACCCACACCAAGACACATCATAATTACAATGGTAAATATTCAGGACAAAGAGAAAATCTTAAAGGCTACAAGAGAGAGACAGAAAGTTACATACAAGGAAGCTCCCATTAGATTATCAAATGATTTCACAACAGAAACACATCAGGCCAGAAAATAATGGAAGAAAATTTACAAAGTGATGCAAACCAAGGGACTGAATCCAAGAATACTCTGTAGAGCAAGGTTATCATTCAAAATTGAAGGAGAAATAAGGAGTTTCACAGACAATAAACAAAAACAAAACGCTAATGGAGTTTATCACTACCAAGCCAGCAATGCAAGAAATGCTAAAGGGACTAGTGTAAAAAGAAGAAATAAGAAGGTAAGAAGGAACACAGACCCAAAAAATAAAAATGGCTAAAATAAGTACCTTTGAATAATAACTTTAAACATAAATGGGCTAAATGCTTCAATAAAAAGACGTTGAGTGGCTGAAGGGATTAAAAAAAAATTACCCATATATATGCAGTCTACAAGAGACCTACCTCAAAAAAAAAAAAGACTCATACAGACTGAAAGTGAAGAGATGGAAAAACATCTTGTAGACAAATGGAAATGAAAAAAAAAAAAGCTGGGGTAGCAGTACTTATATCTGACAAAATAGACCTCAAAGTAAAGGTCATAAAAAGAGATAAGGAAGGCAACTTCATAATAATAAAGGGATTGATAAAACAAGAGGACATAACTCTGATAAACATATATGCATCCAATGCAGGAGCACCAAAATAGACTTAAAAAAATATTAGAAGATATCAAGGGAGAGAAAGACAACAATACAATCATAGTAGAGGACTTTAATAAACCACTGACAACAATGGATAAATCCTCTACACAAAATATCAGTAAAGAAACAGCAATTCTAAATAACTCACTAGATGAGATGGACCTAATTGACATCTTCAGAGCATTTCACCCCAAAGTCATGGAATATACATTCTTCTCAAGTGCACATGGGACATTTTCAAAAATAGACCACATATTGAGTCACAAGCAAAGTCTCCCAAATTCAAAAAGATTTAAATCATATCAAGCATTTTCTCAGACCACAATGACATAATTTAGAAATAAACTATGATAAAAACATTCCAACAATTCAGACACTTGGAAACTGAATAACATGCTATTAAACAATGATTGGGTTACCAATGAGATCAAAGAAAAAATTAAAGATATCCTGGATACTAATGACAATAAAAACACAACAACACAAATGCTATGGGACACGATGAAAGCAGTCCAGAGAGGGAAGTTCATAGCTCTACAGCTTTACCTCAAAAAAAAAAAGAAAAGAAAAAATAGTAACAAATCATCTAACTCAACAACTCAAAGAATTAGAAAGAGAGCAACAAAAAAAACACCACAGTAAGCAGAAGGAAGGAAATAAAGACCAGAGCAGAAATGAATGACTTAGACACACACACAAACAAAAAAAAATTAAATTACAAAATCAATGAAACCAAGTGCTGGTGCTTTGAAAAGATAAACAAGATTGAAGAACCTCTAGCCAGGCTCACCAAGAAGCAAAGAGAGGGGACCCAAATAAACAAAATCAGAAATAAAGAGGAGAAATAACAACTGACTGCATGGAAATACAAAGGATTATTAAAAAATACTATGAAAAACTCTATTCTAACAAACTAGGCAATCTGAAGAAATGGACATATTTTTGAAAAATACAACCTTCCAAAACTTACTCAGGAAGATTCTTAAAATCTCAATAGACCAATAACTATGGAAGAAATTTAAGCAGTCATCAAAAAGCTTCCAGCAAACAAAAGCCCCTGGGCCAGATGGCTTCAGAGGGGAGTTTTAAGAAACATTCAAGGAAAAATTAATAGCTATCTTCCTCAAACTATTCCAAAAAATTCAAGAGCATGGAACACTTGCCAGCTCCTTCTATGAAGCCATCATCACCCTAATACCAAAACCAGAAAAAGACAACACAATGAAAGAGAATTACAGGCCAATATCTCTCATGAACATAAATGCCAAAATCCTCAACAAAATTCTTGCAAATCGGATCCAGCAGTACATCAGAAAGATCATACACCATGACCAAGTAGGATTCATCCCAGGAATGCAGGGATGGTACAATATCTGCAAATTAATAAATGTGATACATCACATAAACAAATTGAGAGATAAGAATCACATAGTCACCTCAATTTATGCAGAAAAAGCATTTGACAAAATCCAACACCCTTTCTAAACAAAAACTCTCAGCAAGATGGGAATAGAAGGATCATACCTCAACATCATAAAAGCCATATATGATAAACCCACAGCTAACGTCATACTCAATGGGCAAAAACTAAAACCATTTCCCCCTAGGAACAGACAGGATGCCTGTCTGTTCCAGAATAGGAACAAAACAGGACACCCACTCTCACCAGTACTGTTCAACATACTGCTAGAAGTACTAGCCATTGATCAGTCAAGAAGAAGAAATAAAAGGCATACAAATTAGAAAAGAAGAAGTAAAACTGTCCTTATTTGCAGATGTCATGATAATGTACACAGAAAATCCTAAGGACTCCATAAAAAATTATTAGACTTAATAAATGAATTTGGCATTGTAGTAGGATACAAAATTAACACCAAGAAATCTATGGCATTTTTATAGACCAATAGTAAACTTACAGAAAGAGAGACTAAAAAAGCAATCCCATTTAAAATCACACCAAGTAATTAAGATACCTAGGAATAAATGTAACTAAGAAGGTAAAAGACCTATATGTAAAAAAACTACACAACACTGAAAAAAAGAGATCAAGGAAGACATAAACAGATGGAAGAACATACTGTGTTGATGGATTGATAGAATCAACATCATCAAAATGTCCATACTACCCAAAGTAATCTATATATTCAATGCATTTCCCATTAAAATAGCAACAGCATATTTGACAGACCTAGAAAGAATTTGCCAAAAATTCATTTGGAATTAAAAAAAGACCCCGAATAGCTACAGCAATCCTGAGAAAGAAGAACAAAGTAGATGGGATCTCAATACCAGATATCAAGCTGCATTACAAATCCACTGTTCTCAAAACTGCCTAGTAATGCCACAAGAACAGACATATAGATCAATGGAATAGAATAGAGAACCCAGAAATTGACCCAAATCACTATGCTCAATTATATTTGACAGAGGAGGCATGGACATACAGTAGAGACAAGACAGTCTCTTCAATAAATAGTGTTAGGAAAATTGGACAGATACATGCAAAAAAAATGAAACTAGACCACAAGCTTATACCATAGACATAAACAAACTCAAAATGGATACAGGACTTAAACATAAGATGGGAAACCATAAAAATACTACAGGAATCCAGAGGCAGAAAAATCTCTGACTTATGCTGAAGCAATTTCTTCACTGATACTGCTCCTAGGGTAATGGAAACTAAAAAGAAAATAAACAAATGGGACTAAATCAAAGTAAAAAGCTTTTGCACAACAAAGGAGACCATCAATAAAACAACAAGAAAGCTCACTGCATGGGAGACCATATTTGCCAATGATATCAATGATAAGGGTTTAATATTCAACATTTACAGCAAACTTGTGCAGCTTAACAAAAAGAAAATAAACAACCCAACTAAAAAATGGGCAACTGATCTAAATAGACACTTTTCAAAAGAAGACAGAAAGAAGGCCAAGAGATATATGAAAACCTGCTCAAAGTCACTAATCACCAGAGAGATGCAAATCAAAACAACAATGCAGTACCATCTCATACCTTTCAGAATGGCTATCATCAACAAATCAACAAATAACAAGTGCTGGCGAGGATGAGGAGAAAAAGGAACCCTAATGAACTGCTGGTGGGAATGCAGACTGGTGCAGCCATTGTGGCGAATAGTATGGAGTTTCCTCAAAAAACTAAAAGTGGTTTAAATAGGTTTGGCCATTGGACTGGATAGAGTGTCAGCCTGTGGACTGAAGGGTCTCAGGTTCAATTCCCGAAAGGGGCATGTATCTTGGTTGCAGGCACATCACCGGTGGGTGGCATACAGGAGATGGCTAATCATTGTCTCTCTCTTATTGATATTTCTGGCTTTCTATCCCTCTCCCTTCTTCTCTGTAAAAAAATCAATAAAAATCTGTAAAACACACACACAAAAAAAACAAAACAAAACACAAAAAACTAAAAATGGAACTCCCATTTGATCCAGTGATCCCACTTTTAGGAATATATCACAAGAAACTAGGAACATGAATCATAATGGATATATGCACCCCTGTGTTCATAGAAGCACAATTCACCATAGTAAGATTTGGAAACAGTGTAAGTGCCCATCAGCAGATGAGTGGATTAAAAAACTGTGGTAGATACAGGAATCCAAGATGGCGGCATAGGTAAACACCCACACTGCTGCCTCGCACAACAATTTCAAAACTACAACTAAAAGACAGAACGGACATCATCCAGAACCACAGGAAAGCTGGCTGAGTGGAAGTTCTACAACTAGAGGGAAAGAGAGGGGCTCACAGAGACCCAGAGGAGCTGCAAAAAGCTGAGGTATGGAGAGGTGTGCGCGGAGAGAGTGGGTGCTGGAGTACCTGGCTGGCTTTCTCTGGCGGGAGGGAAACGGAGACTCTCAAAGGCATTGAACCCCTTTTCCTATGACACTAAACCCCAGATCCAGCCGAAACTCATACGGGGGTACTTTGGACTGTGAAAAGGGAGACGTGCACGGAAATTTAGGGGAGTCGCAAGAGATCAAAGGCCTGGTGGCGCTCACGGCACTGCACACAGGACAGATGCTGATTGTGCCGCTGGCTTTCGCGAGTGGGCGGGAGACAGACCCTCCCAACTGTGCCACTTCTAACTTCACTAAACCCCTGTTTCGGACGAAACCCTGGAGACCTAGACTCGTGTGGTCTTGGTGTGCAGGGGAGCCGGAAAGGCAGCGGTTAGAGGCACTGCGGGTGCGCGCACAAGGACCACTACAGCCATTACCCAGTCACGTGAGACTCAGGGGCCGTAGAGAGCGGGGCCGACTGGAAGGCAAGGCGGTCCCTTAAGCCCTGAGACTCCACCCCTCCCATGCTCAACAGAGGCTTCTGTGGCTTTGCATGTCTGGTATCATAAAGCTGAATTCAACACAGAAGTTGCCACGGCATAGTGAAAATGCCGAGACAAGGGAAGGGATTACAAACAAAAGAAATGGAGGGAAAAAAACGACTGGATATAGAGTTCAAAACCACACTTATAAGGTTTTTCAAAAATATGCTAGAAAAGATGGATAAATTTAGTGAGACCCAAGAGGAGATGAAAAAGGACCAACTAGAGATGCAAAAGATTCAACTAGAGATGGAAAAGGTACAACTAAAGATGAAAAAAGACCAACTAGAAATTAAACATACACTGACTGAAATAAAAACTATTATATAGAGTCCTAACAGCAGACTAGAGAAAGGCAAGGATCAAGTCAAAAATTTGAGATATAAAGATGCAGAAAACATTCAACTGGAAAAGCAAGAAAAGAATCCAAAAATGTGAAGATAATGTAAGGAGCCTCTGGGACAGCTTCAAGCGTACCAACATCAGAATTGTGGGGGTGCCAGAAGAAGAGAGAGAGCAAGATACTGAAAACCTATTTAAAGAAATAATGACTGAAAACTTCCCACATCTGGTAAAAGAAATAGACTTACAAGTCCAGGAAGCACACAGAACCCCAAATAAAAAGAATCTAAAGAGGACTACACCAAGACACATCATAATTAAAATACCAAGAGCAAAAGACAAAGAGAGAATATTAAAAGCAGCAAGAGAAAAACAGTTCATTACCTACCAGGGAGCACCCATACGACTGTCAGCTGATTTCTCAACAGAAACGATGCAGGCCAGATGGGAGTTGCAAGAAATATTCAACGTGATGAACAGCAAGAACCTACAACCAAGAATAATCTATCCAGCAAAGCTATCATTCAGAATTGAAGGGCAGATAAAGAGCTTCACAGAGAAGAAAAAGCTAAAGGAGTTCATCAACTCCAAACCAGTATTATATGAAATGCTGAAAGGTAGTCTTTTAGAAGAGGAAGAAGAAAAAGGTAAAAGACAAAAAATTATGAACAACAAATACATATCTATCAACAAGTGAATCTAAAAATTAAGTGAGTTAAAAATTTGATCAACAGAATAAACTGGTGAATATAATAGAATCAGGAGCACAGAAAGGGAGTAGACTGATAATTCTCAGGAGTACAAAAATCATAAAGCATCAAACAGACTGTGAAATTACAGCAGAAAGATTAAAGTTAGGTGAGGTAGATAAGTGATCAATCAAAGTACTTGTATGCATGCATATAAGCATAACCAATGATCACAGACACTGGGGGGTTGGGGTATGCCTGAGTGGGAGGGGGGCAATGGGGAGATATGTATAAAAAATTAATAAAAATTAATAAGAAAAAGCAAAAAATAAAAAAACTGTGGTACATCCACACAATGGAATACTAGGCTGCAGTAAAAAAAGAAAGAGTTCTTACCATTTGCACCAACATAGATGGAGATGGAGAGCATTATGTTAAGTGAAATAAGCCAGGCCATGAAAGATAAATATCACATGATCTCACTCATTTGTGGAATATAATTAACAACATAAACTAATGAACAAAAATAGAATAGAGACAGAGAAACATCTATCAGAAGATCAAACCTCAGGGAAGGTAAGGGGTGAGAGGGCTAGAGGGGAGAGATCAACCGAAGGACTTATATGCATGCATATAAGCCTAATCAATGGACACAGACAACATGGGGGCATGAATAGGAGGCAGGAGGTAATAGAGGCATAAGGACACATATGTAATATATGAATCAATAAAGAAATTAAAAATAAAATAAAATGAAATGAAAGTATAAGAGTTTTCCTATATTATTGGTACACTTTTAATAGAATATTATTAAGGAAAAGTAAAGATTTTATATTTGGGGAAAGATGGCGGCTGGCAGGACGGAGGTAAGGAAAGGGAAGTGAGTTAGGGGAAGAAAGGAGAGTGTGTGGATGTGTGTGGTGTGTGTGTCAGTGAGTGAAGGAAAGTTGAATCTTGCAGGAGCAGCGGGGGCTGGCAGTGCAAGCTCTCATGGACAAGGAGGGACTGCGACCACAGCTGGCACTCCCTGGACTACGGGACTTGGGCGCAGAGCCCACGCCATTTTGTAGGAGAAAACGGCCTTTCTTTGGGAACTCATCAACACCTCCATCCAAACAAGCCTTGGAGCTGCTCTGTGATCCAACAGCCACTCCAGCCATTGTCCTGCTGCCACAGCTGCAGACCTGCAGACTGTGGGACCTCCACCTCCAAAGCAGTGAGTGCAACCTCCCCGTCCCTAGCGACATCGGTATCGTTGCTGAGCACACTGGTCGCTGACTTCTGGAACGCCTTGGTCGCTGCATTTGCCACATGCATTAGTCACCCCTTCTGTGGCATGTCCTCCTTGCTGGTTTGTAGAGCACCCTGGTCACCGTGTTAGCTGCGGGCCCTAGTGGCCACATTTGCGAAGTGCACCTGTCACTGGTTTACAGAACTCCCTTATCAGTGGCGCATTTACTGCTCTCTCAGGTCTGGGCCTTTACAGCGTGCCCTACTCAGTGAGTTTATAGCCCGCCCACATCAGTCTGTTTACAGTCTGATTCTCGCGATCCACTTCCTAGGCAGCATGATCCTGGTGTTCCATTTCCTAGGCAGTGCCTGGGAGTCCCAACGGGTGTGATTTTTTAACTTTGGGCACCATAGTCACACCTCTCCAGAGTGTAGGCCCCCTGAATCACATCTAGGACCCCTAACAGACGGGTCCTTGGTGCCACTGAGTCCTTGTTGAGCATGTGTGATAACAATTAAGGGTGCAAAACAGCAAAACTAGGGACACTCCCTTCCATAGCTTCCGACTCCTAGACACCACAGTTGTGCTGCTCAAGCTCACAGATCTACATTAAGAGAACCCCACAGTTGTGCTGCTCAAGCTCACAGATCTACATTAAGAGAACCCAAATAGTCAAGTAGGAGCTAACATAGATTAACAAGCACAGGAGAACTGAGAGAATACACCAGTAACACCATTCCCCGCCCCAAAAAAAACCTGGATAGTAAAGCAATTGGATTTACAATTAAAATAGTACAGGAAAACATGGTAAGACAAAAAAGCAATCCCCAAAGGAAAGAAAAAAAGGAATCACCAGAAAGAGAATTAAATGAAATTGAAGCCAGAAGCTTATCAGAGAAAGAATTCAGTGTAATGGTTTTAAGGCTGTTTAAACAGCTGAAAGATAAATACACACAACTCAATGAGAACTATGAGGAGCTGAATGAGAATGTCACCAACATGAAAAGAAACCAAGAGGAGATGAAGAATGACAAAGCCGCAATAAGGAACACAATGGAAGGCCTAAAGAGTAGACTAGAAGAGGCTGAGGACCACATCAGCGAATTAGAAGACAAGGTAGGAAAAAACACACAAAGATAGCAGCAATTGGAAAAAAGACTTAAAAAAACAAGAAGAGAGCTTAAGGGAGTTTTGGGACAACACAAAATGAAACAACATTTACTTAATTGAGATACCAGAAGGAGAGGAAGAGAAGCAAGGAATAGAAAACCTATTTGATGAAATAATGACAGAAAACATCCCTGATATTGGCAAGAAAAAAAAAAAAAACTAAGCAAGTTCAAGAAGTACACAGAGTCCCAAACAAGATAAACCCCAAAAGACTGACACCAAGACACATCATAATGAAATTGATGGACACTAAGGACAAAGTAAGAATCTTAAAGGCTGCCAGAGAGAGACAGACAGTTACCTACAAGGGATCTCCTATTAGAATATCAACTGATTTCTCCACAGAAACATATCAGGCCAGAAGGGAATAAAATGAAATATATAAAGTGATGCAAAACAAGGGTCTGAACCCAAGAATACTATAACCAGCAAGGCTATCATTCAAAATTGAAGGTGGAATCAGGAGCTTCACAGACAAAAAAGGGCTAAGAGAGTTTATCACTACCAAGCCAACAATGCAAGAAATGCTAAGGGGACTGCTGTAAAAAGAAGAAAGAGAAAGGCAAGAAAAAACACAAACACTAAGGAAAAATATAATAACAAACATGAACTTGTCAGTAATAACATTAAACATAAATGAGTTAAATTCACCAATCAAAAGACATAGGGTAGCTGAATGGTTAAGAAAACATGAACCATATTATTTGCTGTCTACAAGAGACCCAACTCAGAGCAAAGGACTCACAGAGATTGAAAGTGAAGTGATAGAAAAACATTTTTTAGGCAAATGGAAATGAGAAAAACCTGGGGTGGCAATACTTATATCTGATAAAATAGGCCTCAAAGTAAAGGCCTTAACAAAAGATAAGGAAGGCCACTACACAATACTAAAAGGTACAATTCATCAAGAAGATATAACTCTGGTAAACATACACGCACCTAATACAGGAACACCTAAATACATAAAAAAACAAAAACAAAAACAAAACCTCCTGGAAGATATCAAGGGAGAGATCAACAACAATACAATTATAGTAGGGGACTTTAATACACCACTGGCATCACTAGAGAAAAAATCATCAAAGAAAGCAATTCTAAATATGGACCTAATTGAGATCTTCAGAGAATTTCACCCCAAAGCCATGGAATATACATTCTTCTCAAGTGCACATGGGACATTTTCAAAGATAGACTATATATTGGGTCACAAGTAAAGTCTCCCAAAATTCAAAAAGATTTAAATCATATCAAGCATTTTCTCAGACTACAATGGCATAAGATTAGAAATAAATTACAATAAAAATATTCCAACAAATTCAAACACTTGGAAGCTGAATAACATGCTATTAAACAATGAATGGGTTATCAATGAAATCAAAGAAGAAATTAAAAATATCCTGGAGACTAATGACAATAAAAACACAACAACACAAATGCTATGGGACACAATTAAAGCAGTGCTGAGAGGGAAGTTTACAGGCCTACCTCAGAAAATAGGAAAAAATGGTAATGAATTACTTAATTCAACAACTCCAAGAATTAGAAAGAGAGCAACAAGAAAAGCCCACTGTGAGCAGAAGGAAGGAAATAAGAAAGATCAGAGCAGAAATGAATGACAAAGAGACAAAAAAAAACATAGAAAAGATCAACAAAACCAAGAGGTGGTTCTTCAAAAGAATAAACAAGATTGATGAACCTCTAGCCAGGCTCACCAAGAAGCAAAGAGAGAGGACCCAAATAAACAAAATCAGAAATGAGAGAGGCAAAATAACTACAGACCCCACAGAAATACAAAGGATTTTTAAACAATACTATGAACAACTCTATTCCAACAAATTACACAACCTAGAGGAAATGGACACTTTCCAAGAAAAATACAACTTTCTAAAACTCACACAGGAAAAATCTAAAAATCTCAATACACCAATAACTATGGAAGAAATTGAAGCAGTCATCAAAAAGCCCAGTGCCAGACAGTTTCATGGGAAAATTTTACCAAATATTCATGGAAGAACTAAACCTCATCCTCCTCAGACTATTCCAGAAAATTCAAGAGAAAGGAACACTTCCAAACTACTTCTATGAAGCCAGCATCACCCTAATACCAAAAACAGATAAAGATAACACAATGAAGAGAATTACAGACCAATATCCCTCATGAACATAGATGCCAAATCCTCAACAAAATTCTAGCAAATTGAATTCAGCAGAATATCAGAAAGATCACACAACATGACCAAATAGGATTTATCCCAGGGATGCAAGGATGGTACAATATTCACAAATCAATAAACATGATACATCACATAAACAAATGGAGAGATAAAAATTATGTAGTCATATCAGTTGATGCAGAAAAAGCATTTGACAAAATCCAACACTCTTTCTTGATAAAAACTCTCAGCAATGTGGGAATAGAAGGATGATACCTCAACATCATATAAGCCATATATGACAAGCCCACAGTCAACATCATTCTCAATGGGCAAATACTAAAACCATTTCCCCTAAAAACAGGAACAAGACAGGGATGCCCACTCTCACCACTCCTATTCAACATAGTGCTGGAAGAACTACCCATTGCTATCATACAAGAAAAAGAAATAAAAGGCATCCAAATAGGAAAAGAAGAAGTAAAACTGTCCTTATTTGCAGATGGCATAATATTGTATATACAAAACTTTAAAGACTGCATCAAAAAATTATTAGCCATGGTAAATGAATTTAGCAATGTATCCGGATATAAAATTAACACCAAGAAATCTATGGCATTTCTATATACCAATAATGAACTTACAGAAATAGAGTCTAAAAAAGCAATCTCATTCATCATCGCACCAAAAAAAATTAAGATATGTAGGAATAAACTTAACTAAATAGGTAAAAGACCTATATGCAGAAAACTACATACTGAAAAAAGAGATAGAGGAAGACATAAACAGATGGAAGAAAATACCATGTTCATGGATTGATTGAATCAATATAATCAAAATGTTTATTCTACCCAAAGCAATCTATAAATTCAATGCATTCCCCATTAAAATACCAAATGCATACTTCACAGACCTAGAACGAACTTTCCAAAAATTTACCTGGAATAAAAAAAGAAAAACTCCAAATAGCTGCAGCAATCCTGAGAAAAAAGAACAAAGTAGGTGGGATTTCAATACCATATTTCAAGCCTGTATTACAAAGCCACTGTTCTCAAAACTGCCTGGTACTGGCACAAGAACAGACATATAGATCAATGGAATAAGATAGAGAACCCAGAAATCGACCCAAACCACTAAGCCCAATTAATATTTGACAAAAGAGGCACCAACATACAATGGAGTCAAGAGAGTCTTTTCAACAAATGGTGTTGGGAAAATTGGACAGATACATGCAAAAAAATGAAACGAGGCTACCAATTTACACCATACACAAAAATAAACTCAAAATGGATAAAGGACTTAAACATAAGATGGGAAACCATAAAAATATTAGAGGAATCTACAGGCAGCAAAATCTCAGACATATGCTGAAGAAACTTCTTCACCGATACAGCTCCTAGGGCAATGGAAACTAATGAAAAAATAAACAAATGGGACTAGTTCAAAATAAAAAATTTTGCACATCAAAGGAAACCATCAACAAAACAACAAGGAAGCCCACTGCATGGGGGAACATTTTTGCCAATGATATCAAGGATAAAAGTTTAATCTCCAACATTTACAGAGAACTCATACAACTTCACTAAAAGAAGATAAACAGCCCAATCAAAAAATGGGCAACTGATCTAAATAGGCACTTCTTGAAAGAAGACAGAAGGAAGGCCAACTGGCATATAAAAACCTGCTCAAAGTCACTAATCATCAGAGAGATGCAAATCAAAACAACAATGCGGTACCATCTCACACCTGTCAGAATGGCTATCATTAACAAATCAACAAACAACAAGTGTTGGTGAGGATGGGAAGAAAAAGGAACCCTCCTGCACTGCTGGTGGGAATGCAGACTGGTGCAGCCATTGTGGAGAACAGTATGGAGTTTCCTCAAAAAATTAAAAATGGAACTCCCATTTGACCCAGTGATCCCACTTCTAGGAATATATTCCAAGATACTAGAAACTCCAATCAGAAAGAATATATGCACCCGTATGTTTATAGCAGCACAATTTACCATAGCTAAGATTTGGAAACAGCCTAAGTGCCCATCACCAGATGATTGGATTAAAAAACTGTGGTACATCTACACAATGGAATACTGTGCTGCAGTAAAAAAGAAGGAGCTCCTACCATTTGCAACAACATGGACAGAGTTGGAAAATATTATGCTTAGTGAAATAAGCCAGGCAGAGAAAGATAAATATCACATGATCTCACTCATTTGTGGAATATAATGAATGACATAGACTGATGATCAAGATCAAATCCAGAGAATGAGAAAGGTCAATCAAAACATCAAACCTTGGGGAAGGTGGAGGTTGGTGGGAGTAAGGGACAGACATCAACAGAGGGACTTTCATACATGCTTATTAGCATGATCATTGGGTACAGACAGTGGGAGGGGGGCATGACAGGGAGCGGGGGGTAATGGGAGAATAAGGATACATGTACAAAAAAATTTTAAATTATTATAGTAAAACATTAAGTCTAATCCATATAGTTTTCACCATAACCTTAAGAGAAATGGTTTCATGTGACAAAGATTTTTAAATGAAACTCTGTAGCATGAAAATCATTTTGGAAGGAAATAAAGAGAAGTTTCCTTCAAATATTGTAAGGATAGTAATTGAAACTCAATATATTTGGTCTCTTGAGCTAAGGTACATAATCTGTGTTTTTGCGTCACTGAAAAAGTTTATATAAATTTACAAAAAGGAATTGACAGCCATTTTGAAGTTGAATTTCTATGGCCTAGAGCAAAGAATACCCTTACATAATATTCTACAATGTCATTTAATTTTTGATATTTCACAACAGCATATTGTACAATTATCCCAAACAAAATTACAAACTAATTCTTTGAATGTTTAGCAGAAATTTTAAAAAGGGCATGAAAGAATGTAATCCCTTTCAGAATGAATTAAGGCACTGGGAAGGCACTTGAGCATTCTGTACTGGAACCTCTTATCTCTTTTGCCAAGAGGAACCCTCTTCTCACAATCCATTTGCCCTCAGTTGTAGCCTGTGCTTTCTATTCACGCTGAGGTTGAAGCCTCGAGGTGGCTGGTATAATGGATCTGTCTCTCACCAAATGATGTGAGCTGGGCCCTCCCTGGAGAAGAAAATTGAATTCCCCAAGATATGTGATCAGTGCCAGGGCCCCTCCAGGAGACAAGGGGATCCCAAGGCAGATGCTGGACGTGGAGGCCATGGGGCATATGGAGAAAGAACTGAACCTCACATCACCCTGGTTGGCCTTGGAGGATGACTAGTTAGCCAGAGATGGGTAAGATTCCTCAAGGAAGGAACAGGCACAGTCGCAGAGGGACCATCAGGAGAGAACTTGGGGGTCAACACAGGTGGGGCACAGACTCTCATCCCCCCCTCCAACCTTGCAGGGGTCTGTACCCTCACCCCTTCTGAGGGAGGTCTCCTGCCCCCATGGCTACTTCGCTTCCCATGCTCAGCACAGATCAGGACCCAGGTGACAAGCAGAAACTGGGCCCAGCTCAGATCAGGACCCAGGTAACCCAGAAACTTGCCGACAGCAGCTGCCCCATAGCTAAATTTAGCCTAGCACTAGGAATGCTCAGTGCCTACACAAGAATGCAAATAAACCTTTTCACTAATATTTACAAGGTAAACTAAAATTGTTGGTAGAGTATTAAATTTGACAGCAAAAGAGTAATCAGGCTTTCAAGTTAATTTAAATTGGTGAATTGAAGTAACTGAATACCCAAGAAAATTTAAGTGTACTGGACAAAAAGCTGTTTCTAAAGCATTGACTAGAATTTCTATTGGTAGTTCATCTCATGGTAAAATTGCTTAACATGTAATGAACATAAAACAGACATATTTGTGTGTAAAAAATTAAAATTTCAAGTTATCAATATTGCATTAAAAATTTTTACAAATTTCTCCTTTAATCAAAAAAGGGGAGAGAGGGATGATATTATCATGTAAGGAAAAATATCCAGTAAGTAAATTAAATCTAGAAAATTTTTACTTTAGAAAATTAACTTTCATTTGTAATACTAACAGCACGACACCCATGAAAAAACACACATGATGTCAAAACAAGCCAAAGGAAAATCAGGTGGGCAAAAATAAAAAGGACCCCAAGTCAATTTTATAGAAAATATTCCTTTATTAAGTTTTGGTCAAGAATATGTTTATATACTTTCAGAAAACAATTCCAAGACCAAGTGGACTCCTGTAACAGAGAGGAATGGACAGGTCTGCTCCAACCATGAGAGGAGAAACAGTCCAGAGATGGAAGACATTGACGATGAGCAGTCAGCAGTTGTGTGTTGCTACAGGATGCCTAGGACCAAACCAGAGAGGGTGGAACCTGCATTGCCACTATTTGTCCACTATCCAGATACCATTGATGACGTGTACACATAAGGAACTGTTTGACATTGAAACTGAGACTCATAACTATTGGACATTGAAATTGAGACTCAAATATTTTTTGTTCTTATAAGTTTATTTCTAGCCTAGAGAGGCAAGATGTTTTTAAAGAAAAGAATTAGGGATGGGGGGAGACAGATACAGAGGCAAAGAAGCAATGAACAGTCTGTCATACTACAAAGGGAAGGCAGGGGAGGTTGGGTGGGCAGCGGCTTGTAAGAGATCAACAGAAGGACTTCTATGCATGTATGTAAGCATAGCCAATGGATACAGGACATTGTGGGCGGGTTTGGGGGGACAGGTGAGAACATGTACTGGGGGGTGGGGAAGGCCGGGGGGGGAGCTCAATAGGGAAAAAAAATAGAAGACATATGTACTACTATTTGTAATACTTTAAACATTAAAAATATACATTAAAAAAGATTTTATATTTTATATTTTATTACAATGACATTTTGTGCTTGGCATTACCAGATCTTTGATTGTTTAAGGAAATCAAACCTTTTTAATCTAAAAGAACTAAATTTTGCTTCTAGCCATTTAAATGTATGCAATTGTTTGTGAAGTCTTTAATTGTCACCATGATCAAATGGACAGCTAAAATAAGAAAATCTCTTTTAACAAAGGAGGATATAAAACTAATTAGGCCTCTTTGAGGTTTAGAAAGTGTGTTTTAATTCAAGTACCCCTTACTCAAGGATATAAATGTACTAATGATAATTTGCATGTATTTTCATTGAGTAATGGCATTCTCAATGTCAAGGGGTTACAGAGAGTAGTTACTTCAATTCTCCTGGTAAGGATTTCTTTTTCTGCCTGGAATATGCCCACAGACCTACCATTTTATATTTAAAAAAAATTATACCAGGTATGCAAAAAGACCCTAGTGTTTATTAGCCCAAGTCCTCTGGTTTTATAAAACAAACTGGAGAGGAACTTCAGAGAGAAGGCAAAGGGGACTGTCTGGGAGTGAGGGGCCGAGGGAGGGCTCCAGGGCATGTCCAGATACATCTTGCTCAATAGACCAGACTCCACCAGCAAGCTAACCTAATGGTCTGAGCGTCTGTCTGCTGGTGGTCAGTGCACATCATAGTGAGCAGTTGAGCAGACACTTAGCATATAGGCTTTTATTATATAGGATATGTATAACCCATAGACTCAGACAATAGTGCAGTACAACCTGTGGGGACAGCGGGGGATGGGGCGAGGGGGGGGGAGGAGAGAGCTAGGTGGAGGAGACTCATGGAGGGGAAAAAGGACATCTGTAATACTCTCAACAATAAAGATACTAAATTATTTAAAAATGCAATTAATGAAACTTGTTGAATTTTTTTAACTTGCTTTGGTCTCAAGCCCTTCCCTCAGTATTGCTTATCCAGAGATCAATTCCCTTGTTCCCTTTGGTACCCATTGACTGTCCCTTTTTAAAATGGTTACTAGAAGATTTATGAGGCTACATCAGGGCATGTGCCAAGTAAGGAGACCTTCTAAGTCATTTCAAAGACGCTATAACAGTTCTTGAAGTTCATGCAGTGCCGTAGAGCAGTGGTTAAACAGTGTGCCAGCGAGAGGAAGATGGCAGGCACCAGGGCCTACCACCTGGAGATGAGGTCTGTGGAGAAAAACATCTTCACAAGGACTCCCTCCAGCTTCTAGGAAAGAACTGCCTCAGCTATTGTTCTGTAACTTTTGCATCACAAGGTTAAAAGGTTCTGACTCGTGAATTGGTGTATTATTGTGTTTGAAAGGGTTCTCACACTTGCACCTTATTCTCCTGCCTGCATACCCAGGCTATAAGAGATCTCAAATTATATTCAGAGCAGGTAGCTGCTTAGCTTCAGACAAAAGCTAATCATCTTTCCCCAGATCAGGAGCCAGCCAGTCACTTCAGCTTCTGCTACATATAGCCTTATATTTTCTTCATTGTTGTTATACACTGAGTGGCCAGACTCTTATGATCTCTGAACGCATAATAATCTGGCCACTCAGTGTGCATATGTGTGTGTGTGTGTGTGTGTGTGTGTGTGTGTGTGTGTATGAAGCCCAGTGCATGAATTAGTGTATGGGTGGGTTCCAGCCAACATGTCCAGGGGGAGGGGACATGGGCAGTTGGCCAGCCTGCTTGCTGTTCGAACTCCTGGTTGAGAGTACAATTTTCATATTAGCCTTTTAATATATTGGACTAGGGACCTGATGCACAAAATTCGTGCATGGGGGGGAGGGTTCCTCAGCCCAACCTACCCCCTCTCACATACTTGGAGCCCTCAGGGGATGTCCTACTGAAGGCTTAGTCCCACTCCCCTGGGAAGCAGGTTTAAGCCACAGTCTGGCCTCCCTTTGTGGGAAGTGACCAGACGGATCAGGGAATGGCACCAGCCCCATCATGCTACTGCTGCAGCCACTGCCAGTCACCACAGCTACCAAGGTGTTTTCATCAACAAGGACTCCAGTCCCTTCAACATGAAAAAATGACAACTTTAGGCATTTTCAAGAATTGTCTTTCCTAGGATATGACATTTCTTTCTTTCTTTCTTCTTTTAAAATTCTCACTTGAAGATATGTTTCTATTGATTTTTAGAGAATATGGAAGAGAGAGGGAAAAACAGAGAGAAACATCAAAGTGAGAGAGACACTTTGATTGGTTGCCTCGTGCATGAGCCCTGACCTGGACCCCGGCCAGGGAGGAGCCTGTAAGTAGGTACATGCCCTTAACAGAATCAAACCCAGACTCTATGGTCAGCATTACCCACTGAGCCAAACCAGTTAGGGCAGGATATGACATTTCTTAGCCCTCCAGCAGTGGACCTTTGTTTTTTTCTCCAGTAGTGTAGTGGAAAAACCCTAGGTCACTTTTTTGGATTCTTATACCCAAGTTACTAAGAATATTACCAGTGGCATACAGGAAGCTTAGTCAATGAGCAATCAGAAAAGGTGTTTTCTCTGTAGTTCACACCAATTTAAGGGTGGGCCTTGCCCAGACCTAAAGCCTCTGACCGGGGCTTTAGGCCTGGGCAGAGGACCTTCAGCTCCCTCTGATCGCTGGCGCTGCCCCTGCTCCCTTAGCTCTGATTGCAGGCTTGGCCCTGCCCAGGAGCCCCTTGGCTCAGGTCCTTCCCAGGTAGCTCAAGGTCCATGCGGGACCTACCTCAGAGTGATCTGGGTGCCAGGATGTTCCTGAGACCCAGGAGCTGGATGCCTATGTATGCAAATTAACCGTCATATTTGTTGGGTTAATTTGCATACTCACTCTGATTGGCTATGTGTGTAGCAGAGGTACAGTCAGTTTACATGTTTGTCTATTATTAGGTAAGATATACACTGAGTGGCCAGATTATAATGTGTTCAGAGATCATAATAATCTGGGCACTCAGTGTAATGTTTGTATTCCTGAAAGTATTAATGATCTTAATGCTCTTGCAACAAGCCAGTCAACTTTCCTACATTTTAGATTGTGTTTTCCAGTTATTTCTTCTTATTGACTCTATATTATACAACACTTCCTAATTTTTGCTGTTTTAACCCTTGTGAGTGGCACCTTAGCACAGAACTATGGTATACAACTCTTTTCTTCTTCACCCCCCAAAACCTGTCTAGCTGCTGGATTGCCAGCAGGTTCTGGCCTCTACCTCTGGCAACAGTGACACTCTTGGTTCCTTCTGTTGACAATTTTTCAAATTCCCCAACTTTACTGTTGACTTTATAAAACCCTCTCTGAAAAGCCTCTATACAGGAAATAGCCCTGTCTACCACTTCCACCTCTCTGCCATCGATATTGACCACAGTAATTTCACACACTATCTAGGGGGGAAATAATGGGTTTCTAAAAACAATTGCAGCTATTAAGGAAAACTGTAGTCTTACACTCCCCTGTTCAAGGAGCACTGCCCCTTGTTTCCAACCAGTAAGTGAAGCCCCATTTAAATGTTCTGGTAGAAGAAAGTGCTGCTAGTTTAATGAAAAGTACATCATTTTAAAAGCAAATAATTCATTTAGCTCAAAGAAAAAAATTGAATCTATATTGGATCAGTTATTCAAGTCGAAAGGACCTTTATTTCAATTGAGGTCATTTAGATTAATATGGTAAAATAAAATTGATGGCAAAAACAACTATTGTATATTATCTTTATGAACATTTAATAATGCATATTGTCCTTCCTCAACACCTTAAGCTATATTTTTTCTCCTCTCAGGATTAATTGCATTAGAACTCCATATGTTGAAGATTACCTCCTTTTATGAGTTTCTTATCTTCCCCCTCATGACAATGATTAAAAATTGAAATGCATTTTAAGTGATGTCAAAGAGAATAAGCCAAACATTTTAAATACCTGTTACATTGGATGACATTTAATGTGATTTTAAAGGTCAATGTCTCTGTAAGTTGTATTATTGGAGTTAAAGTTGACTATGTTATAGATTGTTTTCTTTGAAGCAAAAAAAAATTATTTTTTCAGATATTATCCACAAAATGATACTTATGCACACTAATTTTCAGTAGATGCTATGGAAGATACAGGAAAGAAATGAGACCTAATCCTATTCACTAAGAAATTTTAACTTGATAAGAACAATCAATTATCTGACAATTAGAAAACAATTTGACTTTATTACCAGCTGGGCTTAACTTTTCAATCATTGATCCAGAAATATTTCAGCCACAGATATAACTTTCTGATAGGCAGGCTTATTAAGAAAACAGCAATATTCTGGAACCTAGAAAATCCAATTCAATATATCCCTTAGAGCACCTACCTAAACCTAAATGCTGTAATAAAACTGATATCAGATTTATGAGAATGGGTAAAGTGGTAAAGAAGTTACATTGTTCCCTTTTTCCACCTATAAATGTATGGGATTCTTATCCTTATAAATTTGAGCTGCTTACTTAATTGGTATAATTTTCTACATATACTATATAACAAAAGCCTAATATGCTAAGTGTCTGGTCATCCATTCAACCAATCAAAGTGTAATAGTCTAATGATATTCTAAGGCCACTCAACTGCTCACTATGATGTGCACTAACCAACAGGGGGCAGATGTTCCAACTAGTAGGTTTGCTTGCTGTTGGGGTCCAGCAGATCAGGATTGAGTGAGATGGGCCAGACACACCCTGGAGCCCTCCTGCAGTACCTCTTGGGCTGGCCAACCTCCTGCATCTCTCCCCAGCCCTGATCATGCGTTAGTGGGTCCCTTAGCCTGGCTTGTACCCTCTTGCAATCTGAGACCCCATGGGGGATGTCTGAGAGCCAGTTTTAACCTGATCCCACCAGCCAGGCCGAGGGACCCCACTGGTGCACGAATTCGTGCACTGGGCCTCTAGTTAGTGGTATATTCATGAAGATTTTGTATTATTAGAAACTATCATAAGTTTCACAAACATATAGTCATATGACAAAACATTATTGTGCCTCTTTGTAAACCTGAATATGATTCTGGTACTTCTGTGGATATAAATGGTACTTTTTCTAAATTGCAATACTACTTTCTATATATAGCAAATAATTTTATAATTTATATAATTTTAATATATATCATCAATAGAAAGCATGTAAGACTATGATTTTAGTTCCTGATTTTTATCAGCTCCATTCCTCTTAACCTTACATCTGTAACTGGATCCTAATCATTCTAAGATGATTGCAAGTAAAATTATAACATTAATATAATTTTGATAATAGAATAACAACCACTTTCTTGTGCTTATGAGTTAATGGACTGACCTTAGAACTACTCAATTAATATCATACCGCAAAATCCAACCAAATCAGTTAACAGATGGCCTTTTCAGCCACTAGAGCCATTACAACTCAATAAAGACAGAGTTCCTAGTTTGTTGTCCTTGACAAGAGGATTGCTTTTTTATTTATTTGCAGCCCAATGGGGAGTTTATACTATAGCCAATTTCTTCTGCTATAACTAGAGAAATACCTCTTCCAAGGTAGAATTCAAAAAACCAAACTCTTTAACCATGTCAAATGTGTTAAGGGGCATTCCTTATCTGCTTCTAGCATCACTGGCTGGTTAGGATTTAAACTTTCTGACATTTTTAGTTGTCTCTCAACTGGGCTCAGAGATGTTTAGAGATCTGGGCTGAAAGTTGTTCTATTCATTGTTTTTCTAATTGTTTCATATATTTCACTGGCAAGTGACTGATATTCTGTATTGCAAAATGCTTAAAGCCCCTACAAAAACTCAAGCAATGAGTTATGTAAAGGATGGAAATGATTCATCAAGTTACTGTACCTCTTTGTGTTTATAATCCACAATAGTTAAAACCTTGGTTCCCAACGCCAAATGCCTTCTTATCAATTGCCCCTGATTTCTTCTGACATTGAAAATTGAATGCTTTTGTTACACTTTAGCCTTTTTCAAGAAGTTGGGAGACTGAAAAATTTCTTTAATTTGGCAAGTACCTGTCAACGGCAAATGGATCTCATTGCTCTATTGGATTCTGCCCTGGCCCAGGATCCCTAACTAGGAAGTGAGTTGGAACTGGGGCAGATGGCCAAGCCACTCCTGACTAAACTGAGAAAAACTGACTGATCAATCATCAATACTAGTGACTGGTTCTGATAGAAAGAAGGAAATGTTGACCCTGAGAAGGATATATCTGCCAAAAAAGACCTCTCATGGTTAATTTGACTCAAAATCATAACCAGAGTCTAGCAGCCAGTCTGCAGAGGCTCTCACACACACAGCACTTCAGGAAACATCCACAGACTGGGCTCATGACTCCCGCATTGTGCTCCTATCCTCTGAGGCAACTCTTACAAGAAAGATTCTGGAGAGAAGTGTGACCCATAGCACAGATTTCCTCTCCCACTAGGACCTGTATCTTCACCAACCAATCAGAACAGTTGCATTCTGACCAGTCAGAATGGTGTTCTCTGGACCAACCAAACTGTGGGAATTTGTAGTTTTCCTTTGCATAAAAATTGACCAATCAGGAACCAGAGAGGGCTGCTCTCTCACAGTGGAGTTCACTTTCAATCTCCACTGAAGACTGTGTTTTCCCTGTGGGAGCTGCGACACTGGAGCCCGAGCTGCAACACTGGAGACAGAGCTGCAACACTGGAGACAGAGCTGCAACACTGGAGACAGAGCTGCAACACTGGAGCCTGAGCTGTAACACTGAAGTGACTTCACAGGAGTGGAGCTATCTTATTGGAGCTGAGCTGCCATGTCTGGGCCTCCTAAATGGGCTGCCTGCCCAGGGCTGCCTTCTCCAGCTGTTTGTGCTATTCCACAGCCAAGCTGTTCAAATGGCACTTTTTTCACTGAATAAGCCTGTTCCCTAACTGTAGCCCAAATTGCAGGCTCCTTTTGGTGTGGGATGATGACCTCAGTTGATAATAGAAAGAGACTTTCTATAAAATGGGATATGTCCTGGCAGCAGACAGGGGCAGTAAGAGGGCCTCCAAGTTGGCAGCAGAGTAGAGTGGTTTCCCTGGGTCCATGGTTCCAGGTGAAGGTTCTCTTCCAGGCTTGTGCACCTGACCCGATTCTCTCATTGGAGGCCAAGTGGATGTAGCAAGCCAGTTTAATGTGGCATCATGTCTTCCTCCGGTGAAGGGCAGACTTTCTCAGCCCTTGACTCCTGTAGGCTGGGATTAGAGAGGCCTGCGCCACTCATCCTAGAAAATGTGTGAGGAAGGTTGGAATTCAGAGCTGAGTGTTTCACTTTATAATTAGAAACATATTAATTCATATACTCACCATTTTCATTACTTTTGAACACTCAAATCATTTGCCCTGCTTTTGATAAAGTCCCTAATCTTGAGCTACAAGGGCCTATAGTTGTCATTCAAACTAAAATTAATAGCAGTTTTGTTGGCTCATTATTTTTGATATCTGGTTGGAAGTGCAGAGCAGGAACTATTGGGCAATAATTGCAGTAGCTCTGATTAGAAACTAATGACATTAGCAATAAGCTGTAATCACAGCTGCCATGAAGCCTAATGAAAAGGGAAGGACGGGGCCACTCCCCTGGAAAGAAGCTGGGCAGAGGACAGACCAGTTTCACCCATTCAGTCACATCACCCAGGAGAATAATGCACATCATCAGAAAGGAAATATGATTTAGTAGCAGGAAAGAAAAATGATGTCAAATAAAATGATTGTAAGCAAAAATTGCATTGCTTGAATAAAAATTTGGCAAAAGAATAGCTTGTATTTTCTACATTTCCAAATATTCACAAATATTTCTAATATTTTTTCTCTCAACATTTTCCTGGCTTCCTCAACTAATGCTCATGCCCCTGCTCTTGCCTTGGTAATGACTGGCATTTCCTGAGCACTGACTGTGTGTGCAATCCTCAAAAATGCTAAAGGGTTAACACTGTCGTTCTTCCCATTTACAGACCTGGAGCCTGAGGCCAGAGAGGGAAGGGCATGCCTCCCATGTCACACAGCAGCACACCTCACAGCAGTGACACTGCAGTGCAGAGCCCAGTGCCAATGTCCATACTCTTTAAATTCTTGCTCCACTGCCAGTTTTGCTTTCAAGTTTTAACAAGTACTTCTTGAATATCTACAACTTGCCAAGCACTGTGGTGTAGGGAGAGAGGAATATAAAAACAAGAGCGAAGAGAATCCAAGATGGCGGCATAGGTAGACACCTACACTGCTGCCTCGCACAACAATTTCAAAACTACAACTAAAAGACAGAACGGACATCATCCAGAACCACAGAAAAGCTGGCTGAGTGGAAATTCTACAACTAGAGGGAAAGCGAGGGGCACACAGAGACCCAAAGGAGCTGCAAAAAACTGAGGTACAGAGACGCGCGCGTTGAGAGAGTGGGTGCCGGAGTACCTGCCTGGTTTTCTCTGGCAGGAGGGAAACAGAGACTCTCAAATGCATTGAACCCCTTATCCTACGACACTAAACCCAGATCCAGCTGAAACTCATACGGGGGAAGTTTGGACTGTGAAAAGGGAGAGGTGCAAAAGATCAGAGGTCTGGTGGTGTGCATGGCACTGCGTGCAGAGGATAGACTGCTGATTGTGCCACTGGCTTTTGCCAGTGGGTGGGAGACAGACCCTCCTAACTGCGCCACTTCTGACTCCACTAAGCCCTAGTTTCAGGTGAAACCCTGGGGACCCAGACTCGTGTGATCCCGGAGCGCAGGGGAGCCAGAAAGGCAGAGGTCTAGAGGCACTGTCTGCGCACGCACAAGGACCTTTCCAGTGATTCCCCAGTCACGTGAGACTCAGGGGCCGTGGAGGGTGGGGCTGACTGGAAGGGAAGGCAGTCCCTTAAGCCCTGAGACTCCACCCATCCCAAGCTCAACAGAGAGGCTTTTGCGGTTTTGCAAGTCTGGTATCATAAGGCTGAATCCAACACAGAAGTTCTCCTGGCATTGTGAAAATGCCTAGACAAGGGAAGGGATCACAAACAAAAGAAATGGAGGAAAACAAACGACTGGATATAGAGTTCAAAACCACACTTATAAGGTTTTTCAAGAATATCCTAGAAAAGTTGGATAAAGTTAGCAAGACCCAAGAGGAGATGAAAAAGAACCAATTAGAGATGGAAAAGATCCAACTAGAGATGGAAAAGGACCAACTAGAAATTAAACATACACTGACTGAAATAAAAAATATTATACAGAGTCCTAACAGCAGACTAGAGAAACGCAAGAATCAAGTCAAAAATTTGAAATATAAATAATCAGAAAACACTCAACTGGAAAAGCAAGAACAGAAAAGAATCCAAAAATGTGAAGATAATGTAAGGAGCCTCTGGGATAGCTTCAAGCGTACCAACATCAGAATTGTGGGGATGCCAGAGGAAGAGAGAGAGCAAGATACTGAAAACCTGTTTAAAGAAATAATGACTGAAAACTTCCCACATCTGGTAAAAGAAATGGACTTACAAGTCCAGGAAGCACACAGAACCCCATATAAAAGGAATCCAAAGAGGACTACATCAAGACACATCATAATTAAAATACAAAGAGCAAAAGAAAAAGAGAATATTAAAAGCAGCAAGAGAAAAACAGTTCATTATCTACAAGGGAGCACCCATATGACTGTCAGCTGATTTCTCAACAGAAATGATACAGGCCAGATGGGAGTGGCAAGAAATATTCAACGTGATGAATAGCAAGAACCTACAACCAAGAATACTCTATCCAGCAAAGCTATCATTCAGAATTGAAGGTCAGAGAAAGAGCTTCACAGAGACGAAAAAGCTAAAGGAGTTCATCAACTCCAAACCAGTATTATATGAAATGCTGAAAGGTAGTCTTTTAGAAGAGGAAGAAGAAAAAGATAAAAGACAAAAAATTATGAACAACAAATACATATCTATCAACAAGTGTATTTAAAAATTAAGTGAATTAAAAATTTGATCAACAGAAAAACTGGTGAATATAATAGAATCAGAAGCACAGAAAGGGAATGGACTGATAATTCTCAGGGGGAAGGGGTGAGGGGTGTCCAGGGAGAGACTTTCCAAAAATCATACACCTATGGATGAGGTCAACAGGAGGGAGGTAAGGGCAGAGGGAAGGGTGGGAGTTGGGTAGAGGGGAGATATGGAGGGGAAAAAAAGAGAAACAAATGTAATAATCTGAATAATAAAGATTTAATTTAATAAATAAATAAATAAATAAATAAATAAATAAATAAATAAATAACAAGATCAACAACAGATAGCTGTCGCCCTAGGAGCTAACCCACTCACCTGAATTATTGCAATAGCTTCCTAACCTCTGACACCTCTGCCTTCTGACTTTTCTTTTCTAAAGATCCTGTTAAATATCCCTCCTAATGTCCACTCTCCTTCATAATACAGGGCAAATCCAACAGAATGAGTCTGAACCTTCCTCTAAGGTCCACTCTCATTCATAATATAGGGCAAACCCAGCAGAATGAGTCACATTTTGCCAGAACCCGCACTGCTTTCCCCACTGTCACCTGTTTTACAACCTCCCTGTTTGGGCAAGCAGCTTCAGAACCTCACCACTCTCCAAGCAGACTTGCTCCTCTGCGTATAGGACCTGGTGCTGCCCTCCCTCCACCCAGAGCATTCTTCCTTCAGGTCTCCCCCCATTATCTGTCTCTGGTCCCTTTTCCCTGCATATTTTGTTCAATGTAACCTTACAGTGAAGCAGTCTCTGAACACCCTTTTTAAAGTGGTACACCTCTTCCCTGGTGACACTTTCATCCTCTCAACCGCCCACTACCTAGCAAAATGTGTTGGGTGTTAGTTGTTAAGCTTTCAGTTAATTAAATTGTGAATCTTTCCCACTGAAATGTGTGTCATGAAAATAGCAGAGTGAGCCTATTTTGTCCATCACTATATTCCTAATGCCTAAAATGGGATCTGTCACATAGTAGGTGCACAACTCACATTTGTTGAATGAATAAATGTATCTTTCCCTGAAGGATCCCTTCTGTTTAGAAATATTAAAATAAACTGCATTCTCCCCACCTCTGCCCAGAAAACAAATGACATTGTAAGAGCTACATAAGCCAAACCTCAGACCAAGTTTGTCTCAGGGCAGTTCCCATGGAGGATGCAACAGGAAGTCCTGGGTGTCAGCAGCTGTGTGAGGTCTTTTAAGAATCAGAAGTAGAAAAGTTGTCTGGAAAGAGACACAGGGCTGAGCATGGAAGCAAGAACATGTATTCTGTTTAAATCCCAGCATTTCTGCTTACCAGCTCTGTGGCTGCCCACCCTGAGCCCAGGAGCAGCTTACTTGCCCCTGAATCTGTTCCCTGGTCTATAAGATGACAACAATGTCCCAGAAATGCTGTGAAGCAACATGAAAATTTATGTAACAAGTGGCCCTCACCCACATGTGTTGCTCAACAATGTGACATCTGCCTTTGCTTGTCTTTGGAACATGGCGAGGAGCTGGGAAAGTGTGAGGGAGTGGGTGAGGTCCTCACAGCGACCTGCGCATGCACAGAAACATCCCCAATAACAGCACCAGCGGGGCTGGAAGGCAGTGAATTCACATGAGAACTCAGTGTGCTTTCTGAAAGCACAAGTCTCAAGAATTTAGTTCATTGTTTCCATCACCATGAGGACCCAGCACCTGCCAGAGAGAGGCATTAGCTTAATCTCATTGCTGTCTATGGCATCACTTACCCCTTCTGTGATACCAAGGTCTTGCCCAAGAGTTTATGGCTGATGTCTTGTTCCCAGACACACCAAAGGACCCCGGTGGGGCTGGTGTGGTCCCTCTTTTGTGTGACTTTAACATGGCTCTTGCACGCTCAGAGTGGCCTGTGAGGTGAGCACGAGAAACACGGGCAGGGTTAATCCCCACCTTCCAAATGAGGAGACAGATTTGGAGTGATTCCTTGACTCTACCCTGCTCCTGGGCAGAAGGGGGCTGATGAGAACCAATCGCCCTGACCTAAATCAGGCACCACTCCACTCCATCACCACGCACTTGTGTATGTCAGCACTCAGGAGCTCCAGAGAGAGTCAAAAGGAATTGATGTGCCTACCAGTTTCCTGACAGTTACTACTGCCATTTGTTGGTGAGCACTAGAGGCGAGGACAGCCCTCGGAATTGCATACACTGTTTGCTTTTCTAAACCTCAGCAAAACGCTGTGGGCGTTACTGTCCACCTCTACAGTCCTCTTTATAAACAAGGAAATTGAGACCAAGAATGGTAAGAAACTTTCTCAGGGCCATGCAGTTAGAAAGTGCTAGAAGTACAATGGACAGTCAGTGACCTTGACACCAAGCTCTTCCCACTGAGCAGGGACACCTCTTGGAACCATGCAGAGGGTCTGCCTGGGAACTGGGAGTCTCCTCATCTGTAGAGCTCAGGATGAAGCTCATGGCGAGACACCAGATCTTTCCTGATCAAAGGAGAGGTTGTTCAACATTGTGAACTGCATTTGAAGGCCAGTTCCACAAGGAAAAGGTCTCGGTCAACTCACCCAAACTTCCTGGAAGTTTGTTTTCCAATCTATTAAATAAAGCTGCTGGTACCCACCATATAAAGTTACTGGGAGGGTCATGAAATAATCAGTGAAATTCACGCAGCACTAGGATGTGGAAGGCCCTGACCCCTTCATCCCCTCCATGTAAATGAAGGGATGACACCATTGGCTGAGCAGGAAGACTGCTGGGTGATAGGAGGTTATCTAAGCAGTCACTAGAGAAGTCCCAGGGAGGAGAGGAGAAGGGGACAGGCAAGCAGAGTGGAATGGAAGCCAAAGACTGGCTGTGACCATCCTTCCCACTAGCAGGACTGGTTATATTGACATTTCTAAACAACCTTATCCACGGTTTCGATATGGGTTGCTAATGCTCTGACAGGAGGCACACACAAGACCTAGCCTGTCCAGTCCTGGCTTCTGTCCCAGTAATCAGTCCACCCCTCCATCAGAGTTGGAAGTATGGCTTTGAACCCACCATCTCTTCCCAAATTTGTCAAGTTCCTCAATTACAAACGGACCCCTCTCCCCATGGCCCAGGCTTTCTTACTCCTCTTCTCCACCAAGCAGCACTTCTTCTGAGAGAGGCAACTTTGCACTGTGGCTGGGCTGGTCAATTGAGGCCTGGAGGTGATGGGTAGGAGAAGGGGGAAGGTGGCCACTTCTATCCTTCGCAAAGCAGCAGCGTCACTCTTCTCTCAGGGTTGGAAAGACAGGGAGCCCACAGGCACTTGAGCTGGCCCACTGCTTTGCTCTATCACCTCCATCTCCTACCCCTCCAGTTAGCAGGCAACTGCCTACCTGTGCAGGTGCAGAAGACATATTCCTCTCCTGAGCCTTGGCATCAGCCCAGCTCCTAGGTCCCAGGCTATGGTGGGCACTCTGCTCCTGTTTTCTTCCTCAGAGCTGCACAGCTAGCATGAAAATTAAGTCCCAGCTCTGTCAACAGTCCAGAGGTCCCTCAGAGCCAAGGTGGAACCTCCAACAGGACATTAGGTGCTGACATGGGATAAACATTGCGGCCTCAGCTTCCACCTATAGACAAACAGGGTTCTGCAGGTTCATTTATCCCCCAATAGGGCAGGATACATGTGTTTGCTTGGTGGATAAAAATGAGTGAAGAAACACATAAATGAATTAAACCAGGGCCATCTAAGCACTCCGCTGAGATGAACATTCCTAAAAGAAATGTTCAGAAAGCAAAATCACTATTTTATCCTTCATCCTCACAGCTGTCAAAACTCACAGGCACTTAGCCTTCTCCTTTAAGCAGGTCTCCGGCTTCAGGCCCTGGCAGGTGAGTGCTGAGTTTTCCTCTTACATACTAAAACTAAGAACGCTTGCGGGTGACATATCTGGCCTTAGATACAAAAACTTAATTCAAAAGTTCAGATGCACCAAGGGAGGACCAGAGCAGGGCTGGGCCGACACACAGGTTGTGGGAAGGGCACTGTTATCACTGCATTCCCTGTGGCTCTGCCTAAAGCAGTGGTTCTCAACCTTTCTAATGCCCTGACCCTTTAATACAGTTCTTCATGTTGTGGTGACCCCCAACCATAAAATTATTTTTGTTGCTACTTCATAACTGTAATTTTGCAACTGTTATGAATCGTATCTGTGTTTTCCAATGGTCTTAGGTGACCCCAGTGAAAATGTTGTTCGACCCCCAAAGGGGTCGCGACCCACAGGTTGAGAACCGCTGGCCTAAAGCTTCCTGGAGTTGCCCCAGACTTTCTAACTCAGTGGCTTGAGGAGGGGCCCAGAACATGGGGGTGGTCTGAGAATCACACTTTCAAAATACTGCAGTAGATGTTTAGAAAACAATCCTAAGCTAAATGTAATTTGCTGTGATTTCGAAGCCTTGCTCTGGACTAAAGTGCTCTGAAGATCAAGTTTATTTGATTCTGCATTCAGGACTAAAGGAGCAATCATTTCTCCTCAGCACAGAGAGCCCATTAGGAGAGCAGATGAGCCTGGTATTTAGAAGATCAAGATGTGTTTAGAATATCATTTATGAAGCCTCGTGTCTAGACTATTAAAAGCAGTTCCAAGGCAGGGAGAAAGGGGTTAGGGTAGGGGAGTTTCTCCATGCTCACACCTGCCTGAGACACATTCTACAAACACAGGCATCTCTGTTCATCCCATTCACCATTAGGAGAAAAGTGGGCCCAACTTAGAAGAAAATCAAATTTAGAAACTATCTAGAGCTCTGTTTTCTCTATATTTACACTGAATGTTTTCATTTGTTTCTTTGTCTAGTTTATTTGTTTTTGCTCATTAGTTTGTTTTTAGTGATAATAGGGTGATTGTTGTGTCCAGACATGGACTTGAGCCCCCAGCTCATCCCAGCTCAGAATGTGAGAGCCTTCTTCAGGCTGTCCCACTGTGGAGGCCAGGTGTGTTATCCACAAGTGTCAAACACCTTCAGAATCCCCAGTCAAAATAAAAATGTGCATCAAAAAAATCAGACTCATCAACAAAGAGAAAAGAGACAAATAAGTAAAATCAGACATGAAATCAGAGAAGTAACTATTGATATCACAGAAATACAAAGGATTGTAAAAAAAATATATATTACAAGCAACTATATGCCAACAAATGGGACAACCTAGGTGAAATAGACAAATTTCTAGAAACATACAATCTTCCAAAAATGAATCAGGAAGAATCAGAAAACCTGAAAAGACTAATAAAAACTAATGAAATTGAAGCAATAATAGAAAAACTCCCAGCAAACAGAAGTTTGGACTGGATGGCTTCATAGCTAGATTTTACCAAACATTCAAAGAAGAGCTAGCACCTAAAGTGCTCAAACTTTTCCAAGTAATCCAAGAGGAAGGAACACTTCCAAGCTCTTTTCCTGAGGTCAGCATTATCCTAATTCCAAAATCAGAAAAAGACACTACAAAAAAAAAAGAGAATTACAGGCCAATATCTCTGAAGAACACAGATGCTAAAATCTTCAACAAAATATAAGCAATGTATTAAAAAGATCAAATCCCTATTACCAAGTGGGATTTATTCTGGGGATGCAAGGCTGATGCAATATTCACAAGTCAATAAACATGATACATCACATAAAAAAAATAAAAGACAAAAATCACATGAGCATATTAATAGATGCAGAAAAAGCATCCAACAAAATCTAACATCCAGTTTTTTTTATTTTATTGCCCTAATTTTATTCTAGTCTAAAAAAATATTTTTTGCCACCAAGCACATTTTCTTTTTACAGCATTTCATGCAAATTATAAGTTTTGCCAGGTAGATAACCGGGGTTACAGGCTAGATCCCAGAAGGGGTTTTGTAGGAGGCAACCAATGAGGCTTCTCTCTATCCCTCTCCCTTCCTTTCTCTATAAAAACACACAGCTATACAGACAGAGCCATAAAATCAACCATTTTCTTAATTTTGAAAGAAAATTAAGAAAAAGAATGAGGCCCGGCCTGCGTGGCTCAGTGGTTGAGCATCAACCTATGAACCAGGAGGTCACAGGTTCGATTCCCAAGGAGATCACAGGTTCAATTTCCAGTCAGGGCACATGCCCTAGTTGCAGGCTCGATCCCCAGTTGGGGGCATGCGGGAGGCAACCGATCCATGGTTCTCTCTTATCATGGATGTTTCTACCTCTCCCTCTCCATTTCTCTGAAATTAATAAAAAAGAAAAAAAGAAAAAGAATAAGCTTTAAAATACAATACTATATGTAATTAAAAAGCAAAATTGTAAAAGCACATACACAAAGCAACATTGTATAATTATAAAGGCATATACATACTTAAGAAGAAATGCCAAATACTGATATAAAGTGTGTATGAGGTCAGGAGGGTGTGGGAGAAATCACAATGAAGGGAAAAAGAAGTAAAATAAAATGAGAGAGGCCTTTGCATAGCTCACTGACATTGCGCTATAAACTGATTAGAAATTTTGAGTGATTCAACTCCCAGTACTTGAGGTCTTCCTTAAAAAAAATCACCCTTCTTTTGATAAAGAAATCAAGTTACAATAATATAAATTGACTTGCAAAATGATGGAAGTGCTCAGACTTCTATGGATAACTTTAACTTGCCCTAGACATATCTGAAGAGAAACTTGATTTCATACAGATTCCAAGCTTTTATACATCCATATACCTCAAAAGATAAGAGAATTTGTATGTCCTTCTATGTGAGTCCTTGTGATTCATTTATGTTGTAGTTTAAGTTTCCTTTCAATCAATCCAAGAAGTATCAGTGTGACCAAGCAAAGCAGGTTCCAAAGGCAGGAAGCAGAAGCAAATGATGCCATGAAGTATCTTTCTGAACTGTCCCTTCTGCTGTTGTAGAGCCTTGGGGCAACCCTTCAATGTAGGTTGTTGGCAACAAGTCTACTGAGATAGGCTGACCTTGTAGCTTTTGCAGTCTCTCTTGTACAGCACTGGTCAGGTCTACATATGCTTCATCAATACTGGCACGTTCAATCACAGCAAAATGAGACATTACCTCCATCACTTCCACACTGGCTTCCCGGTACTTGGTGAGGTTAGCTTTCCCACGGGACTCATGAACTTGTGCCAGTAGAAGGTCTGGGCATAACTTCTTAGCATCATCTGCCCACATGTTTCTGGTGACTCCAAATGCACGAGCTTCATAACTCACTGCAATTATTCCACACCCTTCCATGATTTGTACTGCATGACTGCACAAGGTTTATTCCTCAAGTGAGGATTTTGCCACTGCTCCACTTGAACAAAAAAAAAAATCCATGTCCACTAGAGCAACTACCCGGTCCTGTCCATTAGCCATTTTCCAATGTGGCAAACACCTGGCAAAACTGTCAACCATGGACGGCACAAATGCTGGGAAGATGTCTAGAGGAAGATAAAGAGGTCTCCAATATCTATCCCCTTTCTGGGAGCAAGTCAGTCGGTATCGAGAGATTTATCCCCGTCAGGGTGAAGAAACAGACCAAGAGTCACAGAGGATCTTTGTCCGGGCAGCGGCCCCCACAGCCGTGTGGGTTCAGGCAATGCAGATGAACTCAACACAGTCCCACTGACAGATACAGACTGCGCACCCACCTCAAAGGCCCTAACATTCAGTTTTGATAAAAACTCTCAGTAAAGTGTCAATAGGGAGAGTATATCTCAACATGATAAAGACTATATATGACAAACCTATAGTGAACATCATACTCCAACCACTTTCCCAAAGAACAAGAACGAGACCGGGATGCCCACTTTTACCACTCTTATTCAACATAGTACTGGAAGTGCTAGCCATAGTGACTAGACAAGAAGAAGAAATAAAAGGCATCCAAATTGGAAACAAGGAAGTAAAACTCTCATTATTCACAGATGACATGATATTGTATATAGAAAACCTTAAAGATTCCACCAAAAAACTACTAGATTCAATAAAGGAATTTGGCAACATAGCAGGTTATAAAATCAACACCTCCAAATCGATGGCTTTTGTAATACACAAATAATGAATTCTCAGAAAGAGAAACTAAATAAACAATCCCTTCTACCATTGCAACAATAAAAAAATTAAGATACTTAGGATTAAAATCAACCAGAAAGTAAAAGACTTGTACTCAAAAAAATATAAGATGTTGAAAAAAAGAGATGGAAGAAGATATAAAAAAGTTGAAGTATATACTGAGTTCATGGATTGGTAGAATGAATCAACATCATTAAAATGTCCATACTTCCCAAGGCAATCTACAGATTAAATGCAATCCCTTTTAAAATACCAATGGAATATTTCACAGATCTACAACTAATACTCAAAAAAACTTTTTGGGAACAAAAGTAAAACAAAACCCTGAATTACTGCAGCAATCTTGAGAAAGAAGAACAAAACTGGAGAAATCACAAAACAAAGCCACCATAATCAAAACTGTCTGGTACTGGCACAAGAACAGGCATATAGATCAATGGAACAGAATAGAGACCCCAGAAATCAACCCAAGCCATTACTCTCAATTAATATTTGACAAAGGAGGCAAGAGCAAACAATGAAGTCAAGACAGTTTCTTTGATAAATGGTGCTGTAGAAATTGGACAGATACATGCAAAAAAATGAAACTAGACCACCAACTTACACCATACACAAGAATAAACTCAAAATGGATAAAAAAACAAAATGTAAGTTGGGAAATAATAAAAATCCTACAAGAAATCATAGGCAGCAAAATCTCAGAAATCTCTCTTGGGAATATGTTTAGGATACATCTCCTAGGGCAAAGAAAATTGAGGAGAATAAACATAAACAAAGGAGATTACATCAAAGTAAAAAAACTTACTTACAACAAAAGAAAACATCAACAAAATAAAAAGGGAGCCCACTATATGGGAGAACATAGCCGGAACCGGTTTGGCTCAGTGGATAGAGCGTCGGCCTGTGGACTGAAAGGTCCCAGGTTCAATTCTGGTCTGGGGCATTTACCTTGGTTGCGGGCACATCTCCAGTGTGGGGCGTGCAGGAGGCAGCTAATCGATGTCTCTCTCTCATGTTTCTGACTTTCTAGCCCTCTCCCTTCCTCTCTATAAAAAAAAATCAATAAAATATATTTAAATATATATATATGGGAGAACATATTTGGCAATGATAAATCAGATAAAATATTAATACCCAAAATATATAAGGAGGTCATATAACTTAAAAAAATAAAGATAATCAAATTAAAAAATGGGTGCAAGACCTAAATAGATACTTCTCCAAACTAGACATACATATGGCCAAGGAACATATGAAAAAATGCTCAAAGTCACTGATCATCAGAGAGATGCAAATTAAAATGACAATGAGGTATCAACTCACACCTGTCAGAATAGCTACCATCAAGTCAACAAATGACAAGTGCTAGTGAAGATCTAGAGAAAAGGAGACCCTCGTACACTGCTGGTGGGAATGTAAACTGATGCAGCCATTTAAAAAACAGTATGCAGTTCCCTCAAAAAATTAAAATGGAACTGTCATTTGACCCAGTGATCCCACTTCTAGGAATGTATCCTAAAAAAACACAAAACACTCATCTGAAAGAATATATGCACCTCTATGTTCATAGCAGCACAAATTTCAATAGCTAAGATCTGAAAACAGCCCAAGTGCTCATTAGGAGATGAGTGGGTAAAAAAAACTGTGGTAGCCCTGAGCTGTTTGGCTCAGTAGATGGAGCATCGGCCTGTAGACTGAAGGGTCCCAGTTTCGATTCCGGTCAAGGATGTGTGCCTTGGTGGCTGATAGGCATATCCCCAGTAGTGGGGAGTGCAGGAGGCAGTTGATTGATGTTTCTCTCTCATTGATGTTTCTAACTCTCTATCCCTCTTCCTTCCTCTCTGTAATAAAATATTTTTTAAAGCTGTGGTACATATAATATACAGTATGCAATACTATGCAGCAGTAAAAAAGAAGAATCTCTTATTCTTTGAAGCAGCATGGAGAGACTGGGAGAGTTTCATGCTAAGTGAAATAAGCCAGTCAGAGAAAGACAAATATCACATGATCTCACTCATATGTGGAATCTAATTAACAAAATAAACTGATGAACAGAAAGGATCCAGAAACATGGAAGCATGAAACAGACTTTGAAATTTCAGAGGGAAGGTGGGGGAGAGTGGTAATTAACCAAAGACCATATATCTTATATAATAAAAGCCCAGAGACCAAATGGCAGAATGACTGGAACAACCAGAACAACCACAGCCCCTTGCTCTGGCCAGCCTGCCCCCATCGGCCCACATTGGGGTGGGCCAACTGGATCATACCAATGCATGAATTTGTGCACCAGGCTTCTAGTGTGTGTGTGTGTGTGTGTGTGTGTGTGTGTGTGTGTGTATAGTGAGTGGCCAGATTATTGTGCATTCAAAGATCATAATAATCTAGCCACTAAGTGTGTGTGTGTGTGTGTTCACAACCCATGGACAGGGACAATTAGGTGGTGAAAGCAGGTGTGGCTGGATGGGGTTAATGGGAAAAGGGGGGAGGGGACATATGTAATACTTTCAACAATAAAGATTTAAAAAAATATTTAACAAGGGAGGCAAGAATATTCAAAGGAGAAAAGACAGTCTATTCGATAATAGTCCTAGGAAAATTGGACAGATACATGCAAAAAAGAAAAAAGAAACTAAACCATCAACTTACACCATATACAAGAATAGACCAAAAATAGATAAAAGACTTAAATGTAAGTCACGAAACCTTAAAAGTCCTAGAAGAAGATATAGGCAGTAAAATCTCAGACAACTCTTATAGCAATATGTTTATGGATGTAGCTCTTAGGACTAAGAGTACTAAGGAGAAAATAAACAAATGGGACTACATCAAACTAAAAAGCTTCTGCACAGCTCTAGCCAGTTTGGGTCAGTGGATAGAGCATTGGCCTGCAGACTAAAGAGTCCCTGATTTGATTCCAGTCAAGGGCACATGCCTGGATTGCAGGCTCAATCCCGGGTTGAAGTGTGCAAGAGGCAGCTGATCAATGATTCTCTCTCATAACTGGTATTTCTATCTCTCCCTCTCCTTGCCTCTCTGAAATATATATATATCTTTTTTTAAGCTTCTGCCCAGCAAAAGAAATCATCAACAAAATGAAAAGAGAGTATACTGTATGGGAGAACATATTTGCTAATGATACATCTGATAAGGAACTAATTTCTAAAATATATAAAGAACTCATATAACTCAATAAAAGGAAGGCAAACAATCCACTTAATCCAATTTAAAAAATAGGCAAAGGACCTGAATAAACACTTCTCCAAAGAGGACATACAGATGGCCAAGATACATGAAAAAAATGCTCAGTTACTGATTATCCAAAAGATACAAATTAAAACAATAGTGAAGAATCATCTCACACCTGTCAGAATGGCTACCATCAATTAATCAATGAATTAAAGTGTTGGCAAGGATGTGGAGAAAAAGGAATCCTCGTGCACTGCTGTGGGAATGCAGACTGGTGCAGCCACTGTGGAGAACAGTATGGAGTTTCCTCAAAAAATTAAAGTTGGAACTCCCATTTGACCCAGCAACCCTACTTCTAGGAATATATCACTCCTGTCCTTTCTGAATGTGAAGTGTTCACTGAGCGAAGCCATTCTGTCTGTGAATTTGCGGTCAGCGGGACCCCCAACCATTGCTGCAAGCTAAGCAGAGAGGGCAATACGACCTAGCCAGTTTCCCAAAAGGGAAACACCCTTTAGGACACAGTAGTGTGTGCATCTCAGTGCCTCCGGATGTGTGGCCCTTCGCTGAGTAAGAAATGAACAGTCATGTGCCACCCAGAGGTCTCCGTCCCTTCTGGCCAGGCTTGCAGGTAGGCCAAGGGCAAGAGGGTTCCTGAGAAAGCAGGCCTTTCTCTTTCTGGAGAGAGACCTTGGGATTCTGCCCCTGAGGTTCTCTGGGCCTGAATGTGAAACCTGGAAAAGAGCATGGCAAGAGGGAGCCACGCCAAGGGCAAAGGTGGCACTGAGGTTGCGACGTGGGAGACCCTCCACCATATCATCACTGAGCCTCTAATCTCAGGGTCTGGGGCTATCCTGCCACTGGGCTTCTTGTTACAGGCAATTAGTTTCTCATCATTCCAGCAAACCCGGTTCCTGTCTTCTTGTGCTGACTGCCATGGTCCCCGAACCCATGGGGTCTGCACCTGCTGAGCTGAGGAGATAGTACCCTCCCCAAACTGAGGGGCACTTGGCAAAGGCCCTGGCTGTGCACCTAACCCTGCATATGCTCTATTTTCTCAATGCACATATACCTATGAGATGTTTCTCCTATAAAGTAGGCACAGTAAGAATGTAACAATAATTATAAACTAGGATAGTTACAAACTAGGACAATTATAATAGTAACTATAATAAAAGTTAAGTAAGTGGGGTTGCCTGCAGGTCAGGGGCCCAGCAAAGGCAGCCTGGTTGCAGGCAGGAGCCCTCTGCATACCGAGCCAGATGACCTTGGTGCCTGGTTGGCACTGCCCTGGGTCATCCCACAGCACAATTTTGAAAATTGTTAGGGGAAATATGTTGCTTACTTGGTAGGAATGCTGCCATATGAATAGGCCTATGTGTGCAGGGAAATGAGACAGGAAATTAAAAATGTGCAGACTGCAAATTCTAATCGCTGGGGACTTTGGAGGCCCTTGCATCACACCCATGAGATAACTGCACACAAGCACCTTGATGGCCACTCTGGGCGGTAAATTCTTCACAGAAGCCGTGCAGCCATGTGCTGGTGAGCACTGGGGGTAGAACAGCAGCATTGGCAAGGACAAGAAGTGGCTTCTGCAGTGGGGGTGTCTTCCCAGCCACCCCAGCCACACTGTACAACACCACCAGTCACGGGGACGGGGAGTCAGGTTTTCTGACACACCTGCTTGATCACCATGCCTCCTGTGCTCTACACGCATGATGCCTGTGACCAAACACACAGCCCACGCTGACTGTTGACCTCGGCCTTCCTGGGTGCCTGGCCTTGCCACGGTCACAAGGAAGCTGTTGCTCTGGGTTCGGGAAGGCTCTGAGTGTTCTCAGGCAGAGGCTTGTCAAGGTTTGAAGATGGACAGCCACGCTGCAAGGACCCCTGTCAGAGGGCTGGTTGATGAGAAGGAGCTGAGCTGGAGAGAGGAGTTTGACAAGCTTCCTTTCAATTGTGGGAGGGAACTGCTCTATAACCACAAGCTGCTGGCTTTTGCTCTTTCTTTTGAACTTTGGTGGTTCATGCATGCAATGGGCATGCAGACAAGGCCAACGCACTTCCTCAGACACCCTCCCACCTATCTCCAATGCCCTTCAGCCAGCGAGGTGCCCTTCCGGGCCAGCCGTCAAGTTAAACAAGCTGCACATCCATGAGTCACTTCTGTAACTTGCCCCACACATTGCCATCTTCAAGTCTCTTTGTAAAGGCAACAGAATGCATCTTCTGTTGCAGGTGAAAAGCAGGCCTCGCCCTTTATCAAGGTGCTGTTTTACTCTGGCGTTTGCATGTTTGAAAGGCTGTCTCCCTCCTTGGGTTCCAGCAGAGTGGGGAGAATTTGCCTGGAGGTTACTTTGTCCCTTTGAAGGGGCAAAGGCAGGAGTCCGCGTGCAAAGCCTGCACATCTATCTCAGTGACGCTCTCTCCATGGCCTTAAACCTCAGGTTCCTGTAGTCCACAGTGTGCAGGGGAGGAAGAGAGCTGGAACACATTGCACACCTACAATGAGCCGGCACATCTGCTTTTACAGGTAGTTTTCAAGAGAGAGTTAACCCCCTGGGGAAGTTAACTGACTTTGGAAAGCTAACTAACAGAATTATCGGATACCAACCACAGTAAGCACATTCCATAGATTATTTTATTTAATCCTTACATAAACCCTAATCACTAATTATCCCACCCATTTCTATTCCTGTTTCACAAACAAGGGCTTTGAAGCTTAGCAAGATCATGTAACTTGCCCAGGTGGGTGGGAGCTGGATGCAGGTGAAGAAGTGGGATAACAGGGCATAGGCCTGACCGGGCCCCTCCACAGCCAGTGAAGGGAAGAGCTAGCACCCAGCCAGGTGTGTCTGACCTGCAGTCACATTCTTTGCACCGTATCACATTGCATTTCACAATTGTCTAGAAATTGAGCTTTAGCAAATTTTGCTATGCCAGTTTCAAATATTGGATCCTAAGAGTTCAAATGGACATGCACAGCCCATGCACATGAAGATGTCCACATGTATCCCTCACACCCTTTTCCACTCAGAACGAGAAGGAACTCCAATTTGAATGGACGGAAAGAGGAGCTGACATCTGACCAATTGCCAGCCCTCAGCCTTCCTTCCATCTAGAGTTCTTTAGCCAGGTCTAGGAACCAAATCACTTTCACAAAAGGGTTAAAATCTACACCCAAGGCCTAATGCCAGACCCCATCCAGAATCCCCAACTTGGACACAAGCATCTGTACTTCTTAAAAATATACCAGGGCTTTGGATCACTTTTAAATGTGTATGTTTGCAGTATTTGAGTCATGTGCAATAAATATAAGACCCTCCCTTTCTGTAATAAATGAATAGCAGTGTTGTGGTGGTGGGAGGGGGTCCCCAAGCTTCTCAGGGTCCTCTGATGTGTGGCCAGATTTTGCCATCTCTAGTGCAGCACCATATATCCCAGAATTTCACTGCTCAGAATTCTTACGCATTGGCTCTATGAAGTCTTTGAATAGAAATAAAATATTTACCCTGACAAAAGAGACAAAAGGTAGATAAATAAGTACATTAAGAGTCATTCAGGAGGGGGAGGGGGGAAAGCCAGCAGAATAGATGGATGTGTCCTGAGCCTTGTCCCAGACAGAGGGAATAGCTGAGGGTCACATGGGAGTGTTTGTTGCAAATTTGAGGGATAGCTATACTCCAAAAGAAGGTGGGGGACTGCTGGAGGGAGCTTTCCTGACAGAGCAACCCCCGCTGCTCTTGGATTCCCTCCCGGAGCCACCAGCTTGGACGCAGAGACAGCACCATCTTGAAGAGTGAATGTTATCAGAAGCCTGAGAATCTACAACTGCAGCACCCACCAAGCAGCTGCAAACCCCAGAACAGTGGTCCCCAATTGCTACAGACATGCAGATTCAGAGGAGCTCTACACTTCACCAGGGAAAGGTCGGACTTCGCCTGGGATAAGGTGAGGTCTCTGGTCCTGGCAGGACAAAGAAAAATGCACACTGCAGGAACTGGATGACCAGGGAAAGTCTGAATCTAGAGAAATCCGTGACTCTTAGGGCTGGCGTGATCCGTGAAAGTGGAAGGGGGTGCTCAGAGTTACTAACAGAGGGGATCTCTAAAAAGCAATTCATTTTGATCTGATGCAGAAAGACAGCCTGGGAGTTTTAAAAGTGTGCCGGCTGCTTGGACACGAAGAGGAAAGGGGAACTATGCAGACTTGCATGCAGCTCCAGAGTTAGCTCACTTGTGGTTTTTCCTCTTCAGATCCTTGCTTCTGATTGCTAAGCACAATACCTAGGATCACTCAGTTGGAGATACCCTACTCCTACTGCATGGGAAAGTTGTTTGTCTGGAACCTGGGGAATGATCATCGGAGAACCAGCTCTGGGGCAACCCACTCCCACAAATCAGTATTGAGTGCCACAGGGAAAGCAGGATCTAAGCACAGGCTAAAGAGGACCTATAGTCTTGGAGGTCAATCCAGAAACACTGCCATCCAGGGGCTAAATCACAAATTGACTCTTGTGTAATCACAAATAAAGGAATAAAGAAATTAAGACACACTGCCTGCTTAAAAATCAGGACTGACTGAGGAGCAGTGGAATACAGGGAACTGGAATACTGTCTCCACTGGGAAACAGGCATGCCAAAGAGAACAATAGAGGAAATGAATGACTTCACTACTGCACATTCTTTTTTTTATTTTTTATTTTTTTCATCTTTTACTTAAGAAACTAATTTTTGTCTTTTTTCCTCATTTGATTTTACCTTTTTAAATCATGACATTTTTATTTTAAATCAGTATTATTACTACTGCTATTTTACCTTTTTGTTTAAAAAAGTGTCATTTTATTTTACTTTAGGATTAGTGTTCTATATTCTATTTTCATCTTTCCTTTAGCATCATTTTATTCTATCTCAACTCTACCTTTATGCCATCACTCTCTTCCTAATTTTTCCCCTTTTGTTGTCCTGTTTCTCTTACCCTTTTCTTACTTTAGATTTTCTCTATTCTTTCTTTTTACCCCCTGTTAAAATTTCTCCCTACTTATATATCTAATTTCCAATACCCTGCTCCAAGTCCATACACACCTCTCTCTTCTCTGTCTTCACTATCTAAAAAATTGTTTTTCTCTCTGTCCTCTTGTTGTTTGCTTGATTGTTGATTATATCGCTTTTTATGCTTTTTTGTGAGATTGTTTTGCTTATTCTTTCTTTGCTTTGTTTTTCGTTTGCTTTATTTTTGTTTGTTTTTGCTTATGTTTTCCCTCATTATGCTTGATATTAGTTGTTGTTTGTAGTTTGTATTAAACTCCAGGTACTTGTTGCGGGCACTTGTTGGGATTAGTGGCTATTCTATTGTAGTTTTTTTTCCCCATATATATATAGTTTGTTCCGCATCTCTTTCTTATTCTCTTTCTTTTCTCTTTTATTTTTTCCCCTCTCCCAATTTCAGTTTAGCACTCATTTTATTTTTCTTTCTCTTTTTTTCTTTCTCTCCTAACCCCTAATTTGCCTCTCTCTGGTGGTCACTTTTATTTGTGGTTATTAATATCATGAATACATTTCTGTCCAATGTCTTATGCATTGTACCTGGTTGTGTTATATTTGTGCCTTTAAAATAACACAGGAGAGAGAGAACTACATAAAAGATACCCAGAGAAGAGAAACCATGGGCAAATAAACAGCCCACATTTGAAAGAAAAGCAGGCATCACCAGAAAAAGAAGTAAATGAAATGGAGGCAAGCAACCTGCCACAGAAAGAATTCAGAGAATTGGTCATAGGTGGATAAAAAGAATGGAAGACAAATTCAACACTCATAAGAACAAAGAGGAAATAAAGAAGAACCAAGAAATGATAAATGACATCGCTGATATAAAGAACTCAATAGAAAGCATCCAAAGTAGAATAGAAGAAGCAGATGACTGCATCAGTGAGCTAGAAGACAAGTTAGGAAAAAATACCCAAGTAGAGCAGCTTCTAGAAAAAATATTTAGAAAAAATATTTAAAAGCAAGAGAGCCTAAGGGAACTTTGGGACAATACAAAATAAACAACATCTGCATAAGAAGGGTTCCAGAAGGAGAGGAAATTGAACAAGGAATAGAAAACCTGTTTGAAGAAATAATGACAGAAAACTTTCCTAATAAAGGGAAGAAAAAACCCACACAAATTCAAGAAGCTCACAGAGCCCCAAGCAAAATGAACCCCAAAAGACTGATGCCAAGGCACATTATAATTAAGTTAGAAAACAACAAAGACAAAGTAAGAATCTTAAGAGCAGCCAGAGAGAGACAGAAAGTTACTTACAAAGGAACCCCCATCAGATTAGCAACTGATTTCTCAACAGGTACCCATCAGGCCAAAAGGGAATAGAATAAAATATACAAAGTCATGCGAAGGAAGGGTCTGAATCCAAGAATACTGTATCCATCAAGGCTATCAATCAGAATTGAAGGTGAAATTAAGAAATTCACAGACAAAAAATGCCTTAGGGAATTTATTACCACCAAACCAGCAATGCAAGAAATGTTAAAGCGTCTGCTGTAAAAAAAAGAAATAGGAAGTGAAGAAGGAACACAGGGATAAAGAATTAAAATGATGACAAATAAGTACCTATCAACAATAACTTTAAATGTAAATGGATTAAATTTCCCAATCAAAAGACATAGGGCAATGGATTAGATAAGAAAACACTACCCATAAATCTGCTGTCTACAAGAAACCCACCTCAGAAAAAAAGATGCACACAGACTAAGAGTGAAGGGATGGAACACAGTTTTTCAGGCAAATGGAAATGAAAAAAAAAAACTGGAATAGCAATACTTATATCAGAAAAATTAGATCTCAAAGTGAAGGACATAACAAGAATAAGGAAGGTCACTTCATAATACTAAAGGGAACAATCCAACAAGAAGAAATAACTCTGATAAACATATACACACCCATACTGGAGCACCCAAATACATTTTAAAAAAACCTCCTGGAGTATATCAATGGAAAGAATGACAGCAATACAATCATAGTAGGAGACTTTACCCCACTATCACCATTGGACAAATCCTCTAAACAAAATATCAGCAAAGGAACATCAATCTAAATGACTCATTAGACCAGATGGAATTAATTGACATCTTCAGAACATTTCACCCCAAAGCCACAGAATATACATTCTTCTCAACTCCCATTTGATGCTGTAATCCCACTCCTAGAAATATATCCTAAGAAACTAGAAAGGATATATGCACCCCTATGTTGATATCAGCACAATTTACAATAGCTAAAATTTGGAAATAGTCTAGGTACTCGTCAGCAGATGAATGGATCAGAAAACTATGGTTTATCTACACAATGGAATACTATGCTGCCATAGAAAATAATGAATTCTTATCATTTTCAGCAACCTGTATGGAACTGGAGAGCATTATGCTAAGTGAAATAAGCCAGTCAATGAAGGAGAAACACCACATGATATCACTTCTTTATGGATAATAAAGAACATTATAAACTGATGAACAAAAAGATAAATACAGAGACAGTAAAGCATCAAATAGACTGTCAAATTATAGTAGAAAATTTAGGGAGAGGTGGAGTAGATAAGAGATCAACTGAAGAACTTGTATGCATGCATATAAGCATAACCAATGGATGCAAGACACAGGGGCGGGGTGTTAGGGCATGTATGGGAGTGGGTGGGGGGAGAACAATGGGAAGATATGTACACACTTAATACAGTAATAAAAAATGGGGAAAAAAGAGTCATTCATGTGGGTTTTAGCATGAGGGAGGACAGCCAGGTTTGAAGGCTGGATCCAGGGCAGACCCTCATTGCTCCCCCGTCAGCTCAGGGCTCCAGGACAAGCGCTGGCCTGAGCTGAGCTCCACCTGCCTGTGTCTACAGTGGGATGTAAACACAATAGTGCACATAGCATATCAAATGTGTACTTGATGCCAGCAAATGGTAACCATTGATATCATTAATGTCACTATTAGCACACTAATATTTTATTAGCTTTGATGACCTTTCACTTCTAAGCAATGAGTGGGAAGAAAAAAGTAAATTTCAGGAGCCTTTAAATGAAAAGTGGCCCCTACAGGGTACTTGGGTGTGGGAGATTCTGCGGGACACTCCTGGTGAGCTGTTTGACACACCTGCCTTTATTCTGGGAGTTCAGAAGCTAGGGTCTGCCCTCTGCAGCTGGAACAGAGGCATTTATACAGGCATCACTTAGCACAACCCTGCCTTCTAGAGCTGCCTCAGGAGAAGGAAGCACGCTGCGGCCTGGCATCCTTGGAAGACAAGCAGCATCAAATCTGGAAGGTGCTTGTGCTGCTGTTCCTGTGACCCTACCCTGTGTGGTGGCCTGCCTAGAGTCAGGCTGCATCACATGTAGAGTGGAATGGCTGCGGCCCAGGAAGAGCAGAGGGATTGCATCAGCATGTCTCCAGCTCCTCCCACAGGGGAAGGGCCAGTGGGAGCCTGGGTGCTCAAGTCCTCTCCTGTCTCTGGCTTAACCAGCCAGGCACTGGGACAGGTGCAGGGAAGTCCCTGCGTGGCAAACACCTGTGGGCAGCCAGCACGGGGAACAGTAGGAGGAAATGTTAAGGAAGAAATCACAAGGGAAATTTCAGAATAAAAAAGCACACTACAAAAGTAAAAGTTTTGCAAAAATGACATGAAATAAGTAGTTACCTGCAGTCAGTTTGGTTTGCCACAGAGTGGCCCTAACAGCCTCACAAATCCTCCACCAGCAGTTCATTCTCCTGGGCCTACAGTCCTCCCATACCTCTTCGCTCTTCCAGTGTCTGCGCAAGGAGGTAGAAGCATTAAGTACTCGCTCACTGTCCCCAGCAGGTAAGAAAGAACCTGGTCTCTCCTGCTCTCTCTCTCTCTCTGTTTGTGCAGACTGGCCTGTCCCATGCTGCAGAGGTGAGAAGGAGGTCCATCTGAACCAAGAAACTCAGCATCACTGTGGGTCATAGTACTGCACTGGCCTGGGCCTCTTCTCTCCTCTAGCTGCCAACCTTCTCCTCACAGCTCACAGGCATGCTCCCACTTCTTCCCCAGAGCTGTCAGGTGGCCCCTGGCTGCATTCCTGCTCAGGGCAAACATGGCTCGAGGAGCCATTCACTCAGCCTTTCTGCAGGTCTCACAGGAAGCAATCTTCCCCTCAGGGAGTAAGCAGCCCACAAGTTACCCAAGGATATGTGAGTGACTGGGGAGTTGAACTGTGAACTCAGGCTCTCCTCCCTGCTGTCCATGCTGGGTAGGAGGCCACAAGTGTTCCACAGCCCCACCCACAAAGCCCTGGTCCCCATGTATTCCTGCCTTACGCAGCCTTCCCTGCAGAAGGTCTGGAGATGAGCAGCTTCTCCCGAAAGGAGGAGCTTAATAATGCAGTGCCAAACCCTGTAGTCAGGGAGTCCAGGAACGGCCATCTTACGCCTGTACATGGACTTGCAACACTGTAGTTGAAAACTGCAGGATAAAGTCACTAGCTCCTCCTCATCTTTTACCCAGGCAGCAATGAGCCTCGTGGAGGGTTTTTTTTGAGTTAAAATGGACTTGGAATAACTGGTCCTAAATATTCCTGAGCAATGTGCCCTGGAGGAGAAGGCAGTGGTCACTGAGATTGTGGAAAGATTTCTCTGCTCTCCCTGTGGTCCAAGCCCAATAAAACAGTGAGGCCCCCCCCCCAATGCCATCTCTACCCTGCCCAGCCTATGCTCCATTGTCTGACCCAGAGGTCCCCTGAGCGGCCCTAGAGAGAAAGGGCATGGGAAGGGCATGTGGAAGGTCTCCCCCTGCAGCATGGCCAGCGTAATCCCTCCCCATTCTCCCCAAGGCTGGTTACTGGTTGGCCACAGGAGAATCCCCTGGATCTAGACAGGTAGTGCCCTCAGTGCTGGGAGGTATAGTCCCTGTTCTCCTGGAGCAATGGCAGAACTGCCCAAGAGGTGCTAACAGCCATCTCACTCTCCTGTATCTGGCTAAGCCAGCCTAACCCGAGAGAAACCAAAGTAAAATATCCTTATAAATAACTTTTTAAGGAAATGTTAAAAACAACTCTGGACAAATCAGTAGGAGAACCACGATATTCAATAATTCCAGAAAAATAACTTCCATAGCATTTCTAATCACGCGTGAGCTGGGAGAAGAGCAGAGCAGTGGCCACATGAGTCAGGGCTGCCTTCTGCATCCCCTGTGGCATGACCCAGCTGATGGGGGCCAGTGCTGATGGCTCTGCTGGTCTGGCAGCACTTTTAGAACCCAAGTTCTGCCTGGTTGAACACATATCTCTGAAGTGCATTTGTGGAACTTTCTTCAAAAATGCTTCAAAAAGATGTCAAGAGACTTTGAACAAGGAATCATTTAGAGAATCAACTTTCTGCTCACAAGATATTGTCCCACGAGTAGGTTTGTATATTCAGGACAAAGCCAGAGAACTGTCACAGGAAAATCTTACAGCACAACCTCTTGCACTGTTTCCACCAATAGGTTATTTTAGGGGTGCCAAATCTTTGAGGTTGCACTGCAGTGAAATGCAGTCCAGAATCATCAGGGACAGAACTTGACAGAGGGTGAGTGCTCTGCCCCAGACCCATGTCTGAGTAACCATGTCTCTGCACAGTGCATGTGATCACCTGGATCAGAAATGGCAGGGCCATCTGACTCATGTGTCCTGTGTTCACAGCACTCAGCAATGTGCCTGGCACACAGTAGGGACTAGGACAAGGTAAGTGAATGAATGAATGGATAGTCAGCCTATAAAACAATTCCCTATGTGCAACCTGAGGACAATTATGAAAATACACGTTCTACCCAGCCAGTGGGGCCCACTGGTTGAGCATTGGCCTATAAACCAGGAGGTCACAGTTCCATTCCTGGTAAAGGCATATGCCCAGTTGTGGGCTCAATACCCAGTGTTGGGCGTGCAGGAGGCAGCTGATCAATGATTCTCTCTCATCATGGATGTTTCTATCTCTCTCTCCCTCTCCTTTCCTCTCTGAAATCAATAAAATGTCTTTTAAGCAAAGTACCCGTCCTGCCCACATCAGGATGACCACAAGCATCAGGAAGTAGGGTAAGCCCACATTCATTACAGGGCCCTCTGGGCAGCTTCATCATCGCTGTCCTCCTTACCCCATTCCATGGTGGAAACTGCTCTGTCTTCCCACTGACTCACGAGGGGATCCTTTGCTCACAGACCACATCCTAGGGACAGAGAGTAGCAGTTCTCATGCCTGGAGAAGCACCCTAGGCTGAACAGTGCACCAGAGACCCTCTCCCTGAGCATCCTGATGGCCTTGCGCAGCGTCCCTCCCACACTGGGGGTGAGAGGAGGGTGCTCTGCACCTGAGCGACAGCGTAAGACATCAAGTTAAAGGTCTTCCTTGGGAAGTGACAGATACAGGAAGGGAAAATAGGGCAGGGAACAGGCTTGGAAGCTTGCAGAATGAGGCGGGAGCTGTGGGGGCAGCTTCAGTGCAGCAAAGACAGTGCTGGACGGAGGACGTGGCTTGGTGGTCAGAGCCAGCTCCTCACACTGAAGGCCTTGGTCTCTTTCCACTCAGAAGAGCTCTGTGCTCCCGGAGTCAGCGAGGAGCTGTCAGGATGCAGCCCCAAACAGCGCAAGCATGGGCATCGCACAGGCTCTATGCAGCCGCTCCACCATACCTGCAGGCTCCCCACGATTCCCACAACAGGAAACAGGGAGCAGGACACCCTGGGACCTATATCAAAGCCAAAGAGGCCTGAGTGCGTGTTCATCTCCAACAGAAAAGGGTATTTTCCATTACCTTCTTCATGGGCTTAAATGGGTAATCAGACATCCCTCTCACAATCCAGGACTACTGGCTCCCAACTGCTCGCCTGCTTGCCTTCCTGATTGCCCCTAACCACTTCTGCCTGCCAGCCTGATCACCTCCAACCACTCTCCTGCCAACCTGATTGATGTATAACTGCTCCCCTGCTAGCCTGTTTACCCCTAACTGCCCTTCCCTGCAGGCCTGGTCACCCCTAACTGCCCCTCCCTGCAGGCTTGATCACCCCCAACTCCCCTCCCCTGCTGGCCATCTTGTGGTGGCCATCTTGTGTCCATATGGGAGCAGTCATCTTTGACTACACAGGGGAAGCCATCTTGTATGTTGGAGTGATGGTCATTTTGCATATTATTCTTTTATTAGATAGGATAGAGATCTGGTGCATGGATGGGGGCCAGTTGGTTTTCCCTGAAGGGTGTCCTAGATCAGGGTGGGGGTTCCCTTGGGGCATGGGGTGGCCTGAGTGAGGGGCCTGTGGTGATTTTCAGGTTGGTCACACCCCTTGGCAACCCAAGCAGAGGCCCTGGTATCAGGGATTTATTTATTCTTTATAATTGAAACTTTGTAGCCTTGAGCAGAGCCAAACCTCCTGCTCACTCTGTGGCCACAGCCATTTTTATTGGGATTTATTTATCTTCTATAATTGAAACTTTGTAGCCTTAACCAGAGGCCAAGGCAGGCCAGGGCTGTGGAAACTTGGCTTCCTCCACCACCAGGATTAACTCAAGCCTCCTGCTCTCTCCAACTCCATGGCTGCCACCATTTTTGTTGGAATTTATTTATCTTCTATAACTGAAACTTTGTAGCCTTAAGTGGAGGCCAAGGCAGGCCAGGGCAGGCAGAAAGCTTGGCTTCCTCCATTGCCAGGGAAACCCAAGCCTCCTGCTCTCTCCATGGCCACAACCATCTTGGTTGGGTTAATTTGCATACTCACTCCTGATTGGCTGGTGGGCGTGGTTTGTGAGTGTAGCAGAGGTAGCAAAGTAGGGCTCAGTAACAGAGCAGAGAAGTTAGTTCATTCTAAAGAAGCTAGCCTCTGTCCCTAGCTATCCCAGAGCATGCTCGATGGGCTCCTGGGCAGTGTGGCCAGAATACAGATGAATATTATGCCTCAGTTCAATAGTATGGATCCCTGCTGGCTACTACTAACACAAATGTTCCACCTGCCAAGTGCAGAGATAGGTGACGATTCTCAGAACATGACATCCTTCCCTAGAGAAGCAGCAGATACCTGATGGCAGTGGATTTATATTCTGATGGAGGGTCAGCACTTTGTCTCCACTAGAATAGGCTCACTCTGGATTTGGACTTGGCTCCTCTGTCCCTGAAGTTTCTGCTGGACAATCAACATCGCTGACCTACTGAGTGTCTTTGTTAGTGGCACAATATTCCTTCCATGTAACATTGCTTCTCACAAAAAAAAGTTCATTTCATAAGAATGAGTGAGACTTGTGCCCTTGGCCTTCACAGTTTTTGCCATATTCCCATCAAGCAGGAACAGTTGACCTTCTAGAAAATCATAGTGGCCTGTTAGCAACTAAGTTATGCCTCTGGCTTAGAGACACCACTGCACAGAGGTGAGAAGTCATCTCATAAAATGCAGCACATATTGTGACCAGCATCCTACAGGGCACTCCTTCTCCACAGCCAAAATGCAGGTGGGAGACCCAACAGTGAATGCAGGGGAGCCACTCTGTTCCTCCTATGACCAGATTGGAAACCTGTCCTCAAGTCTGCACAGCCTTGGTGTCTCTGGTTTAGAGGTCTCCAAGGCCAGGGCAGAAATATTTTCACTGGAAGGATACAGCTACTGTCGTATTGAACTTTCACTGGAAATGGCCACCTGCCCATTTTCAGCTCCTCCTTTCACTCAACCAACAAGCAAAATAGAAATTTACTAAAGCTCCTTGAATGATTATCATGAAGAAATACAGGAGAATTCCAAGATGGTGGCATAGGTAAACACCTACACTGCTGCCTCCCACAACAATTTCAAAACTACAACTAAAAGACAGAACGGACATCATCCAAAACCACAGGAAAGCTGGATGAGTGGAAATTCTACAACTAGAAGGAAAGAGAGGGGCTCACAGAGACCCAGAGGAGATGCAAAAAGCTGAGGTACAGAGACACGCGCGTGTAGAGAGCAGGTGTCAGAGTACCTGGCTGGCTTTCTCTGGCGGGAGGGAAATGGAGACTCCCACGACATTGAACCCCTTATCCTACGACACTAAACCCCAGATCCAGCCAAAACTCATATGGCGGAGGGGGGGGTAGTTTGGACTGTGAAAAGGGAGAAGTGCACAGAAATTTAGGGGAGTCGCAAAAGATCTGAAGTCTGGTGGCATGTAGAGGACTGACTGCTGATTGTGCTGCTGGCTTTCACAAGTGGGCAGGAGACAGACGCTCTCAATTGTGCCACTTCTAACTCCACTAAACCCCGGTTTCGGGTGAAACCCTGGGGACCCAGACTCATATGGTCCCGGATTGCAGGGGAGTTGGAGGGGCAGCAGTCTAGAGGCACTGCTAGAGAGAGCGTGCACACAGGGACCGCTCCAGTGATTACCCAGTCACGTGGGACTTAGGGGCCGTGGAGGGCGGGGCCGACTGGAAGGCAAGGCAGTCCCTTAAGCCCTGAGACTTCAACCATCCCAAGCTCAACAGAGAGGCTTTTGCAGTATTGCAAGTCTGGTATCATAAGGCTGAATCCAACACAGAAGTTCTCCTGGCATAGTGAAAGTATCGAGACAAGGGAAGAGATGACAAACAAAAGAAATGGAGGAAAACAAACGACTGGATATGGAGTTCAAAACCATGCTTGTAAAGTTTTTCAAGAATATCCTAGAAAAGTTGGATAAAGTTACCAAGTCCCAAGAGGAGATGAAAAAGATCCAACTAGAGATGGAAAAGGACCAACTAGAATTTAAACATACACTGACTGAAATAAAAAATATTATTCAGAGACCTAACAGCAGACTAGAGGAAGGCAAGAATCAAGTCAAAAATTTGAAATATAAATAATCAGGAAACACTCAACTGGAAAAGCAAGAAGAGAAAAGAATCCAAAAATGTGAAGATAATGTAAGGAGCCTCTGGGACAGCTTCAAGCGTACCAACATCAGAATCGTGGGGGTGCCAGAGGAAGAGAGAGAGCAAGATACTGAAAACCTATTTAAAGAAATAATGACTGAAAACTTCCCACATCTGGTAAAAGAAATAGACTTACAAGTCCAGGAAGCACACAGAACCCCATATAAAAGGAATCCAAAGAGGACTACACCAAGACACATCATAATTAAAATACCAAGAGCAAAAGACAAAGAAAGAATATTAAAGCAGCAAAAGAAAAACAGTTCATTATCTACAAGGGAGCACCCATATGACTGTCAGCTGATTTCTCAACAGAAACAATGCAGGCCAGATGGTAGTGGCAAGAAATATTCAACATGATTAATAGCAAGAACCTACAACCAAGAATACTCTATCCAGCAAAGCTATCATTCAGAATTGAAGGTCAGATAAAGAGCTTCACAGATAAGAATAAGCTAAAGGAGTTCATCAACTCCAAACCAGTATTATATGAAATGCTGAAAGGTTACTCTTTTAGAAGAGGAAGAAGAAAAAGGTAAAAGATAAAAAATTATGAACAACAAATACGTATCTATCAACAAGTGAACCTAAAAATTAGGTGAATTAAAAATTTGATCAACAGAATAAACTGGTGAATAAAATAGAATCAAGTGGACTGATAATTCTCAGGGGGGAAGGGGTGAGGGGTGTACAGGGAGAGACTGGACAAAAATCATACACTTATGGATGAGGTAAACAGGAGGGAGGTAAGGGTAGAGGGAAGGGTGGGAGCCAGATGGAGGGGAGCTATGGAAGGGAAAAAGAGAAACAAATGTAATAATCTGAATAATAAAGATTTAATTTTAAAAAAAAAGAAAAAAATAGAGTTGCTGTTAAGCAATGGGGGCAGCCCATTGATGTGGCTCAGTGATTGAGTGTCTACCCAGGAACCAGGAGGTCACTGTTCAATTCTCAGTTAGGGCACATGCCTCGGTTGCCAGTTCAATCCCCAGTGTGGGACATGCTGGAGGCAGCCAATAGATAATTCTCTTTCATCACTGATTTTTCTATCCTTCTCCCTTTGTCTCTCTAAAATCAATAAAATATATTTAAAAACAAACAATGGAATCAGAGAAGAACAGAAGCAGAAATAGCAGTGTGTTCATTGCCCCAGCAGCAGGAACCATAAAGTGATTGACAAATGGCAAAAGTTATTACACCACCACCACCAAGGATACAAATTCTTCAAAAGTAAAAGTTCACGTCATCCCACCAGCTAAAAACTATGATCAGCTAACGTGTTATATAAGGTAGGACAAGAGAGCAAAGGGAATTTGTAATGGGTAGCAAAAGTGTCAGCCTCTGTCCACAGTAGCTTTCACACAAAACAAATAAATAAATTACAAATGCTTAAGATGGTCTTATAACCGATTGTATAAACAGGGCTACAATAACTATGCACATTCCTTGCTTGTTATTCCTATATATTAAGCAATTATTTCCACCTACTCGGCCTTTATTATTTTATATAATATGTTTAATGTTTAAGTAATGATTTAATATTTAAGTGGTAAGCTATTACAGGGGAATTGTGACTGATAGAGAAGGCCATGAGCATCCCTCAGAGTCAGGTATATGGCTGCTGTGACTTTATTTCCCCTATTTTGTGGCAAGAATAAGAATCATTGTTTTAAGAGAGATAGTTGCATTGGCATGTTGTGGCTGTTACTGTTGTTCTTTGGGAATTTAGAGAATAGGGACGTTTTGATGAATGCTGAGGACACTGAGAAGATCTGTGCTAGGTGCAGACATGGCATTCACACTGATCTGCCCTAGCCTCCACCCTGAGGGCAAGGACTGGAGGTCTGAGAAGCACATTTCCAAAACTCTCTTCAAATATGGTTCCCATTAACACTGCCAAGGAGGGTGCTTTTATGAGACTGGGAATGCAAAATAGTAATAAAGGGAGTATTAGTAATATAATACTCTGGTTTCCCAGCCAGAAGGTATATATATATTTGGCAGCATGAGGTGTTGTCATCAGTTTCCAGTGACCCTGAGCAGAGAATGTGACTTCCTTATCTCTGGCATATAGCAAAAACTTAGAAACACCTTTTGACTAGGTAGGTGAATAAAAGGATGGATACATGAAAAGAAGTTGAGGCAGATAACATATATTATATTATTGAAGGAATTTGATGTTCAATGGAAATTTTGGGAAGGGAAAACCATAGAATGATCAACTGATAATTTTGGTTTGGTTTGGTTTTAAAGAAAAATAAGAGAGTATCTAAAGTTAAAAGAATATTTAAAGTTGAAAGAAAAACCCCCAGAGAGAAACAAAATTTAATTTGCTATAGTCAACGGTAATCACTATTAACAAATTTCCTGAGTAAATGGGAAAATATAAAAAAGTATCATTAGAAAGAAGACCTTAAGCTTTTTCCAAGGATAATGGAGAAGGATGGGGCTGGGTTAGCCTACTAACCTTTGTGTATCATCACTATTTGGATGCATTTCCATGTTGATGTGGAGCCCAGAGAAGTAGTTTTGGGCTCTATAAAAGAAAGAACTTTTTAGCCCATGGAAGTGTGAGCCTCTGTCCACAGTAGCTTTCACACAGCAGATAGGTGGCAGGAAATGGAAATACTACAAAAAGAACTCTTGGCCTGTGAGGGAGCTGGAAAATCATTTCAAGATCCTTTTCAACTCAAACTTCCCAATTTCCTTTGCTCACTCCTGTGGTAGTTTGGTGCTTGTACTGTCCTGGGCATGTGGCTTGCCTGCACTCACTCTGAGCAGCTGCTTTTGGATGCAGGCTGTTGCCTCCTCTGCCTATACGGGAGAGGGAGAGGATGTGAAGAGTGTCTGTTAAAGGAAGGAGTCTAATTAATAAAGCAACTGCTGAGTGCATGTGGAGCTAATTTTACCCAGTTGTGTTCTCACAGTGAAACGTGGGCAATGCTGGAGGTTGCCAGTGTCTTCCATTCTGAGCATATGCCTCTGATCTTTCCTTTTAAAAGGTAATTTCTACCTGCAGCCTCAGCCCTGCAGCCTCAGCCCTGCAGCCCCCTAGCCCTGCAGCCCCCCAGCCTGTAGCCCCCCAGCCCTGAGGAACCAGCCCAGCCCTCCAGCCCTTCAGGCCTCCAGCTCTGCAGCCCCCCATTTCAGCATTACCCCAGTCCTGCGGTCCCCAGCCCTGCAAACCCCCCCCACCCCCAATTCCCGCTGCGGCCCTCAGCACTGAGCACCTCTGAGGCTGGGGAAAGTGGTGGCAGGGATGCTTTCTGTCTCAGATGGGAAACCGTTCCATAAATAGCTGAGTGAACTCTCCAGCAGAGCAGGGGGCTCCTCCCTCCTTGGAGCTCTGGTTTCCCAGCCAGAAGGTAGGATGGTCATCCTGGCATTCAGCTCAGTGTTCAGCCTATGTGCACTGCTACTAAACTGTGTGGATTCACATGAACGCTCCTCTTTCCAGAGCTTTCATCTTTTATCTATAAACTGGGGTCCATGTTTATGCAAACATTAAAAGAGGGCATATGTGCAACGCTTTGAGCAACCACAGTTTCTCACAAAAACATTGCCCTCCTTCTAACCTTAACATTGTTGGCAACTGGGAAATCAAAGGTCTTGTATTTTTTTTCTCAAGTGTAGGCATTTCTTCATTCTTAAGTGGCTTTTGCATCTGTAAAGTGTTGTAGTTAATAACTACAGGTTCACACATTTGTCAAACATATATTGATTGAGGACCAAAGATAGACCAGGCCGTGTGACCCAGGCTTTGACTCACAGAGACAAAGAGACATGTCCTGCCCTCTGCACCGACCCAAGCAGAAAAGACAAACTCTGTCGCTGTTGTCTTAAGAGCCACTTGTGGCTCTTTCATCTCTGGGCTTGCAGCTGTCAGGGTGGCAACATGGGCCGGAGACAGGGCTGCGTTGAAGTCGTCAGATGTAGTCCCTGAAGTGGCTCACAGCCTAGCAAGTGCTTTTAACCAAGTGACAGCTATGCAGAAGGGGAGGGAGCATGTGTGACACAGACTTCCAGTGTGGCCTGTCCACAGCCACTGAGCAAGGTCACAGCAGGGTGCTGGTAGAGTCTGGAAAGCATCCTTTTAATCTACTACCTAGTGGCTTGTTCATTTGTTTCATGTTCAGTAAAGCATTCCTCAAACACCTACTATGTGCCAGACACTATGGCAGGTGCTATGAAGACAAAAATTAGATTGACAGTTCTTGTGCATGAGGAACTCAGAGGCCAAATGCAGCACCAGCCCAGCGCTCAGCAGGAAGGATGGTGCGGCCTTGATGCCGCCAGGGAGCTGAGAGCACACAGGCAGGCTCCACGGGGACCAGGCCCCCAGCAGGCATCCTGAAGCAGCAAGGTGAGCCCGTCTGGGGTACAGACCCATATGAAAGGCTGAGAACCCTCAAGAGCATAACCCGATGCAGACCCCACCCGAGGGCCAGGGGGGCGGGGGCGGAGCGCGGGAGGCCCCTCAGGTGGCAATGGGAGACCTCACCAGCTTGGGCAGGAGGTGTGGGCTGTGGGAGAGGATCTTTCCTTGTGTATGGACAAGGACACTGACCTCACTGAGGCTTGGGAAGGGAGTGGCCCTGATGTTGCAGAGGGAAACGCACACACAAAAGCTCTGTGAACATTTGGGCCCAAGACAAATGTGGAGCAGAAAGGTGACTGTTGACAGTGTGATTACAAATAAAGCCTGCAGTATCATTATATAGAAAATGGCTGTTAATTTTTACAACACCCACATACCATTATGCAATGTCCAAGCTTACACATTGCTGATCTTCATAGCAACTCTTATACTGGCATTCAGAGAAAATCACTGTATTCCCTGGAGCCCATTATGAAATACAGAGGCTGCAGTCACAACTGTCCTTCAAACACTGCGACCATGCTCTGTCGGGCATGAAGGCAAGTGCGCAATGCACACGGGCACCAGAACTTGCCTGGAGCAAGGCCATGTGGGCTGCCACTAGCAGGTGGGACAGAATTGAACTGCTCGCTGCCCTGGCCTGGCCCACATGGAGGAGAAACATGGGCCCCAACGCAGGAGCCGATGTAGTCCAGTCCCACTTCTGGCCAGCCTGTCAATCTTTAAGCAAATTAGCATTCACTTTAATCTTCAGCCAAAACAGATCTGAGTGTTGTGTAAAACAAAACCCAAAGTCCCATAAAATGTGTTTGAGAAACCCAACTAGGAAGTGGCATTGGAATAAGGGCGACCCGCTCAGCAGTCCCTGGGAGAGTGGTGGCTCAGCCTAGGACAAATTTGTCACAGTCGTGTAAACGCTCTGCTGCAGGTTGCAGCCTCAGCTATGTGGCCCAAGGCTGGGTTTAAACCCAGGCCTCTTCACTACCAGCTACAGGACTTAGCCTGGGACTCCAACTCATTCGAACGGCCGCACCCATCCAACGGTGTCCTTATGAGGATTTGGGCCCAGGCCTGCCACAGTGACTGCTGTGCAAGAGTCAGGCCAGCAGCTTCCTCCTCTTCCTCCTCCTTTGTCTGATGTCTGATTCCTCCATGAGTTGTGCAGGGAAGCAGCCCTGCCCTGCCTGCCCTGCACATCAGCCACAAGGTGCTAGGAGGAGTGATGAGACATAGATGCGAAGACGATATTAATGTCTCATGTAACACACGTGTTCTCTGGATGTTTCTGTGTGAGGCGCCACTCTAGGTGCAGGTAAATGTTTTATATAAATGTAGTAGCTGGCACCTGCCTCCATGGCCCTGCCCTGCTCTTTCACTTGGGTCCACAAGACAGCAATCACCCACTTATTCCTGCTGAGGGTTGAGAGAAGGGACTTCACCTGCCGGCTCTGCACTCTGGACTCTGCATAATGGTAGAAATGGGGCCTGACTTTTGTGTTAGCCACTCATTCGCAGGCTGCGCACCACCAGCTGGCTTCCTCTTGCAAAGGCAGCAGGTGGCATTGCGATAGCCCATTTTACAGATGAGGGATTGGAGCAAAGACCTGTGTGTCTCTTTCCTGCAGGAGTTCCCAGAGGGCCCTGAAGAGATGCTGCCACGTTAATTTTGCAAGCCCTGAGGACACTCCTCCAACCAGCCCATGGGCACCAAGAAGCAGGAGTGGCCCAGTGGGTGAGCTGAGCAACCCTCAAGGGCATGTCCCTGAGATGTCCAGTGGTGCACACACATGACAGCAGGAAGCACAGAAGGACCACAAGGACCCCGATGAGGCAGCTGGGAGCCAAACCTTGCTTCTCAGGGGCTTCTGCGGTTCTCTTCAATTACTGGCCTGGAGAGCCTGGCCTCTGGAAGACTCACTGGCAGGCAGCTCCCCTGGTGTCTGAAATCAGGGTCTCCAGCAGCATGCAAACCCCAGCCCCTCACTCACTCCTCACTCAGGGGCCGCACTGGGGGTGGGAGGCTTGCCTCAGTCCAGCACTCTGGTCTCCAGTTCAGGGTTGACTTGAGCCTTGCAGGGGTTCCTGGAACTTCCCAGGACTAAGAAAGCAATGTGTTATTTTTCTTGAGACCTTAAAACTTTAAGAGTCAACAACTAGTTTGCGTTGGTGCCTAAAAGAAAGGACACCAGGTTTCATTATAATTGTTCTCTCGCAGGCCCCTTGGTTCTGACGCATCCTCAAGCCAGCAGCACCAGCCTCAGTGCACATTCTCGCCCTCTGGGTCTCCTGACTCAACGCTCTGGGTGGCCTGCAGCCCGCAGCCTACGAGCCCTCCAGGGCCCTATGCATGCTCAAGTCTGAGACTAACCACAGAGACCATCACTCAATCATTTAACTGGGCCTGCCAAGTATGGCAGGCAAAGCCAAGACAGACTTCAGGGTAAAGGCTGCCATAGCGTGAGTCCAACCACACCCAGCACATAAAGAAATAAGTTTCCTTATACAGAAACCAGAATGGATGCTGCTAACACAAACCTGCTCGCCACCCCAGCAAGTCCCCTGGGAATATTCCCCGATGATGCTTTCTCATAACTTCAGATTGCTCTGTCCCTTATTTCTAACAAAAATGCCATTTTAGAAGAGAAAGTACCAGCAAAGAACCTTGCAAATAAAATAAGTCATTGTCCCATTTTATGCTCTTCACCTGCTCCACTGAGCTACTGCCTCATCCTAAGTGCACACCATACTCACACACACACCCTCACGTGCACACACACTTATGCACACACCCACACTTCCACACACCTCTAGAACAGCGCCCCCACCCCTACCCCGCCCCCTCAGGGCCATCTTCCTGGACAGTCCTGCTGGCTTCCATGGCAGCCCTGTCTTCTGACCTAGACACAGGGAAGCACCCTCCCTGGGCCATCACTGCTGGAATTGGCATGAAGATGTCGCTGCCTTCTCCCTGCTCACTGGGGTTGTCATCCCCAACCATGCTAAGGTCAGCCTGCAAGTCTCCCCAGCTCCTGACCTTCTGCTCTTTCAAAAAAACAAAAACAAAAACCAGAATTCTGAATACTAGAAGAGAACAAATTACACAAATCACCAAGAGTGAGGAGAACCTGAGTTTTTGCTTCTGGGTCTGAGAGAGGCACTTCTGGCCCCTCGTCTTCTAGCCTCCCTTTAAAGGAGAGCCAGGCAGGCATCTCCTTAGTCTCCCTGCACTCAGTGTAAAGACAGCCCCTGCTTTCTGTGCCCAGCACCAGCAGTCTTCTGGAACTCAGAAACTGCATCACAGCTGGTGCTTGTGATAATATGGCGAGGGAGCTATTAGTACTTCTGCTCACTTAGTGGATAATGAAACAGGCCCGAGGCCAAGGGCCATGCCCAGGTCAGGTTGCAGGAGCCTAACAAGCTCATTTAGACCTCAATGTGACCTCTATTCCTCTTGCTGCCTAAAGACGCAGGTCAGAGCTCAGTGACCCTTCTCTCACATTCACCTCTCAGGCAGCCCCCCTGAATGGAACCCAGGCCCAGGCTCTGTGCCACCAGAAAGCTCATCTCAGGCATGCTGTCTGGAGCAATCATGGCCCTATGCACAGGGAGCCAAAGAAACTGAGCCTAACACTCTGGCCCTTAGACGATTGATTCAAACTAACAATGTTCAGTCACTTAATCTCTCTGGTTTCTCCAGCTCCTCTTCTGAATGTAGAGACAGAAATGCCTTCATAGTATAGCCATAGCTCAAATAGAGAAGGTGTGCATAAGATTGAAAACATAATTCAACAGGCTATTAAATTGGAGGTTCCAAAGGAGACACATCAATACATAATTACATATCAGATTCCAAAATCAAGGCATCAGACAAACCTCAATACAGCATTTCAACCTAGGTTCAGAAACAGAAACTGTAGATGAAGAAATAAAAGAAGCAAGGGTAACTATTACAAAATGTACATACTGAAGAAAGATTCCTTTAGAGCTGGTCACGGGGAGCTGGGAATGTCCTCCCACCACACGGGACAGGAGGACCGAGGTGACTCCACCACCCAGTAGCTGTGAGGCTACGGGTCCTCTCCCTGGGAGTGGGGTGACGCTGACTGTGACAGAGTTGAGTCCTGTGTCTGGGAAGCAAGTGCACATTAGAGAACAAGCCAAAGCCAGGGATGCCCCCGTGCCTGTGCCACCTGGCGGGGGCTGAGTGCTGGCAATAGGGTCCTGGACCCACCTGCTCCCCAGGCTCTTTATGACAGAAGGTGACAAGCATGTGCTCCACGCAATAGCCACAGAAGCCGAAGGCCTACCATGTGTGCCTGCTCACCAGCTCTAAAGGAACAGAGAGCGATAACAGTATTGCGTTTATGGTTACACCCATTATTACCACTCACTTACCATGCCAGTTACAACTCACTAGGCCAGAGCCTTGGCTTCGCCTTCTTCTCCACCCCCTACCTTGGCCAGTCAGACCACTACCAGACCCCAGATGCTGCATCCAATACCTCCCCAGGCCCACTCCTCTGTCCCTGCAGGGCCACTGCCCAGGCCAGACCATCACTCTCATCTGCCCAGGAACCGGGCACCTCCCACTGGATCTCCCTGACCCTTAGCTTTCCTGTTCAACCCACTTTCCACTGCAGCCAGTCGTATTTCTAAACTGCAAAGCCCGTCCACCTTATGCTGAGGGTGTGGACTGATGTGCCTTCCATGAATCCCTATAGATTTCAGCATGAATCCAAACCTTCCTAAGAGTGTTGCAGTCTGGGCTCGGCTTCCCCCTGCAGCCTCATCTTTCTCCTCCACCCCTCCCAACCTCCCGCTGACCCAACGCCCATCCACTCTGTGGACCACGTGCTATTGGTTACTCCTGGTCTTGGCCTTGCTCTGTTCAGAAGCCATGTGGTTTGCAAACTCATTAGTCAACAGAGCCAATGATTGAAATATCTTTTGAGGACCAATTTTTTTTTTTTTTTTACTTAAACTTGTTCTAACGCCACTTCTTCAAAATAGACTCACCCAGGCCATGGTATTTTGTGGAAGAGCCACACTCAAGGGGCCAAAGAGCCCCATGTGGCTCACAAGCCACAGTTTGCCAACCACTGTACTAGGCTTTGCGTCCCTGTTCCGGGCCCACCCACAAACAGCCAGGATCCTGTGTTTTCTCATCTCAAAGCCTTCATTTCCAACATGCCGTCAGTGCACACACCATGACTATCCTGAAACAAGCTAAAAGAGCTTGGTCAGAATAAGCCCACAAGTGGCAGGTAGGGTACCCACCATGTCCAGCCTGGCTGACCCTCATGAAGCCACCTTGGACATCCACTCCTGACTGAGCCAGCGGCCAGGTGACTTCGTGCGTGCCTCGTGCGGCACATGTTGCCATGCTCACTCACAGGGACATGAGCACCTGGAAGACAAGATTGTGTCCCATTCAGAGCTCTGTTTTCAGTGCCAGCCACTCTCTGTCCCTCAGGGAGTTGGTATGTTAAAATGAGAAAATTAGTAAAAATTACTTAGCCTGGAGTAACAGAAAGCAGTATTGAAGTAAAGCAAGCAAATTCATTAAGGAAGCAAAGCATGCCTATTTATTAAGAACTAGAGGCCTGGTGCATGAAAATCCATGCACTGGAGGGAGGTCCCTCAGCCCAGCCTGCTCCCTCTCACAGTCCAGGAACCCTCAGGGGCGGGAGGTGACCCAGTGATCAGAGGAAGGTGATGCCCCTATCACACCGCTGCTGCTGCCACTGCTGGCAGAGCAAGCCTCAGCCGGCCCTGGTTACCTGAGCCTTGGGCAGCCGTGGGCAGCTGGGCAGCCGCCATCCAAGGCTTGCCTGCACCTTGGGCTGGCCCTCGGTGGCTGAAAGAACTGGGGGACTCCTGAGACAGGTGTGCGGAGTGGCCAGACCTGCCTGGGAGTGGACCCAGCCATGCTGCACAGCTGCCACCCCAGCAGAGCTGAGGGGACTGAGCACCACTGTCTTATGACTGTGGGCACCATCATCTTTGTGAGGGTGTGACCGTCAATTAGCATATTCCCTCTTTATTAGATAGTATACACTTGGGGAGGAGGAGAAAATGGCACTGAATAGGCAGACCTTTTCTGCACCTCATCCCAAGGCCAGGCTGGACATTCAACTAAATTGGTGAACATGCACCTGGAATTACCTTCTGTGGTCCAACGGGAGGAAGAGATGCATATCAAGTAAGGACAGAAGGCACCTGGAGACCCATAGGAAAGGTGAGATTACAGAGAAAGGGCTTCCCCTAGCACACAGACCTGCCAACAGCACTTCAGAGCCTGGAACTGTGAGGCTGGCAATGGCTGTATTGTCCAAACAGCATCAAAAAGGTAGTGAGACTGCTGGTGGCAGCAGAGTCTTGACCCTGCAGACCAGAGTCAGTGGAGGAGAAGGCCACAATTTTGATTCCTTTTCCTTAAAAAAAAAAAAGAATCTCTAAACCCAGAGCACAGGATTTTTCATTTGTAACTATGCACCTAAGGCATTGGTACAGGGAGGGAGGTGTGGATTTGAGGTGCCTGAGGACAGGTAGGGAAGGAAAGTAAGACAGTGAGACCTTAAAAGCCAGAAGTCCTGCATGGGTCATTAGACACTTCCAAACTGAAAGGGTCATTCTCCTGGGCATAGCTGCCTGCCCCAAGCACCCAGAGGGCAGGTAAAGGAAAAACCCTGCCCTAGTGAGGCACCCTGCCACTGCCTTATTAGGAGCTTTATTGAGGAAACAAAGGCAGAGGCCAATCTTATGGGTCTGAATAGTCTCTAGGAGCCTCAGTGACTGGCCTAGAGGCAGGGCCACCCACCCCACTGTTCTAGGAATCAGACTGATAAAAACTCCAGGGCCCTAACCGACTCCACTGGTTTCCATGCAAGGACCTCTGTCCAGCCAAAGGCAGAGTAATATTTTGTACTACTCTTGTAGGAGTAGCTCTGGGACAGGAAAAAACACCAATCAAATACCCTGAAAGCAAAATAGCACCAACCTCACCTAAAGTCCTTTCAGAAACAGACCCTTGAGTGATTAAAATTGACAGCTGGTGGACAGGCAAGGAGTGCAGATAGGCCCTTCTTGCTTGCAGCCATGGCCTGAGGAGGAAGACAAAAGTGGTAGACCTGTGGATTGTTTAGAGCTTCAACATGTGCCAAAAAAAAGCCAAAAGGTGGCCAGCACCTAAGGTGCAGTGGCCAGCACCTAAGGTGCAGTGGCCAGCACCTAAGACCTAATAGGAAGCCCAGAATCCACAGACAGAATAGAAGAGTGAGACCTTGAACCAGTCCCATAGGGCATTAAAATATGGCTGGAATAAATGACACTTCACTTTATTTTTTTATGTTTTATTTTGTTGTGTTTTTTTCTCTTGTATTTCACACATTTTTCCCTCTCTTTTCTCTTTTTATCTTCCCATTATTCTTCTCCATTCTCCTTTTTAGGTTTTCTCTTTCGTTTCTTTTTCCTCTTTTTTAAAATTGATCTTCCTTATCTATCACTTTACTGCTTTGTTATTAGTCTAGTCTCTGTTGTTTTGTTCATATATATAATTTTCTTTTACCTGCTCCTACACTATTTTCCTTTCTCTCTTTTTTCACTACTCAACTTTTTAATTTGTTTTCTCTCTTATCTTTCTATTTTCTTCTTCTACTACCTTCTTAATTAGTTTCTGTAAATATTTCTATCTTCTCCACATCCAGAAAGGGTATAGAGCAGTCAAATTCCTGAGTAGGAGTGGCTGGGGATTGAGAAAATAAAAGAAAGAGACAGACACCAAGATAGAAGAAAAAAGCTGGGGCCGGGTAGGACCACTGTTCTCTTCTGAAGGAAAGACAGTGACCCAGAGCTAAAACAGTGTGTTTATTTTATACCCCAAATACCAGGACGTTTTACCAAAAGTCAAGACAAAGGATATTATGTGCATTCTTGAATGGGCCTGGGTTGCATTCATTCCTGGTGCTTGGCTGGATTTAAATAACGAAACCTCCACTCTAGAATGGTGGCAGAATAGAAAGACGTGTCTGGAGCCTTGTTGCTGGGCAGACGGAGAGAGAGCAGCTGAAAGTCACACTGGGAGTGATTGTTGGCAATTTAAGAGTCAGTTATCCTCCAGGAGAAGGTGGGGGATGGCTGGATGGGGATCCCCTGACCAGGCAGCCCCACTGCCACGGGGTTTTTGTCTCCTGGAGTCACCAGCGTGAACGCGGAGACCACACCATCTTGCAGAGGGAGATGGATGTCTATGGTGGTCTGAAAGCTGCAGCTGCAGCACCCACAGAACAGCCGGGGGACCCAGAATACCACTTTCCAATTGGCACAAACACACAGACTCTGAGGAGCTCCACACACCACACAGAAAGGTCAGATTTCGCCTGGGATACAGTGAGGTCTCCTGTCCCGCAGAACAGAGACACGCAAACTGTGGGAACCGGGCTGCAGGAAAGCTGCTTCTGGAGAGGTCTGAGGATGTGGGGCAGGGCGTGATCCCTAAGTGTGGAAGGGGATTCTCAGAGCTATGAACAGAGAGGAGCTCTAGAAAACAACTCATTTTGATCTGAGGCAGAAGGACAGCCTGGGAGTTATTACAGTGTCCTGGTTGCTCAAATCCCCACAAACCTGTATTGAGAACCACAGAGTAGCAGGATCTAAGCACAGCCTAGAGAGGTCCTGTACTTAGTCTCAGAAGTCAATTCCAAAACACTGCCACCCACTGGATGACGCACAAATTGACTCTCGCATAACCACAGAAGAATAAAGAGATTAAGACACATCTCAGCAGTGGAACATAGAACTGCAATACCCTCCCTACTGGGAAACAGGAGTGCCAAACAAAACAATAGTGGAAATGAATGACCTCCACTACTGCCCATTCTATTTTTTTCTTTTTCTTATTTTATTTTATTTTATTTTATTTTATTTTATTTTTATTTTTGGATATTTTAAATATTTTTTTTCTTTTCTCCTCAATTGACTTTATGTTTTAATTATTACATTTTTGTTTTCAACTAGTATTATTACTACTAATATTTTACCTTTTTGGGGAAAAAAATAACAAGTGTCATTTTGTTTTCTCTTTATTTTATTTTGGGATTAGAGTTCTACATTCTATTTTCATCTTTCCTTTAGCATAATTTTACTCTATCTCAATTCTAACTTTATTCTAACACTCTCCTCATAACTTTCCCCATTTTGTTGTCTTGTTCCTCTTTCCCTTTTCCAACTTTAGATTCTCCCTATTCTTTCTCTTTACCTGGTTAAAATTTCACCCCACTTATATATCTAATTTCAAATCCCTAGTCCAAGTCCATACAAACCTCTCTCTTCTTGTCTTTACTATCCAAAAAGTTGTTTTACTCTATGTGCTTTTGTTTCTGTTTGCCTGAACGGTGATTATATCGATTTTTGGTACTTTTTGGTGAGATTGTTTTAGCTTATTCTACTTGTTTTATTTTGCTTTTTCTTTGCTTTGTTTTGGTTTGTTTTTTTTGCCTCTCTTTTCCCTCGCCTCCCTTCACATTAGTTGTTATTTGTAATTTGTATTAATCTCCAGGTACTTGGTGCTGGCATTTGTTGGGATTAGTGGCTGTTCAACAGGAATTTTCTCCTCACATCTATAATTTGTACCCCTTTTCTCTCTGACTTATTTTCTCTATCTCTTTTCTTCTTCTCCTTTTTATTTCTTGTTTTTTATTTTATTTTATTATTTATTTATTGTTTTTCTTTCCCTTCTCACAATTTGATTTTGGCACTTCTTTTTTTTTCTTTTTCCCCCCTCATTTTCCTCTTCTTCTTTCTCTACTTACTCCTAATTTCTCTTTCATTGATGGTCACCTTATTTGTGGTTATTAACATCATGAATACATTTCTGTTCAGTACCTTGTGTGTTCTACCTGGTCGTGTTGTAGTTTGTGCCTTTGAATCAATGTAGGAGAGAGAACTACATAACCAGACACCAGGAGAAGAACGACCATGGGCAGACGAAGAAACAGCCCACATATGACAGAAAGGCAGGTCTCACCAGAAAAGGAAGTAAATGAAATAGAAGCAAAAATAAGCCTGCCAGAGAAACAGTTCAGAGAAATGATAATAAGGTGAATGAAAATAATGGAAGACAAAATCGACAATGTGAGTAAGAGCCAAGAGGAAATGAAGAAGCAGCAAGAAGAAATGCAGAATAATCAAGAAGAAATGAAAAATGACATCACTGCTATAAAGAACTCAATAGAAAACATCAAAGTAGACTAGAGGAGGCAGAGGACCACATCAGTGATCTAGAAGACAAGGTAGAAAAAATATCCAAGTACAGCAGCTTCTAGAAAAAACAATAAAAAGCAAGAGGAGAGCCTAACGGAACTTCAGGATAACACAAAACAAAACAACATCCACATAATTGGGGTTCCAAAAAGAGTGGAAACTAAGCAAGGAATAGAAAACCTATTTGAAAAAATAATAACAGAAAAGTTCCCTAATATAGAAAAGAAAACACCCACACAAATCCAAGAAGCTCACGGAGTCCCAAGCAAATTGAATCCCAAAAAACTGACACCAAGGCACATTACAGTTAAATTGGCAAACACCAACAACAGAGTAAGAATCTTAAAAGCGGCCAGAGAGAAACAGAAAGTTACCTACAAAGGAACCCTCATAAGACTAGCAACTGATTTCTCAAAAGAAACTCATCAGGCCAGAAGGGAATGGAATGAAATATACAAAGTCATGCAAAGGAAGGGTTGGAATCCAAGAATACTGTACCCTGCAAGGCTTTCACTCAAAATTAAAGGTGAAATGAGAAGCTTCACAGACAAAAAAGGACTAAGGGAATATATTACCACCAAACCAGCAATGCAGGAAATGTTAAAGGGTCTGCTGTAATCAAAAGAAATAGGAAGTGAAGAAGGAACTCAGGTGTAAAGACTAAAAATGACGACAGATAAGTATCTATCAATAATAACTTTAAATGTAAACAGATTAAGTGCTCCAATCAAAAGACATAGGGTAAGCAATTGGATAAGAAAACATCAGCCATATATATCCTGTCTACAAGAAACCCACCTCAGGAAAAGAGATGCACACAGATTGAGGGTAAAGGGATGAAAGATGGTATTTTAGGCAAATGGAAATGAAAAACAAGCTGGGGTTGCAATACTTATATCTGACAAATTTGATCACAAAGTGAAGGACATAACAAGAGATAAAGAATGCCACTTCATAATACTAAAAGAAACAATCCAACAAGAAGAAATAACTCTGGTAAACATATATGCATCCTATATAGAAGCACCTAAATACATTAAAAAAAACTCCAGGAGGATATTAAGGGAGAGATTGACAGCAATACAATCATAGTAGGAGACTTTCATACACCACTGGACAAATCCTCTAAACAAAAAATCAGAAAAGAAACATCAATCCTAAATGACTCACTAGACCAGATGAAATTAATTGACATCTTCAGAACATTTCACCCCAAAACCACAGAATATAAATTCTTCTCCAGTGCACATGGGTCATTTTCAAAGATAGATCATATGTTGTGTCATAAGAAAAGTTTCTACAAATTCAGGATGATAGAAATCCTATCAAGCATTTTCTCAGACCACAGTGGCATAAAACTGGAAATCAACTATAATAAAAACAATATAAGGAAATCAAACACATGAAGACTAAAAAGCATGCTATTAAACAACGACTGGGTAAACAAAGAGATCAAGGAAGAAATAAAAACATCATGACAACAAATGACAATGACAACACAACAATACAAAATTTATTGGACACAGTAAAAGCAGTCTTGAGAGGGAATTTCTTAGCATTACAAGCCTCCTTAAAAAAAAAAACAGGAAAAAATGGTAATAAATTCCTTAGCCCTACAACTCAAAGAGCTGGAAAGAGAGCAACAAGAAAAGCCCAGTGTAAGCAGAAGGAAGGAAATAGTAAAGATCAGAGCGGAGATAAAAAACATGGAGACCAAAGAAACAATTCAAAAGATCAACAAAACCAAGAGCTGATTCTTTGAAAGGATAAACAAGATTGTTGTACCTCTAGCCAGGTTTACCAAGAAGCAAAGAAAGAATACCCAAATAAACAAAATCAGAAATGAAGGAGGAAAAATAACAACAGACCCCTCTGAAATACAAAGGTTTGTTAAAAAATACTATGACCAACTCTATTCCAACAAATTGGACAACCCTAAAAAAAAGGACATATTCCTTGAAAAATATAACCTTCCAAAACTCAATCAGGAAGAATCTAAACATCTCAATAGTCCAATAACTATTGAAGAAATTCAAGCAGTCATCAAAAAGCTTCCAGCAAACAAAAGCCCGGGACCAGATGGCTTCACAGGAGAGTTTTACAAAACATTCAAGGAAGAATTAAAACCTATCCTCTTCAGACTATTCAACAATATTCAAGAAGAAGGAACACTTCCAAACACCTTCTATGAAGCCAGCATCACCCTAATACAAAAACCAGATAAAGACAACACAAGGAAAAAGAATTATAGGCCAATATCTCTCATGAAAATAGATGCCAAATCCTCAACAAAATTCTAGCAAATCGGATCCAGCAGTACATCAGAAAGATCATACACCATGACCAAGCAGGATTCATCCCAGGAATGCAGGGATGGTTCAATATCCGCAAATCAATAAATGTGATACATCACATAAACAAATTGAGAGATAAAAATCACATAGTCACATCAATTGATGCAGAAAAAGCATTTGACAAAATACAACACCCTTTCTTGATAAAAACTCTCAGCAAAGTAGGAATAGAAGGATCATATTTCAACATCATAAAAGCCATATATGATAAACCCACAGCTAACATCATACTCAATGGGCAAAAACTAAAACAATTTCCCCTAAGAACCGGAACAAGACAGGGATGCCCACTCTCACCTCTCCTGTTTGACATAGTACTGGAAGTATTAGCCATTACAATTAGACAAGAAGAAGAAATAAAAGGCATCCAAATTGGAAAAGAAGAAGTAAACCTGTCCTTATTTGGAGATGACTTGATACTGTACATAGAAAACCCAATGGACTCTATCCAAAAACTAATTGACCTAATAAATGAATTCGGCAATGTAGCAGGATACAAAATTAAAGCCAAGAAATCTGTGGCATTTCTATACATTAATAGTGAAATTACAGAAAGAGTAAAAAAGCAATCCCATTTACCATCACACCAAAAGAATTAAGATACCCAGGAATAAACCTAACTAAGGAGGTATAAGACCTATATGTAGAAAACTACAAGACAGTGTAAAAATAGATAGAGGAAGATATAAAGAGATTGAATAGCACTTTATGCTCTTGGATTGGGAGAATCAACATCATTAAAATGTCCATACTACCCAAAAAAAAAACACTATAGATTCAATGCACTACCCATTAAAATACCAATGACGTTTTTCACAGAGCTAGAAAGAATTCTTCAAAGATTCATCTGGAACAAAATAAGACCGTGAATAGCCACAGCAATCCTGAGATAGAAGAATAAAGTAGGTGGGATGTCAATACCAGATTTCAAGCTATATTACAAAGCACCTCTTCCCAAAACAGCCTGGTACTGGCACAAGAACAGACATATAGAAAAATGGAATAGAATAGAGAATCCAGATATCCACTCAAATCACTATGCTCAATTAATATTTGACAAAGGAGGCATAAGTGTACAATGGAGCCAAAATAGCCTCTTCAATAAATGGTGTTGGTAAAATTGGACAGATACATGCAAAAAAATGAAACTGGACCACCAACTTACACCATACACAAAAATAAACTCAAAATGGATACAGGACTTAAACATTAGAAGGGAAACCATAAAAATACTAGAGGTATACACAGGGAGCACAATCTCAGACATATGCCAAAAGAACCTCTTCACTGATACTGCTCCAAAGGCAATGAAGCTAAAGAAAAAATAAACAAATGGGACTACATCAAAATAAAAAGCTTTTGCACAACAAAAGAAACCATCAATAAAACAATGAGAAAGACCACTGTATGGGAGAACATATTAGCAAATGTTATCACTGATAAAGGTTTAATCTCCAACATCTACAGCTAATTTATACAACTTAATAAAAGGAAGATAAATGATCCAATAAAAAAAATGGGCAACGGACATAAATTGAACCTTTTCGAAAGAAAACAGAAAGAAGGCCAAGAGACACATGAAAACATGTTCAAAGTCACTAATTACCCGAGGGATGCAAATCAAAACAATGCAATACTATCTTACACCTGTCAGAATGGCAACCATCAACAAATCAACAAACAACAGTGTTGGCGAGGATGCGAAGAAAAAGGAACCCTTGTGCACTGTTGGTGGGAAGGCAGACTGGTGAAGCCTCTGTGGAGAACAGTATGGAGTTTCCTCAAAAAACTAAAAATGGATCTCCCATTTGACCCAGCAATCCTACTCTTAGGAATATATCATAAGAAATTAGAAACACAACTCAGAAAGGATTTATGGACCCCTATGTTCATAGCAGCACAATTTACAATAGCTCCAATTTGGAAACAGCCTAGGTGCCCATCAGCAGATGAGTGATCAGAAAACTATGATACATCTACACAATGGAATTCTATGCTGCCATAAAAAAGAAGGAATTCTTACCATTTGCAGCAACCTGGATCGAACTGGAGAGCCTTATGCTAAGTGAAATAAGCCAGTCAATGAAGGAGAAACACCACATGATCTCACTCATTTGTCGATAATAAAGAACATTATAAACTGATGAAGAAAAGTATAGACACAGAAACAGTAAAGCATCAAATAGACTGTCAAATTACAGCAGGAAGGTTAAGGAGAGGTGGGGTAGATAAGAGATCAACCAAAGGACTTGTATGCATGCATATAAGCATAACCAATGAACACAAGACACTGAGGGGTTGGGGTATGCCTTGGGGGATGCAATTGGGAGATATGTTTTCATGTAACACAATAAAAAAAAAGTAAGTAAGTAAGTAAATAAATAAATAAATAAATAAATAAATAAATAAATAAATAAATAAATAATGGAACCCACCCCTTGGCACTTGGGTTGAAAGTCGAGCCAACAACACTCTTGCCTGTGCAAAGTGTGTATCCATGATGTGGCTTTGTCAATGCCACTTGATTCAGCTGACAATAATTAAATAATACCCATGTACATCTCACTCTTTTATTTGTTTTTAAGCTACTATAATAAGTGAAATTTAAACATCAAGAACAAAGCTCTAATATTAAAACAATTGAAAACAATGCCAATGCACAACTAAATTGCAGACATGTTATTATTTTAAAACTTGATTGTCAAGAGTAAAACTTTGGAGGAATCAGTTGTCCTCCAGGGGAAGGCGGAGAACTGCTAGAAGGGGCTCTCCCGGCCAGGTAGCCCCACTGCCATGGGGTTTTTGTCGGCCAGAGCCACAAGTGCAAACGCGTTGCGCGAGCCATCTTGCAGTGGGAGGTGGATGTCTGAGGCGCTCTGAAGCCTTCGGCTGGGCACCCATCGAGCAGCCAGGAACCCGGGGACCCAGAACTCCGCTCTCCAAGCGGCGCAGACACGCGGCGGAATCAGAGATCCACAGAGCACACGGAAAGGTCAGATTGCGCCTGACTTAAGGGGGAGGTGGATGTCTGACGAGGTCTGAAAGCTGCGGCTGAGGGAGGCACCCACAGAGCAGCCAGGACCCAGAGCGCGGCTTCCCAGGCGGCACAGACGCGCAGGCGGAGGATTCAGAGATCCACACTGCGCGCGCATGCGCGCGCGGAAGGGTCAGATTTCGCCTGGGCCAGGGTGCGGTCTCCTACCCCCACAGGGCAGAGACAAGCACACTGTGGGAGCCGGGCTGCGGGAAAGCTGCCTCTGGAGAGGTCCGCAGAGGTGGTCAGGGCGTGATCCCTGAGTGTGAAGGCAAACCCTCTGAGCTGTTGACAGAGGAGAGCTCCAGAAAACGACTCTTTTTTTTTTCTTTTTTTTTCTTTTTCTCTGGGGCAGAGGGACAACCTGGGAGTTATTGCAGTGTCCAGACTGCAAAACCCCCACAAACTGGTTTTGGGAACCACAGAGTAGCAGGATCTGAGCACAGCCTAGAGAGGTCCTGTGCTTTGTCTCAGAGATCAATTCCGAAACACTGCCACCCAATGGATGACACACAAATTGACTCTCGCATAACCACAAGAGAATAAAGAGATTAAAACACCAAGAGGGGAACACAGGGAACTGCAATACCTCCCCTACTGGGAAACAGGAGTGCCAAGCAGAATAATAGTGGAAGTGAAGGACCATTCTATTTTTCTTCTTCTTCTTTATTTTTTTCCTTTTTTCTTTTTTCTTTTTCTTAATTTTTAATTCTTTATTTTTCATTTTCACATATTTTAATTAAAAGAATATTTTTTTCTTTCTGCCTCAATTGATTTTACCTTTATAATTACTACATTTTTGTTATAAACTAGTATTATTAATTACTACTAGTAATTTACCGTTTTTGGAAAAAAAAAGTGTCATTTTGTTTTCTCTTTATTTTATTTCAGGATTAGAGTTCTACATTCTATTTTCATCTTCCCTTTAGCATAATTTTACTCCAACTCAACTCCACCTTTATGCCAACACTTTCCTCCTAACTTTCCCCATTTTGCTGTCTTGTTTCTCTTTCCCTTTTCTAACTTTAGATTTCCCTATTTTTCTCTTTACCTGGTTAAAATTTCACCCCATTTATATATCTAATTTCAAATCCCCTACTACAAGTCCACACAAACCTCTCCCCTCTTGTCTTCACTAGCCAAAAAGTTGTTTCTTCTCTATGTCCTTTTGTTGCTATTTGCCTGAAAAGTGATTATATCAATTTTTTGAAAATTTTTTGAGAGATTGTTTTAGTTTATTCTACTTGTTTTATTTTGCTTTTTGCTTGCTTTGTTTTCTACCTCTCTTTTCCCTCATCTCCCTCGATACCAGTTGCTATTTGCAATTTGCATCAATCTCTAGGTACTGGTTGCTGGCCTTTATTGGGATTAGTGACTGTTCTATTGAACTTCTCTCCTGACATCTATATTTTGTTCCTCTTTTCTCTCTTATACACTTTCTTTTCTCCCTGACTTTTTTCTCTTCCTCTTTCATTCTTCTTTTTCTCGTTTTTATTTTCTTATTTTATTTTATTTTATTTTATTGTTCATTTATTTATCTTTTCTTTTTCTCACTCTCCCAATGTGATTTTGGCACTTCTTTCTTTTCTTTCTTCCTCATTTTCCTCTTCTTCTTTCTCTATTTACCCCTAATTTGTCCTTCATTGGTGGTCACCTTATTTGTGATTATTAACATCTTGAATACATTTCTACTCAGAGCCTTGTGTGCTGTACCTGGTCGTGTTGTAGTTTGTGCCTTTCAGTCAATGTAGGAGAGAGCACTACATAACCAGACACCCAGAGAAGAAAGACCATGGTCAGAAAAAGAAACAGCCCACAAAAGACAGGAAGGCAGGTTTCACCAGAAAAGGAAGAAAACGAAATAGAACCACAAATAAGCCTACCAGAGAAAGAGTTCAGAGAAATTATCATAATGTGGTTGAAAAGAATGTAAGACAAATTTGACAATATGAGTAAGAGCCAAGTGGTAACGAATAAGAACCTAGAGGAGGTGAAGAAGCATGAAGAAGAAATGCAGAAGAAACTAGAGGAGGTGCAGAATAAACAAGAAGAAATGCAGAAGAAACTAGAGGAGGTGCAGAATAAACAAGAAGAAATGAATAATGACATCACTGCTATAAAGAACTCAATAGAAAGCATCAAAAGGAGACTAGAAGAAGCAGAGGACTGCTTTAGTGAGCAAGAAGACACGGTAGGAAAAAATACCCAAGTACAGCAGTTTCTAGAAAAAAAAGTTAAAAAGCAAGAGGAGAGTCTAAGGGAACTTTGGGATAACATGAAACAAAATAACATCCGCATAATTGGGGTTCCAGAAAGAGTGGAAACTGAACAAGGATTAGAGAACGTGTTTGAAGAAATAATGACAGAAAATTTCCCCAATATAGAAAAGAAAAAACCCACACAAATCCAAGAAGCTCACAGACTCCCAAGCAAAATGAACCCCAACAAACCGACACCGAGGCACATTAAAATTAAATTGGCAAACACCAACGACAAAGAAAGAATCTTAAAAGCAGCCAGAGAGAAACAGAAAGTTACCTACAAAGGAACCCCCATAAGACTAGCTACGGACTTCTCAACAGAAACTCGTCAGGCCAGAAGAGAATGGAATGAAATATACAAAGTCATGCAAAGGAAGGGTTTGAATCCAAGAATACTGTACCCTGTAAGACTCTCAATCAAAATTGAAGGTGAAATCAAAAGCTTCACAGACAAAAAAGGACTAAGGGAATATATTACCACCGAACCAGCAATGCAAGAAATGTTAAAAGGTCTGCTGTAATAAAAAGAAAGAGGAAGCGAAGAAGGAACTCGAGGGTAAGGACTAAAAATGGCAACAGATAAGTACTTATCAATAATAACTTTAACTGTAAACGGATTAAATGTTCCAATCAAAAGACATAGGGTACCGATTGGATGAGAAAACATGATCCATATATCTGCTGTCTGCAAGAAACCCACCTTAGGAAAAGAGATGCACACAGATTGAGGGTGAAGGGATGGAACATGGTACTTCAGGCAAATGGAAATGAAAAAAAAGCAGGGGTTGCAATACTTATATCTGACAAATTAGATCTCAAAGTGAAGGACATAACAAGAGATAAAGAAGGCCACTTCATAATACTAAAGGGAACAATCCAACAAGAAGAAATAACTCTGGTAAACATATATGCACCCAATATAGCAGCACCTAAATACATAAAAAAAACTCTTGGAGGATATTAAGGGAGAGATTGACAGCAATACAATCATAGTAGGAGACTTTAATAACCAACTGTCACCATTGGACAAATCCTCTAAACAAAAAATCAACAAAGAAACATCAATCCTAAATGACTCACTAGACCAGATGGAATTAATTGACATCTTCAGAACATTTCACCCCAAAGCCACAGAATATACATTCTTCTCCAGTGCACATGGGTCATTTTCAAAGATAGGTCAAATGTTGGGTCATAAGAAAAGTCTCTGCAAATTCAATAAGATAGAAATCATATCAAGCATTTTCTCAGACCACAGTGGCATAAAACTGGAAATCAACTATAATAAAAACAATAGAAAGAAATCAAACACATGGAGACTAAACAGCATGCTATTAAACAACGACTGGATAACTAGAGAGATCAAGGAAGAAATAAAAAACATCATGGCAACAAATGACAATGACAACACAACAATACAAAATTTATGGGACACTGTGAAAGCAGTCTTGAAAGGGAAGTTCATAGCCCTACAAGCCTACTGCAAAAAACAGGAAACAATCGTAATAACTTACCTAAACCTACAACTCAAAGAACTAGAACGTGAGCAACAAGAAAAGCCCAGTGTACTCAGAAGGAAGGAAATAGTGATGATCAGAGCGGAGATAAACCACTTGGAGACCTAAGAAACAATTCAAAGATTCAACAAAACAAAGAGCTGGTTCTTTGAAAGGATAAACAAGATTGATGGACCCCTAGCAAGGCTCACCAAGAAGCAAAGAGAGAAGACCCAAAAAAACAAAATCAGAAATGAAAGAGGAGAAATAACAACAGACCCTGTGGAAATACAAAGGATGGTTAAAAAATACTATGAACAACTCTATTCCAACAAATTGGACAACCTGCAAGAAATGGACATTTTCCTAGAAAAATATAACCTCCCAAAACTCAATGAGGAGGAAGCCAAACATCTCAATAGTCCAATAACTATGGAAGAAATTGAAGCAGTCATCAAAAAGCTTCCAGCAAATAAAAGCCCAGGTCCAGATGGCTACACAGGAGAGTTTTACCAAACATTCAAGGAAGAATTAAAACCTATCCTCCTCAGACTATTCAAAAACATTCAAGAAGAAGGAATACTACCAAACACCTTCTATGAAGCCAGCATCACCCTAATACCAAAACCAGATAAAGACAACACAATGAAAGAGAATTATAGGCCGATATCTCTCATGAACATAGATGCCAAAATCCTCAACAAAATTCTAGCAAACCGGATCCAGAAGTACATCAGAAAGATCATACATCATGACCAAGCAGGATTCATCCCAGGAATGCAGGGATGGTTCAATATCCGCAAATCAATAAATGTGATACATCACATAAACAAATTGAGAGATAAAAATCACATAGTCATATCAATTGATGCAGAAAAAGCATTTGACAAAATCCAACATCCTTTCTTGATAAAAACTCTCAGCAAAGTGGGAATAGAAGGATCATACCTCAACATCATAAAAGCCATATATGATAAACCCACAGCTAACATCATACTCAATGGGTAAAAAACTAAAACCATTTCCCCTAAGAACAGGAACAAGACAGGGATGCCCACTCTCACCTCTCCTGTTCGACATAGTACTGGAAGTATTAGCCATTGCAATTAGACAAGAAGAAGAAATAAAAGGCATCCAAATTGGAAAAGAAGAAGTAAAGCTGTTCTTATTTGCAGATAACATGATATTGTACATAAAAAACCCAAAGGATTCCATTCCAAAACTAATTGACTTAATTAATGAATTCGGCAATGTAGCAGGATACAAAATTAATGCTAAGAAGTCTGTGGCATTTCTATATACTAACAATGAAATTATAGAAAGAGAAACTAAAAAAGCAATCCCATTTACCATCGCACCAAAAAAATTAAGATACCTAGGAATAAACCTAACTAAAGAAGTAAAAGACCTTTATGCAGAAAACTACAGGAAACTGAAAAAAGAGATAGAGGAAGATGTTAACAGATGGAAGGGCATACCATGCTCATGTATTGGGAGAATCAACATCGTTAAAATGTCCATACTACCCAAAGCAATCTACAGATTCAACGCACTACTCATTAAAATACCAACGATGTATTTCACAGACCTACAAAGAATTCTTCATAGATTCATCTGGAACAGAAAAAGACCACGGATAGCTACAGCAATTCTGAGAAAGAAGAATAAAGTAGGTGGGATCTCAATACCAGACTTCAAGCTATACTACAAAGCAACTGTTCTCAAAACAGCCTGGTACTGGCACAAGAACAGACATATAGATCAATGGAATAGAATAGAGAACCCAGATGTCCACCCAAACCACTATGCTCAATTAATATTTGACAAAGGAGGCATGAACATTCAATGGAACCAAGATAGCCTCTTCAATAAATGGTGTTGAGAAAATTGGACAGATACATGCAAAAAATTGAAACTGGACCACCAACTTACACCAAATACAAAAATAAACTCAAAATGGATACAGGACTTAAACATTAGAAGGGAAACCATAAAAATACTAGAGGAATCCACAGGCAGCACAATCTCAGATATATGCCGAGAGAACTTCTTCACTGATACTGCTCCAAAGGCAATGGAAGCTAAAGAAAAAATAAACAAATGGGACTACATCAAAATAAAAAGCTTTTGCACAGCAAAAGAAACCATCAACAAAACAACAAGAAAGATCAATGCATGGGAGAACATATTTGCAAATGCTATCACTGATAAAGGTTTAATCTCCAAAATCTACAACCAACTTATACAACTTAATAAAAGGAAGATGAAGGATCAAATAGAAAAATGGGCAACGGACCTAAATAGAACCTTTTCAAAAGACGACAGAAGGAAAGCCAAGAGACACATGAAAACATGTTCAAAGTCATTAATCATCCGAGAGATGCAAATCAAAACGACAATGCGATACCATCTTACACCTGTCAGAATGGCAATCATCAACAAATCAACAAACGACAAGTGTTGGCGAGGATGCGGAGAAAAAGGAACCCTTGTGCACTGTTGGTGGGAATGCAGACTGGTGCAGCCACTGTGGAGAACAGTATGGAGTTTCCTCAAAAAACTAAAAATGGATATCCCATTTGACCCTGTAATACCACTCTTAGGAATTTATCCTAAGAAATTACAAACACCAATCAGAAAGGATTTATGCACCCCTATGTTCATAGCAGCACAATTTACAATAGCCACAATTTGGAAACAGCCTAGGTGTCCGTCAGCAGATGAGTGGATCAGAAAACTGTGGTACATCTACACAATGGAATTCTATGCTGCCATTAAAAAGAAGGAATTCTTACCATTTACAGCAACCTGGTTGGAACTGGAGAGCCTTATGCTTAGTGAAATAAGCCAGTCAATGAAGGAGAAGCATCACATGATCGCACTCATTGGGGGATAATAAAGAACATTATAAACTGATGAACTAAAGGATAGATACAGAGACAGTAAAGCTTCAAACAGACTGTGAAATTACAGCAGGAAGATTAAAGTTAGGTGAGGTAGATAAGAGATCAATCAAAGGAGTTGTATCTATGCATATAATTATAACCAATGAACATAGACACTGGGGGGTTGGGGTATACCTGGGAGGGAGGGGGGCAATGGGAAGATATGTATAAAAATTAATAAAGAAAAAAACTTTAGGATCCAGCATTTCTAAAAAAAAAATAAAATAAATAAAAGTAATAAAAAAGAGTAAAACTTTGACTATTAAAATGATAACAAAACAATGCCAATGCAACACAGCAATAAGAGAGAAATCAAACTACAGACATATTAACATTTTTACTTACTAAATGAAAGTTTCTTTTGTTTCTGGTGTATATTTACTCAGAGTCCTCAGACTTTGCTGCACAAAACAGAAGACTGACAGCTAACCAATGCTAGCATAGCCAGAAACATGGTTGAGGAAGTAGCTTTCACTTCCTGCTTTTCCACAATCTGCTGGGCTTCAATCATCAACTTCTTCAGATGACCCCATGTTGGCATCTTGGTCCCTTGTGCCACTTTAAGTTTTCTTCTGCTGCTTTGCTGTCATCGGGGCAAATCTCAATTCTTTTGAGTGAAGGGACAAGGAGCTTCTCTGGGTCCACTGTGGTGATACACATAACACCCTGGCACCCAAATTGTCTGTGCTTCTCCTTCTGGAAAGATACAAAACACAACCTCTTCCCACATTATAATGAATCTGATAAAACTATTGTTTGGTTTGTGATTCCTTCCACCTAGCTAACTCAGAGGAGTCTATTGTATAGGAGGCCTGATGGCTTTTGGCTGCTGCATGATCCTCTGCATCACAATTCAAAACATTTAAAGTATAAAGAGCATGACTGAGTTTATTTTGAGGTGACACATAACATCCGTCTCCCCCTTTTGGTTTTAGTAATTGATTTTAAGAGTACCAGTGGCTCTTTCCACTATTTAGTGACATCCATTTGCCAGATTTGATTAGGTTCAAGTTCTGAGAGTTTACCCCTAATGCTGGAACAGGGAGGTGGATAACACACTGAGGGCACTGCTTGACAACCTGGTAAGCCTACTTTTAGGAAACATGGAGTTCCCTGAGCAAGGCAGAGGCATTTTGATGATGTAGAGCATGCCAAGCCTGTGCCATGGAAAATAGAGTGACCTCTATTGAAGCAACGAGGTGATCTACTTCCTCATTACCTGCAGCCAAGGGACCCAGAAGGCCAGAGTGGGATCTAATATGCCCAATAAAACATGGAAATTGTCATTCTCAATAACCTTTTGAAGGCTGAAAAAAATGTGAAAGTGTTCCTCTGAATTAGTGTGCCCTATAGTAGCTGTTTGAATAATTTTAGCCATACTTACCACATTAGCACTATCACTATAGGTTGATGGGCTCTGTAGCAACATCTGTCAAAGTCAGAAGTTTCTTTAAGAGCCAAGAGATCCTTGCTGTTGGTCTGAGGGACAATGAGGCCTGGGCACAGAAGGAGGTGGGCTTGTGACCTGGTGGAGACAAACTAACAAATGGTCTGGTAGAAAGGAAAGAAAACCTTTCAGTTTTAATAACTTCTATTGAAATTAGAATTTTTCTCCTCAAAATTACTCCCACGTTTATCAAAAGAGCCAAATCAAGACCAATTTATCTATTGTATTTAATTTGGCCTGATGGTTTGTATAAACATAACAAGAATGGTAACAGACTACCTTTGTTGGAATTTCATGATTGAATCTTAATGTGCCCCATAGGGCCAGGAAGCCAAGCCATCCAGGGGCCATCAGGCCTGTCTGTAGTATCTGCTAAGTTAGGTGAAGTCCTCACCTGTAGTGGCTCTACCTGGGCCCATGCCCTAGGCATCAAGGCCCATCTCAGCCCTCCTACTCATCATGGTTCTAAGTGCAAAGGCACTTTATTGCCCCCCTTCTACTCTGACCAACCACCAGTGATGGTAGAGTATGGGCCTGATGCTCCAGCACCAGCTATTTTCAGGGATATCAAGCAGAATACCAGATTTTATTCATGGCACTCTTATTGGCTTCAAGTCTTCAGAGTTCAGGCATGATACTCCAGTCAAATTTTCTGGTTAATAAACCACTATTGGGAACTGGTCTTATTGAATTTATGCAAAGAAATGTATTGCCATGATTTATTTATTAAGTACTGTCAAATTTCAGAGGAATTGTATAAAATATATATATATATTGACCTGCTTTAAGATAGAATTTTCCTTGCTAGTCTTTTTTATAGACTTTCTAAAATAATATTTTCTGAATGTATTATAACTAATAGTAACTGTTAGATTTCTTTTATCATTCCTTCCCTAAGTACTTTGGCATAACTATTTGCTCTTTGTTTAAGGAGGCAAAATGCAAATTATTTACTCTTCTTGACTTACTGGCTATATTATTTGATTTCCTTACAACATTTCTCTTCTCCTTTTTATTATATACACAACCTTTATAAATTTTATACTTCTAAATTAGCCTTCAAACCTTCTTTCTATGTACTTTAAAAATGCAAAGAATAAGTTCCTTATTCTTTGAAACTTCAATCCTTTGATGATTTCTAAGAAGTAAACAGCCAGAATTTCTTAGATTAACATTTATGACTTCTGTGATAAAACTAAGAGTAGGTAAAAATATTTCTTTTTGAGAGACAGAGATTTTTAAAAGTTAATCTAGTTGTAACATTAAAGATATTATATCTAAAGTTTCTTTGCTGAATATTCTATCACTGCCCAAGAAGTACCAGTAATCCTGCCTGCCAGTCTCGGGCAATGAGATTTTCTTTATGTGTATTGGAAGGGTTAAAGAGAAGAAAATGGGGTAGAGGAAGATCCACTGTGTTTTGCCAGCATAGTTCAGATAAGCAAGAAACCAAGGATGCCAGCAGAATGAGTTGTAGCCAGAAAAATAAACAAAAACCTATCTCTCCCTGCTCTCCTTTCCAACGCCCTCTCCCTGCTTTTCTGCATTAACCATTTACTCTGTCCTTAGCAGGGAAAATAAGGCAAGCAGTCTGAGATCCTGTATAACCAGGCTTTTTACACTTAAGGAACAGCTGCTCTCCCTCCCACATTTTCCTTCTTTACTCCAAGGCTCCAAAAGAGCTCAATCTTCACCATTTCTGATATCTCCAAATGTCCCTCTGTTCCCCAGCCTAGGACTTCTCTATCTCAGCAGGCTGAGAGTGAATTCCACTGCCTCTAGCCTTTCTTACACCTGCTCTATAGCAATTTTAGGCTCTCTTTTTTCCCCACTGTAAATCTATCAGGACGGGCAGGCAGGTTGTAGTTCTCAGGACCACATGATTCTCTGTTTAGTACTAGCAGGGTTGAAAAGGCAGCCTACAAGGCAGTTAATTATGCTAATATTAGCCTAACAAGCCTTAGTTTAAAATTCTTTGGATTGGCAACCTTCACAAATTTTATACCCTTAAATTAATCCTAGAATTGCAAAATTTTAAACTAACACAGCAAAATTATAAATAAAGGAGAACAATTAAAAGTTCTCTACTGTCTTCCCTCTAAAGCAGGATTTGCACTATCTTTCACACATACATTTATATTCCAGACAGTCTGAGTTTTTGACTTCTGGGGAGGTGATCAAGCTCCCCTCCCACTCACTGGGATATGGAAAAGTCGGCCATTCCCACTCACAAAACTTATGTAAATCAAAAACGTTAACTGAAAAATAAGGGAAGGAACAACCTAAGATAGGCACAGTCGCAGAGGGGCCATCAGGAGAGAACTTGGGGGTCAATAGAGGTAGGGCACAGACCCTCACCACCCTCCAACCTTGCAGGGGTCTGAACCTTCACTCCTTCTGAGGGAGGTCTCCTGCCCCCATGGATACCTCGCTTCCCATGCTCAGCACAGATCGGGACCCAGGTAACAGAATCATGCCGACAGCAGCTGCCCTATATCTAAATTCATTCTAGCACTAGGAATGCTCAGTGCCTACTCAATGCAAATAAACCTTTCCACTAATATATACAGGTAATGTATGATTGTTGGTAGAGTATTAAATTTGACATAAGAGTTATCAAGCTTTCAGATTAATTTAAATTGGCGAACTGAAACAAGTGTACACCCAAGAAAATTTAAGTGTACTGGACAAAAAGCTGTTTCTAAAGTATTAATTAAAATTTCTATTGATAGCTCATATCATGGTAAAATTGCTTAATATGTAATGAACATAAAACAGGCATATTTGTGTGCAAAAAATTAAAATTTAAAGCTATCAAGATTGCATTAAATTTTTTTTACCAAATTATCCATTAATCAAAAAAGGGGGGAGGAGAGTAGGATAATATCATATAAGGAAAAATATCTGGTAAGTAAATTACATCTAGAAAATTTTCACTTTAGAAAATTAATTTCCATTTGTAATACTAACAGCAAGACACCCATGAAAAACACACATGGTATCAAAATAAGCCAAAGGAAAAGTGGGAAGGCAAAAATAAAAAGGACCCCAAGTCAATTTTATAGAAAAGATTCCTTTATTAACTCTTGGTCGAGAATATGTTTATATATTTTCAGAAAACAACTCCAAGACCAAGTGGACTCCTGCAACAGAGAGGAACTGACAGGTCTGTGCCAACCACAAAGGCAAGAGGAAGACGCTGACGACGCCTTGCCATGCAAGCAGTCAGAAGCAGTGCATCGCTACAGGATGCCTAGGACCAAACCAGAGAGGGTTGGACCAGCATTGCCATCATTTGTCCAGTATCCAGATACCATTGATAACATGTACAGATAAGGAACTGTCTGACATTGAAACTGGGACTCAAAGCTATCGGACATTAAAATTGGGACTCAATCATTTTTCTTTTGCTCTGGTGGGTTTATTTCTAGCCTAGAGGGGCAAGATGTTTTTAAAGACAAGAATCAGGGGGTGGGGGTGGGAAGCAGACTCAGAGGCAAAGAAGCAATGAACAGACTGTAGTGCTACAGTGGGAAGGGCAGGGGAAGTTGGGGAAGAGGGGCCTATAGAAGATCAACCGAAGGACTTGTGTGCATGCGTGTGTAGGCATAGCCAGTAGATACAGGGCAATGGGGGAAGGGGGAGGGGCAGATGAGGGCATGTACTGGGGGGTGTGGAGGGCAATAAAGGGAAATAATAAATAAATAAATAAATAAATAAATAAATAAAATTAAATAAAATTAAATAAAATATGAGAGACACTGGTGAAGTCCTAAACCAAAAGGTAGAAAAGGAAAAATGAAATGGGGGGGGGGCGGATAAAAGGGAAAGAAGAAGGGGCAAAGGACAAAAAGGAAAGAAAGAAGCTATTAAGAGTAATAGGAAGAAAGAGAGGCAGAAAACACTGCAGTGTGGCTTTTGGTTGAAATATGTCTGTAGACTGATTTTTATGGTAAAGAAACCAAAGAAGTTCCTGAAATGGGTATCCACAAACATACAGTGTGGTGTTATGGCTGAAAAAGAGCATTAGAGACTGGGAAGTGATTCTAACAGTAATAATGTTTCTGGTGATGTTGGCTCTTGGTTCTTGAGTTCAGCAAGAAAGAATTCGGAGCCAAGAACTCTAGCACAAGAGGAAGTTTATTTAGCATGCAAAGCCAAAGTGCACTCAGAGAGACGATCCTACCAGGCTATTCAGAGAGCTACCTTGGCCTTTTAGAAAGAAAATCACAGAGGCAGAAAAGTGAGCCAGCTGGGCTGAGTGGATTCAGGAAACAAGTTACAGAGGCAAAAGAAGGACCTTTGGAGATGGTTCTGGGGGCTGGCCCAGGATGATCTGCCTCTGCCCACTGCTACCCTGATTGCAAGTCTTTTGGAAACCCTTATTGCTTAGGAGAAAGAAAGTAAAGATACACACCTGAAGAAAGAAGGCATGAGCATGCTTTATAGAGAGTGTGTGCACTAGGTTCTTTGTCTTTAGAATTTTTATCTATTTTCTAAAGGCAGCAATTTAAGGGAGACCTTAGGGCAAGATCTCAATAGAATATTAATGAGCTGGCCCTAACCGGTTTGTCTCAATGGCTAGAGCATTGGCCTATGGACTGGGTCCCAGTTTAGATTCTAGTCAAGGGCTTGTACTTTGGTTGCGAGCACATCCCCAGTAGGGGGTGTGCAGGAGGCAGCTGATCGATGTTTCTAACTCTCTATCCCGCTCTTCCTCTCTGTAAAAAATCAATAAAATGTATTAAAAAAAAAAAGTTAACCAAGGCTCTGTAGTCATCCGCTTGCCACTTGAATTCCTAATTTTTTTTTCAAAAAACATTGCAGGGCAGTACAGAGAGAACATGAAGCAGACTAACCCATTCTAATGATAGAGACAATTAGACTACAATAACTCAGAATAACAAAGACAATGACAACCAAGAAGATCACTGGGCACCATCATGCACCAGGATCTGGTCTCAGAAGTAGCACTGCATCCAGCCTTCCAGAGACCCTAGATGGGCACCCACAAGAACCAGAAATAAGTTTCTTACCAGTAAGAACCAGATACAGGTGGCTCTGATCAGAGTCAATCAGGAAATTTAGCAGGTGGGGTCTCCAACCTCTTCCAGTCCCAGGACAGAGAATCTAGTGATCTTGGTGGGCTCCAGTCACAGGACCAGTCAAAGGCTGATGATCTTGCTGGGGCATCTCTAAACATTGTGGAGCAAATGTGAGTGAATGACCACTGGAGTCTAGATCAAATTAAAATTTAGAAAGCCTTTATTAGCCAGCACCTGGATGACCAGCCAGCTAGCAATTGCTCTGCCTTTCTCCACACAAGGAGTCTAGAGAGTAGCAGCGACCCTTTGTATAGGACCATTTTTTTAGCACAATTGTCACATTCTGTTGTTGCAGAGCAAACAACCCAAGACAAAACAGTTTTTCCCAAGCAATATCAGAGTCATGCCATTGATGACCATGTTATTCTCAGGGTCATCCTGTTCTTCAGAAAGCTGACAGTGTTTTATGAAAGAAGATCTAGGTGCTAGGAAGAGGCTATGAGACTGTATCTCAAGGCCTGGCCTGATGTCAGCACTAACAACTCTATCTGGGGCATAAGCATTCTAAAATATTCCCATTCTCTAACACAAGGAAGAATTAAAACTTAACCTTCTCAGACTATTCCAAAAAGTTCAAGAAGAAGGAACACTTTCAAGCACCTTCTATTCGCTAGCATCACCCTAATACCAAAATCAGATAAAGACAACACAATGAAAGAGAATTACAGGCCAATATCCCACATGAACATAGATGCCAAAATCCTCAACAAAATTCTTGCAAATCGGATCCAGCAGTACATCAGAAACATCATACACCATGACCAAGTATGATTTATCCCAAGAATGCAAGGATGGTACAATATCCACAAATAAATTAACATGATACATCACATAAACAAATTGAGATATAAAAATCACATAATCATATAAATTGATGCAGAAAAAGCATTTGACATAATCCAACACCCTTTCTTGATAAAAACTCTCAACAAGATGGGAATAGAAGGCTCATACCACAACATCATAAAAGTTATATCTAATAAACCCACAGCTAACATCATATTCAATGGGCAAAGTACACCAATAGTGAACTTACAGAAAGAGAGACTAGAAAATCAATCCCATTTACCATTGCACCAATAAAACTTAAGATACCTAGGAATAATCTTAACTAAGGAAGTAAAAGACCTATATGCAGAAAACTATAGAAGAAGATGTAAACAGATCCAATGCACTCCCCATTAAAATACCAATGTCATATTTCATAGACCTAGAAAGAACTCTCCAAAGATTCATGTAGAACAAAAAAAGACCCTGAATAGCTACAGCAATTCTGAGAAAGAAGAATAAAGTAGGTAGGATCTCAATAACAGATTTCAAGCTGTATTACAAAGCCACTGTTCTTAAAACAGCCTGGTAATGGCACAAACAGACATATAGATCAATGGAATAGAATAGAGAACCCAGATATTGTCCCAAACCACTATGCTCAATTAATATTTGACAAAGGAGGCATGAACATACAATGGAGTCAAGATAGTCTCTTCAATAAATGGTGTTGGGAAAATTGGACAGATACATACAAAAAATGAAACTAGACCAACTTACACCATACACAAAAATAAACTCAAAATCAATACAAGACTTAAACATAAGATGGGAAACCATAAAAAACTAGAGGAGTCCAGAGGCAGCAAAATCTCAGACATATGCCGAAGGAACTTTTTCACTGATACTGCTCCTATAGCAATGAAAGCTAAAGAGAAAATAAACAAATGGGACTAGATCAAAATAAAAAGCTTTTTCACAGCAAAAGAAACCATCAACAAAACAATAAGAAAGCCCACTGTATGGGAGAATTTATTTGCAAATGTTATCACTGATAAAGGTTTAATCTCCAAAATCTCTAAGCAATTTATACAACTTAATAAAAGGAAGAAAACTGATCCAATGAAAACATGGGCAATGGGCCCTAGACAGTTTGGCTCAATGGATAGAGCATAGGCTGCAGACTGAAAGGTCCCAGGTTGGATTCTGGTCAAGCGCATGTATCTTGATTTTGGGGGCATCCCAGTAGAGATCTATGTTTCTCTCTCATCGATGTTTCTGACTCTCTATCCCTCTCCCTTCCTCTCTGTAAAAAATCAATAGAATATGTATTTTTTAAAAATGGACAACGAATCTAAATAGAATCTTTTTGAAAGAAGACAGAAGGAAGGCCAAGAGACAAATGAAAACATGCTCCAAGTCACTAATTATCTAAGAGATGCAAATCACAACAACAATGCTATACCATCTTACAAATGTCAGAATGGCAATCAACAAATCAACAAATGACAAGTGTTGGTGAGGATGAGGAGAAAAAGGAACCCTTGTGCACTGCTGGTGGGAATGCAGACTAGTGCAGCCACTGTGGAGAACAGTATGGAGTTTCCTCAAAAAACTAAAAATGGAACTCCCATTTGACCCAGTAATCCCACTCCTAGGAATATAACCTGAGAAATTAGAAACACCAATCAGAAAGGACATATGTACTCCCATGTTCATAGCACCACAATTTACAATAGCTAAGTTTTGGAAACAGCCTAGGTGCTCATCCGCAGATGACTGGATCAGAAGATTATGGTACATCTACACAATGGAACACTATGCTGCCATAAAAAAGAAGGAATTCTTACCATTTGCAGCAACCGGGATGGAACTGGAGAGCATTATGCTAAGTGAAATAAGCCAGTCAATGAAAGAAAAATACCACATGATCTCACTCATTTATCGTTAAAAAACCATTATAAACTGATAAACAAAAGATAGATACAGAGGCAATAAACATCAAACAGACTGTCAAATTACAGCGGGAAGGTTAGGGAGAGGTGGGGTAGATAAGAGATCAACCGAAGGACTTGTATGCATTCATGTAAGCATAACCAATGGACGCAAGACACTGGGGGGTGAGGGCATGTATGGGAGTAAGGTTGGGGGGGGACAATGGGAAGATATGTACACATGTAATACATTAATTTAAAAAATAGGAAAAAAATCCTTTCTACTTGGTTCAGCAGGATACAAGTAGTTTGAGCCTCCAATAAAATGAAATATAAAGTTGCTTTCACTTTCGGTGGAGCCCTGCATCCGTTAAGGCTGGGTAGCTGTAAGCAAAACCTTTCTTATCATCTGAGTCATCCCGCTCACAAGGACGCTTGTTCCACTCTGTTTCATAATTACGAGGTAAATCTTCATCAGGCAGGCTTTTGATTGCAGTCACAAGAGCAACACGTGGAGGCAGAAGAGGTGCAAAGGGTGAAAGTAGTATTTTTAGAGATTCACACCTCCCTTTTCACCGTAGGCTGTAAAGCCTTGGCTACACGCTGCTTAGACATTATTAAACTTGCCTGGGCTGGATCAAGGCAATCACGAATTAAAAACCATAATGTGAATATAAGAAATGGGAATCTTCTCTGGACCTTCTGCTGTGTATCAGTCATACAACTGCTTTCTGACCTTTTTCCACATTTCATTAATAAAACTTAAGAAATCAAGAATCTGACTATGCTTAACAGAACAGCCTTGAGCTTTGAGCATAGTTTTAAGCATTTGAGAATAGAGATCTCTTTCCTGAGACCCTGAATTACCCATGTTTTGCATCCTGCTAATGCACTTACAACAATCACTTCTTGGAGCGACCCCCTCATCTGACTTTTGAAAGTACCCCTGTACTTCGTCCCTGTTCAGGCATCCCGCGAGGCTGGAGAGTGTCCAGTTCCTGAGTAGGGGTGGCTGGGGATTGAGAAAATGAAAGAGATAGACACAGAGATAGAAGGAAAAAGCTGGGGCCAGGTGGGACCACTGTCCTCTTCTGATGGAGAGACAGTGACCCAGAGCCGAAACAGTATGTTCCTAGTATTATACCCCAAATACTAGGAAGTTTTACGAGAAGTCAAGACAAAAGAGATTATTTGCATTCTTGAGTGAGCCCAAGTCATATTCATTTCTGGTGCTTGACTGGATTTACATAATAAAACCCACCCCCTGGCACTTGGACTGAAGGTCAAGCCAACACACTCTTGCCTTTTGGCAAAGTGTGTTTCCAGGGAATGGCTTTGTCAATGTCACTGGATTCAGCTGACAATAATTAAAGAAATGCCTATGTGCCTTCACTTCCTAAATTTAGGACTGTCTTCTCTTCTACTCCTGTTTTCAATTTTTTTCTTTCTTGTCTTCTAATTTCTTTCCTCTCTCCTTTATTCTAAACCATGGCCCTTGCCATAGTCCCCTAATTCTTTAATGTTATTTTATTTATTTGAGATCTGCATTAACATATTGTGCCTCCATCCCTTTTTTCTGAATGTTTTTTGTTTATATTTTTGGGTTATATGTTTGTTTGGTTCTGTTTTCTCATATTTTTTCTTTTCTCTTTCCTATCATTCTTGCTCTCTTTTCTCTTGTCTGCTTCTCTTTTCCCTGGTGGCCTAGAGAAACTTTTGTTGTGGTTATACGGGTCTAGTGTACATTTGTGCTCTGTTCCTTCTGTGTCATACCTTGTCTTTCTGTGTTTTGTGCTGTTTCATAAGCATCTCCACAATGGCTGGCACAACGTGATAGGGAGAAAACCACATAATCAGACATCATGTGAGAAGACTCTATTCACAAATGGGACAATAACATTCAAGACCAAACTGCATCAGGAGAACCTAAATATCTCAAGTAGGGGGCCTTCCTAGAACACTCAGCCCACGGGACCTGGAGACTGCACCACTGGGTCCCACAAGACATCTATGACATAAGAACAACCCAAACAATCTGCCTGGCATAGCAATTTGATCTAATACATAGAAACAAATACAAAAGAATAGTAAAAATGGGGAGATTAAAAACAACCCCCAAATGAAAGAAAGAAATGAATGACCAGAAAAGAAACTAAATGAAATGGAGGCAAGTAATTTGTCCCAGAAAGAATTCAGAGTAATGGTTATAAGGATACTCAAATATCTGGATAGGAAATATACACAACTCAATGAGAATTATAAGGAGCTGAATGAGAAATGCACCAGGAGTAAGAATCAAGAGGAAATGAAGAAAATAACATACAGTGGTACCTCGAGATACGAGTGCCCTAACATACGAGATTTTTGAGATATGAGTCATCAAACGAGCAATTTTTGCTTTGAAATATGAGCAACATTTGAGATAGGAGTAATTGCGTGGATGGGCCGGCTGCACATGACCCACCAGTTTACCGCGACTCGAGCGTCTCATAGTTTCCCACGCCTCAAGGTTACAGAACTAATTAAACTCGTATCTCAAGGTACCACTGTAGCTGCAATAAAGAACACAATGAAATGTATCAACAGTAGTCTCAAAGAAGCTGAAGACTGAATCAGTGAGTTAGAAGACAGAATAGCGAAAAACATCCAAGCAGAGCAGCAACTGGAAAGAATTTTAAAAAGCAGTAGGAGAGAGGAGCGTCTAAGGGAGCTTTGGGACAGTATGAGATGAAACAACATCTGCATAATTAGGGGTGCCAGAAGGAGCGGAAGCTGAGCAAGGAATAGAAAACCTGATTGAAGAAATAATGACAGAAAACTTTCCTGACTTTGGGAAGAAAAAAAATCACACAAGTCCAAGAAGCAAAGAGACTCCCCAAGATGAACTCAAAAATACCCATACCAAGGCACATTGTAATTAAATTGGCAGATGTAAAGACAAAGAAAGAATCTTAAAGGCTGCAAGAGAGAGACCTACCTACAACTGATCTCTCATTAGATTATCAAATGATTTCTCAATAGAAACACATCAGAATGGAAAGAAGTATAAAAGTAATGCAAAGCAAGGGACTGAATGCAGGAATACTCTATCCAGTTATCATTCAAAATTGAAGTTGAAATCGGGAGCTTTGTAGACAAAAAAAAAAGACAAAGGGAGTTTATTACCAAACCCAACAATGCAAGAAATGCTAAAGGGACTGTTGAAAAGAGAAGACATCGAAAGGAAAGAAGGAACACAGGTACAAAGAATAAAAATGACAACAAGCCAGTATCTATCAATAATAACATAATGCTCCAATGGATTAAATGCTCCAAAGAAAAGATATAGGATAGCTGAATGGGTAAGAAAACATGACCTATGTATCTTCTGTCTAATGACTCACACAGACTGAAAGTGAAGGGATGAGAAAAAAATTTTCAGGCAAATGGTAATGGAAAACAACTGGGGTAGCAATACTTATATCTGGAAAAATAGATCATACAAAGTGAAGACCATAACAAGAGATAAGGAAGGCCACTTCATAATACTAAAGGGATTGATACAAGAGTATATAACCCTGGTAAACATATATGCACCCAATGCAGGAGCATCATTTCTGAAGGATACCAAGGGAGAGATAAATAGCAATACAATCATAGTAGGGGACTTTAATACTCCATTGACATCACTGGATAAATCTTCTAGACAAAAAAACAACAACAACAACAACAAAGAAACAGCAGTCCTGAATGACACTCTAGAATCGATGCTACTAATTGACATCTTCAGAACATCCCATCTCAAAGCTATAGAACATACATTCTTCTCAAGTACACACATAGCAAGCAGTCAAACTCCTGGTTAGACACCCAGTCAAACAATTTCCATATTAGACTTTTATTATATAAGATAATGGACTCTCAGAAAGAGAAACTTTAAAAAAATCCCATTTACGATTGCAACAAAAAAATTAAGATACTTAAAAATAATGAGTACAGTTTATAAAAGACCTGTACTCAGAAAACTACAAGACATTAAAAAAAAAAGATAGAGGAAGATGTTAACAAGTGGAAGAATATGTTTATAGATGGGTTAGAATCAACATCATTAAAATCTCCATTTTGCCTAAAGCAATCTACCGATTCAATGCAATCCTTATTAAAATACCAATGGCATATTTCAAAGACCTAGAATAAACCCTTGAAAATTTATATGGAACCCAAAATTTATATGAAACCAAAAATGACCCTTTCAGCTGCAGCAATATTGAGAAAGAAGAACAAAGTTAGAGGAATCACAATACCAAATATTAAGTTATACTACAAAGCCACTGTGCTCAAGTCTGCTATTGATATAAGAACATGCATATCAATAAATGGAACAAAAAAGAGAACCCAGAAATTGACCCATGCCACTATGCTCAGTTAATATTTGACAAAAGAGGCAAGAGCATACATTGGAGCAAAGAAGGTCTTTTCAATAAATAGTGTTGGGAAAATCGGACAAGTACATGCAAAAAAATGAAACCAGATCATAAACTTACGCTATATACAAAAATAAATTCAAAATGGATAAAAGACTTAAATGTAAGACATGAAACTATAAAGTCATAGAAAATACCATAGGCACCAAAATTTCAGACATCTCTCATAGCAATATGTTTACCATACATCTCCTAGGAAAATGGGAACTAAGAAGAAAATAAACAAATTGGACTACATCAAAATAAAAAGCTTCTGCACAGCAAGAGAAACCATCAACAAAACAACAAGAGAGCCCACTGCATGGGAGAACATATTTGCCAATGTTATCTCCAATAAGGGGTAAATCTCCAAAATACATAGGGAACTCATACATCTCAATAAAAGGAAGATAAACAATCTAATCAAAAAATGGGCAAAGTACCTAAATAGACACCTCTAAAATGGACATACAGAAGGCCATATAACATAGGAAAAATAATTAAAGTCACTAATCATCAGGGAGATGCAAATCAAAACAATAATAAGATATCACCTCACACCTGTCAGATATCTATCATCAGCAAATCAACACACGAGTGTTGGCAAGAATGTGGAGAAAAGGGAACCCTCATGCACTGTTAGTGGTGCAGCCACTGTGGAAAACAGTGTGGAGTTTCCTCAAAAAATTAAATATGGAACTCCCATTTGACCCAGTCATCCCACTTCTAGGAATATATTCTAAGAAACCCAAAACACTCACCAGAAAGAATGTATGCACCCCTATGTTCATAGCAGTGCAATTTATAGTAGTTAAGATTTAGAAACAGCCTAAGTGGCCATCAGCAGATGAGTGGATAAAAAAGCTGTGGTACAGCTACACCATAAAATACTATGCTGATATAAAAAAGAAAGGACTCTTACCATTTGCAGCAGCATGGATGACACTGGAGAACCTTATGTTGAGCTAATAAGCCAGTCTGAGAAAGATAAATATGCTGAGTGCTCTGTGTCCTACTCCTAATTGGGGATCGCTGCTTATCTACAGTGAAAAAGGAAGGGTATTTAAATGCCTTATAGCAAAAAGGCACTTTTTTCTAACTGGTGTCTGAACTGCAAAAAAAAAAAAAAAACCCAGCCAATTGCACAAAAATGAGATCTTAACTGAGGGGGGTCTGGGAGTGATCATAAACACCCATGTCTGTGATCCAAGCAGGAGCCAAGGCTCCCTGAGCAGCCAGGTGTGGTCACAACAGCCCTGAGCACCACAGTGATGAGGGCTCAGGTGGCCCCAGACAGACCCTCCAGCAAACTCCTCCCTCCAGCATTTACCAGGCAGCCCACTAGCCCCCAGCCTCTATGAGAATGTGAAGTGCAGGCCTCTGTTTGACACACTGCACTGGAAGAGGGAGAAAAAACAAAAGGTCATATGTTATACTTAAGCATTGAGTTTGGTAGTTGCTTTTTATTGCATCCAGGTGCCATTCCATGTTTACCCCTGAGCTGCATGGACTCTGCAATACCAGCCGCAACAGGAGTTGATGGCGCTCATTATGCTCTGGCAGATGTAGCAATGCTCAAATGAAAACAATGAGCATAGGTCAAAGAGTAGACTTCTCTTTCTCAAATCAGAGCTAACATTTAACAAGCATTAACTCACTGCTAAATATATTGAGAGCCTAATTCCTAGCTACACAACATTCCTGCAATAAAAAAACAGGCATTAAAATCCCCACTTCACAAAATGGGAAGCTGTGGTTCAGACAGAAGTGTATTCTAAGTCACATGTGAAAACTGGGCTGTAAGTCTAGGCATCTCTGGCTCAAAGTGGCAAAGGTCTCCACTGCCTGACACGAGCCTGCCCACTCAGGACTCTTTGAATCAGTGATAGGTAGGGAGGAAAATAAATAGATGGATGACAGATAGAATGTTAGATTAGCCATGGCCCTTTCCATCAACAGTGGAGCCCAATTTAAAAATAAATAAATAAAACTCTCTCTCTCACACACACAGCTGGTAAGGAAAAGATGTTTTTCAAAAAGCAAGAGATTAAAATAAAAGCCCATTGAGACACCACAATGTTGTGGTCTTGAGGGAAGGCTTGGCATTTAAAACCTAGGCTTCCACCCACCTAGGTAGCTCAATGGTTGAGTGTCATCCCATGCACAAGCCCGGCTTGTGGGCTCCATCCCCATTAGCGTGTGTGCAGGAGGCAGCCAATTGATGTTTCTCCCTCATCAATGCTTCTGTCTCCGTCTCCCCCTCCCTGCTTCTCTCTCTGAAATCAATAAAAACATTAAAAAATTCATTCTCTGTGTGACTTTGATAAGTGCCTGTACCTGGCTGTGCCTCTTTGCATAGCTGTAAGCTGGCAATAAGAGATACAGCAGTGCCTGTTCCCTGGGTTTCTGAGGGTGAGGTGAGTTGCACAGACTAAAGTCAGCACTCAGTGAACTCCCCATCAGGTTCCCTCCTTCCTGCTCAAGCATGCTGCAGGAGCAGCTAGTGTCCTCTGCTCATGAGTCCTGAGGCAGTCCCTCCCCACTCACGCTGCCCTGGGCTCCCTGGAGCCCTTCCCCCACTGCCCTGTGCTTCCCAGAGCCACTCTCCCCCCACCTGCCCTGGGCTCCAGAGTCCCTCCTCCGCCCTGCCCTGGGCTCCCTAGAGGCCCTCTCCCTCCCACTCTAACCTGGGCTCCTTAGAGTCCCTCTCCCTTGGAGGAAGGATAAAGGCTGAGTAGGAGGAGTTTCCTGACCTCCTAAAAACTTAAGCTGCTCTGAACCTGAGATGATTCTGCTCTCAAACCACCAGATGACACTGAGATCCAGCTCAGCTCTTGGGCCATTCTGCCTCTTCAGGTGAGGGCGGGAGACAGGAGTGCCTGAGAGCACCCCTGAAGCCCTGAGCCCCACAGGCCTGTGGCCCCTGAGCCTGCTGCGTGGAGGTGGAGTGCAGGGCCCCCATGCTCCCTAGTTGGCTTTACACCAGTGTTGCTCCAGGCTCCTGTCTCAAAACCACCTCTTTACCTTGATTTTATGAGTCACAGCCAAGAAAAACATCATTGTACCTGTGTAAAGGTGACACTACCATCTCAGCACAGCCCTGCAGCGTGTTGCAGATGCTGAAGCTCCTGTGCGTGCTAGCAAGCCCCACAGCCTTGCTGAGAAGCCGGCAGGGCTCGAGGAGTAAGAGCCATGTCCATACTTACAGAGAAGAAAATAGGCACATACACATGCAGGCCCGGAAAGCTACATGAATGACCCAAGGCCTATCAGTAGTGCTAGTTAGCAGGACGGCAGCTAAGTGCAATGGCGTAGAGTCTAAGGCACACCTCCCAGGGCTTCAGCACCAAGCTCTCCTGCTGCAGACCCGGAGACTCTAGGATCCAGGAATGCAGGAAACTGTTCTCCATAGTATAGGAATTTCCATGTGGTATGGGCTCATTTGTGGAATGAATGAATGAATGAGTGAGTGGGTGCGCCTTCAGATGGGGAGTCACCTATCTAAGAGAAAGTGGTAAGGATGTAACAAACATGGTCATTCCTTCCCTTTGTATAGCCCAACAAAAGAGAACTAATTTGGGACTCTTTAAAAGGACAAAAAGACCATTCCCTATAGCTAATGTAGTACTTTCATAATTTAACACGCGTCACTCCTCAGCCTTTCCGTTCCACAGCCCCTTCAGAAAATAGCATTGGAAGAACAGTCTCCAATCCACTGTCCCAGGCTGTTTTCTGTTCTCTGCTCTGTAATTCAGTTTCTGGTGGGAAAAGTCAAGCTAGCAGAGAGTGAGTCCCAGCAGGTGTGAGGATGCACCCTGCGCTGTAAAGCAACATGCTGCTGGCACAAAATGTCTTCGTACTCTAGTGTTTTATCTTTTAATAATCCATGCAGACTTCACATTTCAGTGCCTAATATATGTTTGTTTAATATGAAAATGATATAAAACACTTAGCAGTTAATTCGTTGACTTTCTCAGCCTCTCAAAAAAAGTTAAATCCAATTGAATCTCCAAGAAACTGTTGTCCTATGATAAATGTTGTGCTTATGCTCTGATGACATTCATCACATCACACCACAAGGACAGGATGTGACTCTGGTACAAGCCTAGGAAGCCCAGCCCAGATTCACAGCCCCCTCCGCTCGCCCTCCAGGCATTGTAGACTTCGGGTAGACTGAATCCAGCTTCTTGCCTGTCCCTGAACATGGTTTGAAAAAGCAATTGAGTTGAAACCCTTGGCTTTTCTGGCCATTTTACAACAGACATTCCCTTTGCTGAAGACCACATTTCACTTGTGGTGACCACATTGCATTCTCTCCCCTCCAGGCATGCATAAAGAAGTCTCTGCCCAGAAAAATCATGCCAAAAGTCCTTTAAAAGCCACTGACTCCTCAGTCGGTGCTGGAGCCACCCAGGCTCAGCCACCTGGTGTGCAGATGATCGATAAATTCGTAATCCCTCACCACTTTGGCCTTATGCATTTCTCCTTCAGCGACCTAACAGCCTTGATCAGGCCTCCCTCCCTTATAGGGGTCTTCCCTAGCCAGCCAATGAGGACGCTGGACTGGGAATCTCTCCTTCTCCATTGCTGACCATCCCCAATCTTCTGACCAGCCAATCTTCTCTAGATGAGTAACATCCCACAATTCCCCTCGTCTCTGGTCTTCTGCTCACTCTCTCTGACTTCTCAAAAGTCTCTCATCTCAAAAATCCTAGCACTAGGCCAGAAGACTCCTCAGTTGTGTGGCTTTGGGTCCTTCTAGATTGGGATACCCAGTCCACAGGGTCATCTCTTGTTTCTCATGGTGATTTGTTTAGAGATGCCTGTCCTAAACAGTCACCTTGTAATTTGTGGTCTGTCACTCACCCTTCCTCTCTAGTGGGCCATGCCACACTCCCTCTGCACACTTGTGGGAGAGATCATTTCCAACCACCACACTTTATTTTGTAACACTGTTTGGCCACTATATCTACACTAATAAAAAAGAAATATGCAAATTGACCATACCTCCACAATGCCCACTAGCCAATCAGGAGTGAATGTGCATATTAACCCAACAAAGATGGTGGGTTAATTTGCACACACTGGCACCAAGCAGCCTGCATCATGGATCATGGGGACAGGCATCCTCGGGACCCAGACTGCTCTGAGCCTGTAGGCCCGTGCGTAGGCCCGGAGCAGCCAGTGTCCCAAAATGACCCCTGGCCACTCTGGGCCTACACAGACAGGCACAGAGCAGCTGGGGGTGGGGAAAGAACATCCCAGGACCTAGGTGCTCTGAGCCAGCACACACCCAAATGGCCAAAGGCAGGAGAGGAACTTCTCCAGCAGTGAGCGAGCAGACAGCAGACCGCAGGGCCCTGCTTGCCCCTAGCTGTGGCAACAAGGGGCAAGCAGTTCTCTGCAGTGAGAGAGAAGGCAGCAGAGCCCCCACAGAGAGCAGACACAGGGCCCTGCTTGCCCCTGGCCCCACAGAGAGCAGATATCAGGGCCTGTGGTGGCGTCAAGCAGGCAGGTTCGCAGAGAACAGAGAACTATGGGCATCAGGCCTAAGACATCAGTAGGACATCCCCTAAGGGCTCCCAGATTAAAAAGGACGCAGGTTGGGCTGAGGGACCCACCCAAATTTCATGCACCAGGCCCCTACTCTCAATGGCCTGAAAACAACATTTTCAATTTTAATACACTGAGCAATTTACATAATTGCTGTCACTGCAATGGAAAGTGGTTAGAGATTCCTTACAACCAGGTCTTTTTCACTCTTCAGTCGCAACCCTCTCTCTTAGTCCTGCTTTACCCATCTTTCCTCTAACAATTCTGATTGAGTCTACTCTTGATCTGGCACACCATCAACCTCCATACCTTTACACACCCCCTCCCTCACCTGCAATAGATTCCCTGAACTCAGACCCTCATAACCAGCAACCACCTTCTCCTCAGTCCCTGAGACCCCAAATCCTGAGAACATGAGCTCCAAAACAGCCTTTCTCATCTGACATTCATTCTTAGGTCACCCAAAGACTGCCTTCCTCAACAGCCTCTTCTATTCCTGCGTTCATTCTACCCCCGAAGGAGGCAGCAGGAATTGAGGGCATAGTCTGAGTCCATGTCCCATTCTTTATGTCCAGTCTCACACAGATTGAGAGGCATCTCCAGTCTTTTTCTACTGACCTGACCACCTTTACTAAGGAGCCTGACCCAGTCCTATGTCTGACTTGGCATGACATCTGGTGTCCCTGTCCTCCTCAGTAGAAATTTACTACATTAGACCCCACTTCCCCGGGGGAACCCTTCTTCTAAACATCCAGTTTATATCCAAATCAGCCCCAACATACACCACAAACTTCAAAAAATAGATACAGGTCCACAAACCCCTCAAAAAGACCTCATTAACCTGATCTTTAAGGTCTTTAATAATAGTGACGAGGAGACCCAAATCCAAAAAAAAAAAAAAAAAGGCAAGATTAGGCAAGGTGAAGGCCCAGAAGGAGGCCTTCCAGTTCCTACCCACTGCTCTCACGAACCCCAAATGAAGTACCAGTCCTCCAACCCAGAGTATGTCAGGGGCTAAGCCTCCTCCTGGCCCTCCTTCAAATGCAGTGAGGAAGGACACTGGCCGAGTCCTGCTCAAATCCAAGACCCCCTCCCGGGCCCTGCCCAAGGTGCGGAAGGGAAGGCCATTGGAAATCAGATTGTAGTCTGGCCCCTCCGGGTCAGGCCTCAGCTAGTCCTGCATGGCCATCCTCTGGGTCCAGTTTGGAGCTCCCAGACCTCCTAGAACTGGCTACTAAAGAAGCTGCCAGGCCCTTACAAGGTTCCACAGACTTACATCACCAGGACAGAGTCTTGGGTAATAATTATGGTGGCAGGTAAACTGATCTCCTTTTTAATTGGCATGGGGACACTTATTCTGCCCTCTCTGAATTTGTTGGGACCCTTGTCCACTCCTCAGACTCTATTATGAGGACTAACACATTAGTCTCACAGCCATTAGCCACCTCACATCTACACTGCATCTTACTAAATTTCCCCATTCACTCTTTTCTTATTCTATTTCAGTGCCCAGCTAGGGCTACCATGCATTCCCTCATAAAGCTCAGTTGTCCCAAACCAGCCACCTACCTCAGTTTCACTCTCTCACCCCACAAAGCCGAGCCATTCCTTGGACTGTATATGCCTTATTTAAAGAAAGTAAAAGTCTTTAGTGCAGCAATTTAAGGTTTAAAAGTAAAAACAGAAAGGATTAAGGTTCAGTAAAATATAATAAATTAAGCCAGCCATCAGCAGTCCCCGGTGGCCTTGTTATATGTTGAGGTCTGTAACACATTTATGTTCACGGGAGAAAACCAATTGGTTCCCAGCTCACAAGGTCTGCTTTTCCTTTTTCTGTCCTTATTAAAGAGCTGATGTAATTATATTTATATTACAATAGCGGAACTACTACTTAGATGGCTAAGAATTTGGCTCAGGTTCACAGTAGGAAGTGACAGGAACTCAACACTGGGCTGACACCAAAGGCTGTGTTCTCAGCCTCATACTAAAATGCATCCTCTTGTGGTAATGAGCATTTTATTTTTGAATAAGTAATAGATGTATAGGTGACAAAGCCTATCTATAAGGAGAGCAAGCATTGCACATCAGTCTCCCGGACACACCAGCCCTGTCCCCTCACCCTATTCCTATCATGACGCTGGCCTGCAGTGTGTGGGTGGAGCAATCCAGTGAGAAGAGTTACTTTGGGAGAAACAGCCAGTGACTTACACTTAAAAAAATTACTTATTCTTTCACTGTTATTCCAAAAACATTTTCACAAGATTTCAGAAACTCAATCAACATGAACTGAACACATGCTTGTCCCAGCCCCATGCTCATTCCTAGACAAGTTCACAAAGGGCAGAGTCACCTGTTGGCCCACAGGCTCAGCTCCATGAGGGGACCAGGGCACAGGAAGCCTGCTCACTGAGTTGGGGGAGCAGTGCAGGAAGAGGGGAGCAGTCCACCTGGATGGCAGGGATTTACAGGTGGGTGAGGATGAGAAGAGAACTCCAGAGAGAGGTGTGTGCAAGTATTGCCATGAAGGTGGGTTCTTGCGGTGATATGAGAAGGGACTTTCAAAGGGCATATGTGTGGAAGTTTAAGCGCAGTGGCAAGGATTACTGGGGTGAAGTGAAATAAATGCCCTCGGGTGCAGAGGGTTGGCAGGCTCTGTACCCTTGATAACCCTCCCTATTAACCCTCCCTATTTCTTCTTGTTTTGGGAGAATGAGCAGGTTTTCTTTCAAATAATCCAACTTACATCTTTCTGGGCCTTCCTCATAGCCAATCCCTTTCTGGAATTTCCAGTGCTCTGTGCCCTTATCCAAGCTGACTTTTCTTCTTTTTTTAAATCTTCATCCAAGAATATGTTTTTATTGGTTTGAGAGAAAGAGAGAAACATCACTGTAAGAAATATCAGTTGGCTGCCTACAGAACATGCCCTGTCCAAGGAGGGAATCCACATCTCAGGTACATGCCCTGACTAGGGATCGAACCTCAGTCTTTGGTGTATGGGACAAACCCGAGCCAACAGGACCGCACTGGCCAGGGCCCCAATCAGCCCTGTATGTCACCATTTGGGCTCCTACTGCGAATTCCTAAAGTTCTGCTGCATCATCTGGTTTCTACTGTGCATGCGCCCAGCAAAGGCGTTTTCGCTGTGTATTTTTTTTTTGGTTGCCCTACTTAAATGTTCATTTTCTTTTTTTAAAGAATATATCTTTATTGTTGAAAATATTACAGATGTCCCCCTTTCCCCTATTGGCCCCCTCCACTCTGCATCTATCCCCTAAGCCTTTACCACACTATTGTTGGTGTCCATGGGTTTTGCATCTATGCATATAAATTACCTGGTTAATCTCTTCCTATCCGCCTACCCCCAACTTCCCTTTGAGATCTATTTTGTGAGTTTATTTTGTTTGTTAGATTCCACATACTAGTGAGATCATGTGATACTTGTCTTTCTCTGACTGGCTTATTTCCCTTAGCATAATACTCTCCAGGTCCCTCCATGCTGTCTCAAAGGATAAGAGATCCTTCTTTTTTATAGCTGAATAGTATTCCGTGGTGTAAATGTACCACAGCTTTTTTATCCACTCATCTACTGATGGGCACTTGGATTGTGTCCAGATCTTAGCTACTATGGACACAGAGGTTCTTTCTGATTGGTGTTTCAAGTTTCTTAGGATATAGTCCTGGAAATGGGATCACTGGGTCACATGGCAGTTCCATCAGAAGCAAACATGCAGACATCTCTCATAGCAATATGTTTGCTGATACATTTCCCAGGGCAAGGGAGTCAAAGGAAAAAATATACAAATGGGACTACATAAAAATAAAGGACTTCTGCACAGCAAAAAAAAAAAAAAACTATCAACAAAAGGAAAAGGGATCTCACAGTATGAGAGAACATGTTTGCTAATGATACATCTGATGAGGGGTTAATTTCCAAAACATATAAAGAATTCTTACAATGTAAGAAAAAGAAGACAAGCAATCTTAAAAATGGGTATAGGACTTAAAGAGACACTTCTCCAAAGAGGACATGCAGATGACCAAGAGGCATATGAAAAATGCTCAAAGTCACTAATTATCAGAGAGATGCAAATCGAAATGACAATGAGGTATCACCTCACACCAGAATGGCTACCGTCAATCAATCAACAAAGTGAGGATGTGGAGAAAAGGGAACCCTCATGCACTGCTGGTAGGAATGCAGACTGGTGCAGCCACTGTGGAGAACAGTATGGAGTTTCCTCAAAAAAAATTAGAAATGGAACTGCTGTTTTTGCTCCTCCCTGGTAATCCCAGTTAACCACCGGTAGCCAATTCTTCCTGCACTTTGTGATTTAAGTTCCTCAGCATCCCTCTCTAACTAGCCAGCTGCCTGCACTAACACAGGTATGGAAGTAAACACCCACACATGGCTTTGAATGAAGGCCACAGGCCCATGAGAGGCCGGGGAAGGGCTGAAAAGGTCGCTGGGGGCCTCTCAGGAGGAGCCTCTGCAAGACGCCCAGGAAAACAGTGCCGGTTCCACGCCACAGACCATGTGACAAGAACTGGAAAGTGGGAGGCACTTGGCAAACGTCAGGAATTAATGGGTCCCTAGTTTTGTTCCTCAGTTGCTGGTCATTGCCCCTCTTTAAGATGCTGTTTCTAATCAGGTCACCAGCTGGGCACCAGCCATGGAGGACAAAGAGCATGGAGGTCACTGAAACAGAGATGCTGACCTACCGCGGTCCGGCCCTCGTTCACACGTTCAGGACACCCACATCCAAGGCGCTTTAGCAAGACCAGGTGGAATTCTGTGGTGCCATGGATCTATCTAAAGTGCATATCAAATAAAGCATGTGTGCCAAGAGAAAGCCTAAAGCCATGCCATCCTCTCCACCGACAGTATGGCATCCGGGCGTGCCCTGTATACCAAGGCAGGCGCAGGAATCCCACTTCGGAACTACAGGGGTTCCAGTGGCCTTTTCACAACACATCAGTATCAGCCTCACAGGTTCCACTGGCCTGGGATTGTGTGTTTGTTTTTCAAAAACAGATTCTACATGTACAATTACAATTGAGCGCTTCTCCTTCAAAAATAAGATTTTTGAAGACTTTAGTTGAAAGTCTCTGTAAAAACTACCATATCTACTGGTAAAGTGATCCCCCGGACTGTAAAAGTGCTTTTGAAAATGTTTATTATTTATGCAGCTTTTTTATCCTAGATACATGCCTTCCAGGAGAGCATCTCATAACAAAAACTCTATCACGCATCAAGTTGTTTGCTGTGATTTCCAGAAATCCCCAAATTCCATGTGACACATCGAATACCAGCTCTGAAGTCACAGTGCCACTTCCTTCCAGTAAGCTAAGCAAGCCCTCCATTTACTCATCTATAAAATGGAGGCAATAACATAAATCATCCAGTGTTATAATTTATTTTTTAAATTAAATCTTTATTATTCAGATTATTACATGTTTCTCTTTTTTCCCCTCCATAGCACCCCTCCACCGAGCTCCCACCCCTACCTCTGCCCTTAGCTCCCTCCCATTGATCTCATCCATAGGTGTATGATTTTTGTCCAGTCTCTCCCTGTACACCCCTCACCCCTTCCCCCCTGAGAATTATCAGTCCACTCCCTTTCTGTGCTCCTGATTCTATTATATTCACCAGTTTATTCTGTTGATCAAATTTTTAATTCACTTAATTTTTAGATTCACTCGTTGATAGATACGTATTTGTTGTTCATAATTTTTTGGCTTTTACCTTTTTCTTCTTCCTCTTCTAAAAGAGTACCTTTCAGGATTTCATATAATACTGGTTTGGAGTTGATGAACTCCTTTAGCTTTTTCTTATCTGTGAAGCTCTTTATCTGCCCTTCAATTCTGAATGTTAGCTTTGCTGGATAGATTATTCTTGGTTGTAGGTTCTTGCTATTCATCACATTGAATATTTCTTGCCACTCCCGTCTGGCCTGCATCGTTTCTGTTGAGAAATCAGCTGACAGTCGTATGGGTGCTCCCTTGTAGGTAATAAACTGGTTTTCTCTTGCTACTTTTAATATTCTCTCTTTCTCTTTTGCTCTTGGCATTTTAATTATGATGTGTCTTGGTGTAGTCCTCTTTGGATTCCTTTTCTTTGGGGTTCTGTGTGCTTCCTGGACTTGTAAGTCTATTTCTTTTACCAGATGTGGGAAGTTTTCAGTCATTATTTCTTTAAACAGGTTTTCAGTATCTTGCTCTCTCTCTTCTTCTGGCACCCCCACAATTCTGATGTTGGTACGCTTAAAGCTGTCCCAGAGTCTCCTTACATTATGTTCACATTTTTGGATTCTTTTCTCTTCTTGCTTTTTCAGTTGAATGTTGTCTGCTTCTTTATATTTCAAATTTTTTACTTGATTCTTGCCTTTCTCTAGTCTGCTGTTAGGACTCTGTATAATATTTTTTATTTCAGTCAGTGTATGTTTAATTTCTATTTGGTCCTTTATCATCTTTAGTTGGACCTTTTCCATCTCTAGTTGGCTCTTTTCCATCTCTAGTATGTCCTTTTTCATCTCCTCTTGGCTCTTGCTAAATTTGTCCATCTTTTCTAGCATATTCTTGAAAAACCTTATAACCATGGTTTTGAACTCTATATCCAGTTGTTTTTTTTCCTCCATTTCTTTTGTTTGTGATCCCTTCCCTTGTCTTGGCATTTTCACTATGCTGGGAGAACTTCTGTGTTGGATTCAGCTTTATGATGCCAGAGGCAAAGCCGCAGAAGCCTCTGTTAAGCTTGGGAGGGGTGGATTCTCAGGGCTTAAGGGACCGCCTTGCCTTCCAGTCGGCCCCGCCCTCCACAGCCCCTGAGTCTCACATGACTGGGTAATCGCTGGAGCGGTCCTTGTGGGAGCATGCACGCGCAGTGCCTCTAACCGCTGCCTTTCCAGCTCCCCTGCGCACTAGGACCACACGAGTCTAGGTCCCCAGGGTTTCGCCCGAAACAGGGGCCCAATGGACTCAGAAGTGGCACAGTTGGGAGGGTCTGTCTCCCGCCCACTCGCGAAAGCCAGTGGCACAATCAGCAATCTGTCCTGCGCGCAGCACCGTGCGTGTTCAAGACCAGACCTGATCTTCTGCGACTCCCCTAAATTTCCGTGCACCTCTCCCTTTTCACAGTCCAAACTCCTCCCGTATGAGTTTCGGCTGGATCTGGGGCTTAGTGTCTTAAAATAAGGGGTTCAATGCCGTTGGGAGTCTCGGTTTCCCTCCCGCCAGAGAAAGCCAGCCAGGTTCTCTGGCACCCGCTCTCTCAGCGCGCGCGTCTCAGTACCTCGGCTTTTTGCAGCTCCTCTGGGTCTCCGTGAGCCCCTCTCTTTCCTTCTAGCTGTAGAACTTATACTCCGCCAGCTTTCCTATGGTTCTGGATGATGACCGTTCTGTCTTTTAGTTGTAGTTTTGAAATTGTTGTATGAGGCAGCAGTGTAGGTGTTTACCTATGCTGCCATCTTGGATTCTCTCCCAGTGTTATAATTTAGAATTAACTTTAAGCAAATGGACAGAATTGCACAGTACCTGGCATATAAAATCAATACATGGATTTTAAATGTATATTTTTATTGATTTCAGACAGGGAGAGGGAGAGACAGAAACATCAATGATGAGAGAGAATCACTGATCAGCAGCTCCTGCATACCCTACACTGCAGATAGAGCCTGCAACATGGGCATGTGCCCTGACTTGGAATTGAACCATGACCTCCTGGTTTGTAGCTTGATGCTCAACCACTGAGCTACACCAGCTAGATTACAATCAATATATTTTATGAATAAGTGCAGTTGGCTTCCCCTTTTGCTTTGGTAATTATTTATTTGTAAAATAGAAAGTATATGAGTTCTGAGCCCCAGAACAAAGCACTTATAGATGTTCATTGTTTTCTAATATGTATTTCCCTGTCAAAGGCAGGCTTGCTTTCTTTGGGGTCTCATCTAAGTCCTCCAAAAAAATATTAAAAGTTGCCATAAAGCCGAAACCAGTTTGGCTCAGTGGATGGAGCATTGGCCTACAGACTGAAGGGTCCCAGGTCTGATTTTGGTTGCGAGCACATCCCCAGTGGGGGGCAGTGCAGGAGGTAACTGATTGATGTTTCTCATGGATGTTTCCAACTTTCTATCCTCCCCCTTCCTCTCTGTAAAAAATCAATAAAATATATATTTTTTAAAAGTTGCCACTCCCTCCTTGTATCAAGTGCTATTGGAGCACAGCCATGTCAATCATGCACATACTGCGCATGATTTGCCCGCATGACAGGAGAGACTAGAGGATCCGCACACCCCAAATATTTACTTCCTGTCCTTTAACAAGCACCTGGCAGGTGCTAATGATACATTCAATGAGGGGTTAATTTACTACCCAGTGTGATGCTAGAGTAGTAAATTTTCCAGTGGAAGGGGCATTTGTTGTCTAAAGCCCTTGTTTTCTTGAAAATTCTGAGAAGTCTTCCATTTAAGTTCCCCAAACCATAAAGCTTCCATTTGATGGGCCACCTGGGTAATTTACAGGAGGCACGTAGCTGCTCCAGGCTCCCCTTCCTTCCCTGGAGCTTCTGGCCTCTTTCTCAGCCCTGCCTCTCAGCCCCACCTCCCTTTTGCCCCCTCCTGCTGTAATTGCATCCTCCCAGACAAAGGGAGATATTCTTTCAGATGGCTCCTGACAGCACCACAGCACGATGTTGCTTACACACTTCCCATACAGCAGCCATGCATGTTCTCTATCCATAATCTTTGAATAAGGGCTGTGTTCACCCATGACCTTCATCCCTCAGCAGTCCCTGGACATAGGAAATGGTGTTGAAGTCAATTTGAAAGGGAGGAAGTCTTATACCTTACCATACCAAATTCTCTCATTTTACAAATGAAAAAAAATTGAGGCTCGAGCTCAAAAGGCTGGGCAGTGGCAAAGCAGACACTGGCCAAATCCCAACTCTCTCAAGGGTGTTCTTCCATGAAGTCCTGCCCTCACTCTCTGAGGCCACAGCAGAGTGCTCAGAGACTCCTGTGCCTGTAAAACAGCAGCTGTTGATGAATGGTAGTCACAATGTAAAGGCAGAAGCAATGGGAATGTTCTCCTTAAGTGACACACTCCAACCTCACTCCCAGACACCCAGCAGAGCCCTGTTCTCCAATGGCAGTGAGGAGAGAGCAGGCCATGGCCACCCAAAGCCAGGTGCATGTGGCAAACCAGTGAGCTGCAAAATTAAACCCTCTTTCTAGCAGTTGTTTGTGTGTTAAGCAAGAGAATAAACAAGTTAATACTACATGCAGCTGAAAAAATGCACCCACACAGCCATGCTTGACTCCTTGGGTCCACAGGGAAAGGAGCTTGTCATTGAACTTGTTCTGGGAGGAGCTGCTTTATTGGGCGACAGCAGGACGTCCTTGAAGGTGGTGCCAGGTGGTGACTGTCATCATCGATGGGTTGGCAACTCCAAGGTTTTGCTGGAAGAACAAGTGAAATGCCTGGATTCAGTCCTGGGGCTGGGCACAAGCTCTCTGTGCGCTCCACCCCAGAGGGTGAAGGCCTCCTTTCTCCCTCCTCCTAGCCACCTCCATCAGGGCGGAGGCTGCCTTCAGCTTTCTCCTAGGAAGATGTCAGCGAGGGCCATGCTGACACTCTGGTTAAACATTATGTGGAGCAGCCTCTGTGCCAGCGCTGGGCTGGAACTAACTGGCGACTAAGCAGTGTCTGCCTCAACATTCATGGCCCTGCTCGCTCCAGGGCAGCACAGGATCAGTGGAGCCTGAGGGTGTCGGGAGGAGGCCACCAATTGTCCCACAGAGAGCAGCCACGGGGACAGAGGGAGCTCGTGTGGAAAGCCCAGCCTGCCAGCTGGCAGCTCAAACAATTACTGAGGTTGCAGTATCGTCACTGATAAGCGGGCAGCAGCACAGGAACAGCAGGAGGATGATAGGAGCTGGGGTTCATCATTGCTGGGCACGGTCCGCAGAGCAGGTGCCTGCCAGCGGGAAATAACAGCGCTGCAGTGATATGACCTGCAGAGAGACAAAGGGACAGCACGGGACTCCAGATGCCCCTGAACTCAGGCTGGGAGCCTGTGAACCTAGGACCGTGACACATGACCCCTCCACCAGCACCCACAGGTCCTGCCCCCCTCTTTGTGTTTAAGCTTTAGGACAGTCCAGGTTTCCCCTTCTCTCTTAAAAGAAAACAGACCCACCCCTCAACACACCTTTCTCTCCCTCTCCTCCCCCGCCCACACCTGGCCTGGGCATAACTCACCTGAGCTGGTTGCCATTGGGTAAAATACAGCAAATGGGGGGAGCATGGGCTTTAGAATCAGACCCTGACTCAGAGTCCCAGTAACAGTGCTTCCCTGACCTCCCTACTGACCTCTCTGTTCCTGGGTGCCCACATCTTCTAAGGACAGACTATGGGTTCCCATAGGAGTGAGGAGGGGGGTTCAGCCCTCTAGTGGGGAAAGGCATCCCTTGAAGAAGGCACCCACCCACCTTTACTGAGTGTGTCATAGAATTGTGCCCACTATACCCACCCACACGCACACACACTGGCACACAGACCAGTGCTGCCACCAGGACAGCTGTTAGCCACATAGCTCCAGGCCTGGGGCTGCAGAATGAACAGGTGGAAAGCAAGCATCTCAGTGAGAGCCTCAGAGGTCCCCAGTCTGGCAACTCACTGAGCATACCAGGACCCCAGCTCTGGGTCTGAGGCTCCTGGGACAATATTGGGGGCGGGTGGGGCAGGGCAGGAACAGAAGAGCAGCAGAGGAAATGGACAAGGGGCAGCCTTGCCAGCTCCTTTGCTGAAGCAAAATACCACTTTCATGCAAAGCTTTTCTGAACTTCAGTAAAACAAATAGCACTTACACAAACAGCCTCCAAATACCAGACTTCATAATGAGAGAGCAAGGAAGCACAGCCCACCCGTTACCACTCTGCTCCGCCATCAAGTCATTGCTGTTGACTCCACGTTCATGGCCCATTAGCAGCCTGAGGTGCATTCCCAGGGTGCTTTAGGACTAGTGGGGGTTTTGCAAATGTTTTTCTAACAGATTTGCTGTGCTTTTTCCTGAAAACCTTAAGAGCCTTTGGTGTTATGGTGTCTGGCCCTGCACTTGAAAAGCAGCAGCCAGTGTTATAACTCAGCTGATTCATTTCCATTATTAAGAGATGTTTGTGTTTGTATCTTCCTAATACGTCTTGACATGGATGTGCATATGCTATCATCACTTGGAATACCTCAGCCTCCTGCACATCTTCACATTTGTCAGAAACTGTCAGCAGTGCTTGCTTGCTTTTCCCACAGGCTGTGGGCCTCCCTGCATGAACCCGTGAGGCAAAGGAAAGGGAACTTCAGGGGTGCCCCTTCTCCAGATACTCCCTCTGTTTCCTTAAAGCACCCAACCGGGGCTGAGGAGAGACAGCCAGCTCCCCTCAGCCTCCCGGCCCTGCCAGGTGGGGTAAGGCCTCACACCAGACCCCAGACCTGAGGGAATTAGGCCAGGGTCTTCCCTATAAATCTTGCCCTGCAGCTACCAGAAAAGTCCTTGCTGTGCTTTTGGATCTCAGCTGATAGGGTGTGGCTGGAAAAAGCCATTATCCTCAGCCATGACAATAGCCTGTTGTGGCTAGAGAGACACATTTAACATTCACCTCTACCCTTTCTAGTCACAGAAGCCCATCTGCTTCCTGGTTGGCTCATTCCTATGAGATGGGTTGTCGCTTTGAATGAAGGAGCATGATGGCTGCTGGGAATTTGTCTGTCAGCAAGTAGTTCCTGAGCCCTGTCCCCCAGCACTGTGCTACCCTCGGCATATGCAGCCCACACCACAGGCACCACCCACATCCAGGACAGAAGCGAATCACACATAACAAGTAAGTGTGATATACCATGGCAAGTGGCTGTGCCCAAGGAAAGTAAAACAGCATGAAGGGAAAATGTGGGGCCAGAAGAAGCCTCACAGCTTCCTGGCTTCAAACTCCCTGGGAGGTGGTGGGTCCTGGGTTTGCAGAGGAAGTGTGGGGCAGGGCAAGGAGCAGGAGGAGAATGGGGACAGTAAGTAAATGCAAGTCAGGAACAAGTATATTCAAGAATGATAAGTCGTGAGAAGGATTGTCAAATCACACTAACTTGGGTTTTGGTCTTCTGGGCCACAGGCAGATATTGTCATGTTCAAGCTGAGGATGGGTCAACAGGTCTCCCTCCCAGAGGCCGTGGGCAAAGAGGATGGGTGGAGAGCAGTAGGCAGCCTACAAGCCGAACGGGCCTGGAGCAGAGTGTGTGCTCTGGGGTACCGGGTGGGCGGAGGCAGGTGCCAGGAGAGGTTGCCCTCAGGAAGGCTGGATGGGAGGCAAAGTGAAGTGGGAGAGAGCAAGCAAGCAGGGAGTCCTCTGGGATGGGGAACAGGCTAATGAAGGGAATTTTCCCTGGAAAAGTGCAGTATGAAAAGAGGTCTGTAGGGGGCAATAATAGATTGGACTAAATAATGTTGAATTTAAAATTAACGGAATGTCTCAAAGGAGATGCTTGGTATACAGTTGGCTAACCTTTGATTAGTGTGCTCCCTATAATTCCACCAGTTCCCACAGGGACAAGAGTGATGATAGCATATATACATCCATGTCAAGACGTATTAGGAAGATACAAACACAAACATCTCTTAATAATGGAAATGAATCAGCTGAGTTATAACACTGCTTCCCTCCTGAGACTCACAACACAGCCACTGCCCCCACAACACTTGCCCACCCACAACTGCTGCCCCTCTCCTACATTCTAACCCTATTCAGCTCCTTCTCTCCTCTCAGCTGAGCTCACCCTGTCCCCCCCCCCCACACACACACACACATCTCCCACCAAACTTTCTTGAGTATTCAAGAAAAATCTCCTAAATTCTCATATGTTTTCTGAATGGTTTCTTCTCTTTTTTTGTTCTGACAGCTCTCAATGCCGGAAGAACTTAAAATGGATTAATTTGATCAATCACTTAGTCATTGTCCTTCAAACACCTCTTGCCTTTTTAGAATCACTTTCATCCTCAAAGTTCTCAGCCATGTTAGCCTTCATTGTTCAGGAAAAACCTGGCCTCACATCTAGTACCAACTGAACATGGCTGCTCAAGGACGCATCTACATCTCTTCAAGGTCCTGTCCGCTGCTGCTCTCCAAGCTGCCATGCCCTGGCCGTGCTCTCTCCATGGATGGGGAGCTGTGCCAACCCCACCTCTTCCTCACGCCTCCATCTGCTCTGCTGTGCTCCACTCACTAGAAGCGAGAAGCCAGCACCAGACCCCCACAGCTCCCACCTGTCCTCTCCTTCTGCGCCTGCCCTCTGGGCCCTCCTGGTCCTGCAGCCAGTCTCCCAAGGAGGCAGCCAGTCTCCAGAGGCGGCTGCAGGCACCACCCCCTCATTTTACCCAGGGCCACTGTTCTGCAACTCATTCCTCTCTTTTCAACATCAGCAGTTGTTACTGTCCACGGGGCCATTCCTATCAGTAGACACACATGATGTTGTTATTCCAACCTATAAAAAAAAGAAACTTTGTTCTGACCTCATGTTTACCCCAAGCCACCTTCAACTACTCTACCCCGCTTTATAGTAAAAACCCTTGACTTTTCAATATTCCCCTTAGCCCGCTCTCGCTACTCTCTCCTGACCAGGCCCCAGAGCTTGCCCCAGCACTCCATGGAAAGCGCCTGCCAAGGCCCACATCTCTGAACCCAAGGAGCAGTTTCAGGTTTCATCTTACCCTGCCCACCACACAGCATTTGATACAATGTCCCTGCCCCCAGTTCTCCTTGAAGAAGGTGGGCCTGTAAGGGGGCAACCTGCAACCTGGGTCTGCTCTGGCTCTCAGGATGCCCCTAGGACAGCAGAGACACTCAGAGGGCTTGCGTCCATGCTATGTCAGTACATAGCTTGCTCTCCTAAGGTTAAGTTGCAATCGCTATAAAAAAAGATTAGTTCATTGGGTATAGGCAGCACAGACGTGGTTTTGTCAAGTTACACCCATTAACAGTGAGAGTGAGTTCCCTGGACCCTGGACCCTCAGTGCCTCAGAGTTCTCTCAGAAACTAAACTCAGCATCCGTTCCTTCTGTGCACATACTCCTGTTACATCTGAGCCGCACCACCCGTGAGAGGGTCCCTGGGAAGCTCTGGCACAGGTGGCAGGAGCTGACTCAGAGCATGGGCTGCCATGCCTCTCCATTGTGCACCCAAGCAGTGTGGGTAGCGCAGGGTGAGGCTGCTGAGGGGCCTGCAGAGGGCTCTCCAGGTGGGCAGAGTGTTTCTTGAGAGAAGCCAGGCCAGGGCTGGCCCCGTCCCATCACCTCCACGTCCATGCACAGCCATTGTGAGTCTGCACGCTAGCACATGAGGGACTGTCTGTAATTGGCTTTTGTGGGAGGTCAGCAAGAGCTGAGCAGGAGCCTCTGGAAGAAAAATATTCATTCTTACTTAAAAGCAACATATTTTTTCAGCTTTTTGCAGGAAAAAAAACTATAACTATTTAAATTACTCAGTGGATATAAAAGAAAGAGTGAGGGTAGGGGGTAAATGTTTTGCATTTGACTTAAATGCAATCCTCTTCTAGTTATGAATTATAATTTCAGTTTTCATTTAGAAAATCTCATCAGCTGCTCAATTACTGAGGAGGATTTATTTGTACCAGCAGCCCTGGAGCTTCTTTTGCCTTTGAGTTTCCCTTGGCACTGCTGCCCAGCACAGCGGAAAGCAGGGTGGGCAGCAGCAAGGGGCCATGTCCCTCCCTGCACCCAGCATGTGGGTGCTGGTGAGACAGGCTTACTGACCCCTGTACGTTCCAGAGTAAACTATGCCTTCAAGTCCCAAAGCAGAGCTACTTAGACACTGCATTATCTGTGCATTTTTAGAAAAAAACAAATGAGCATGGGCTGTACTCCCACACACATACACCTTATCCCAAGTCTCCATTGGCCTCTGACTGAGACAGACAGAAGCAAATCTTGCTGCTCTGACCAGGACCTACAGTGAGGAGGGAACTCCATGATAACCGACTAGGCCAGTGGTTGCCAAACCCGTTAGTCAACAGATTCAAATATCAACAGTATAACAATTGAAATTTCTTTTGAGAGCCTAATTTTTTAAACTTAAACTTCTTCTAATGCTACGTCTTCAAAATAGACTCGCCTAGGCCATGGTATTTTGTGGAAGAGCCACACTCAAGGGACCAAAGAGCCACATATGGTTCTCGAGCTGCAGTTTGCCGACCACTGGACTAGGAGGATTTTAGTCTGAAAAAAAAGAGGGTTTGAAGGACAAGCTAACAGGAAAGAGCACTGGGTCAGGCAAACCTGGGCTCAGCATTGACTCCACCCTCACAAGTGAGGCCCAGCAAGCACTCTGCTCTGTGAGCCTCAGCATCCACAGGTGGATGCTACTCCACCAAGTTGCCAGGAGGCATCAGGACTGCATGCATGGGACCTTGTTACAGATGAGGCAGCAGAGACCAGAGAGATACATCATTTGCCAGTGTACACACAACAAGTTTCTGGTCTAGCCTGGACCAGAGGCTGCCCAAAAGACTCAGCATTTACCATTTCCTTAGGCAACTCAAAATTCACCACATCCCCCCACAAAACAAAGAATGAAACTGACTTCCTTAATAGTTTATTGTAATGATTCACATTGAAATAATAACAATTTGTATATGTTTGTTATATAAAATATCAGTAATTTCGAGGGGAACCCCAAGGCAGGTGCTGGGCGTGGAGGCCCTGGGGGCATAGGCTACCATGGAGACAGAACTGAATCTCACAACACCATGCTTGGCCCCAGAGGATGACTAGTTAGCCAGAGACTGGTAAGATTCCTCAGGGAAGGAACAACCTAAGACAGGCACAGTTGCAGAGGGGCCATCAGGAGAGAACTTGGGGGTCAATAGAGGTGGGACACAGACCCTCACCCCCCCTCCAACCTTGCAGGGGTCTGAACCTTCACCCCTTCTGAGAGAGGTCTCCTGCCCCCATGGATACCTTACTTCCCATGCTCAGCACAGATCGGGACCCAGGTAACAGACAGAAACTTACCAACAGCAGCTGCCCTATATTTAAATTCAGCCTAGCACTAGGAATGCTCAGTGCCTACTCAAGAATGCAAATAGCCAAAACCGGTTTGGCTCAGTGGATAGAGCATCGGCCTGGGGACTGAAGGGTCCCAAGTTCAATTCCAGTCAAGGGCATGTACATTGGTTGTGGGCACATCCCCAGTGGGGGGCGTGTAGGAGGCAATGATCAATGTCTCTCTCTCATTGATGTTTCTGGCTTTCTCTCCCTTTCCCTTCCTCTCTGTGAAAAATCAATAAAATATATTTTTAAAAAAAGAAAGCAAATAAACCTTTCCACTAATATATACAGGGTAATCTAAGATTGTTGGTAGAGTATTAAATTTGACATAAAAGAGTTATCAAGCTTTCAGTTTAATTTAAATCGGCAAACTGAAACAAGTGAACACCCAAGGAAATTTAAGTGTACTGGACAAAAAGCTGTTTCTAAAGTATTAATTAAAATTTCTATTGATAGCTCATCTCATGGTAAAATTGCTTAATATGTAATGAACATAAAACAGGCATATTTGTCTGCAAAAAATTAAAATTTAAAGCTATCAAGATTGCATTAAAAATTTTTACCAAATTCTCCATTAATCAAAAAAAGGGGGAGGGGAGTAGGATAATATCATATAAGGAAAAATATCTGGTAAGTAAATTACATCTAGAAAATTTTCACTTTAGAAAAAATTAATTTCCATTTTTAATACTAACAGCAAGACACCCATGAAAAACACACATGGTGTCAAAATAAACCAAAGGAAAAGCGGGAAGGCAAAAATAAAAAGGACCCCAAGTCAATTTTAT
>JAAGEH010000049.1:5672511-5752310 GCA_011751065.1 Lasiurus cinereus
TTTTGCCTTCCCGCTTTTCCATTGGCTTATTTTGACACCATGTGTGCTTTTCATGGGTGTCTTGCTGTTAGTATTAAAAATGGAAATTAATTTTTTTCTAAAGTGAAAATTTTCTAGATGTAATTTACTTACCAGATATTTTTCCTTATGTGATATTATCCTACTCCTCCCCCCTTTTTTGATTAATGGAGAATATGGTAAAAAATTTTAATGCAATCTTGATAGCTTTAAATTTTAATTTTTTGCAGACAAATATGCCTGTTTTATGTTCACTACATATTAAGCAATTTTACCATGAGATGAGCTATCAATAGAAATTTTAATTAATACTTTAGAAACAGCTTTTTGTCCAGTACACTTAAATTTCCTTGGATGTTCACTTGTTTCAGTTCGCCAATTTAAATTAATCTGAAAGCTTGATAACTCTTATGTCAAATTTAATACTCTACCAACAATCTTAGATTACCTGTATATATTAGTGGAAAGGTTTATTTGCATTGAGTAGGCACTGAGCATTCCTAGTGCTAGGCTGAATTTAGAAATAGGGCAGCTGCTGTCAGCATGATTCTGTCTGTTACCTGGGTCCTGATCTGAGCTGGGCCACATCTCTGTCTGTTACCTGGGTCCCGATCTGTGCTGAGCATGGGAAGCAAGGTATCCATGGGGGCAAGAGATGAAGGGGTGAAGATTTAGACCCCTGCAAGGTTGAGGGCGGGGTGGTGAGGGTCTGTGCCCTAACTCTATTGATCCCCAAGTTCTCTCCTGATGGCCCCTCTGCGACTGTGCCTGTTTTAGGTTGTTCTTTCCCTGAGGAATTTTACCCGTCTCTGGATAACCAGTCATCCTCTGGGGCTAAGCAGGGTGTTGTGAGATTCAGTTCTGTCTCCATGGTAGCCTATCCCCCCCGTGGCCTCCACACCCAGCACCTGCCTTGGGGATCCCCTCGCCTGCTGGCAGGGCCCCGACACTGTTCACTTATCTGGGGGAATTCAGGTTCCTCCTCCAGGGAGGGCCCAGCTCACACCATTTGGCGAAAGACAGATCCATTATACCAGCCACCTCGAGGCTTCAACCTCAGCGTGAACAGAGAGCTCAGGCTACAGCTGAGGGCCCTTGGGTTTTGAGAAGAGGGTCCCTCTTGAGAAAAGAGGAAAGAGGGGCCAGTATAGAATCCTCAAGTGCCTTCCCAGTGTCTCAATTCCTTCTGAAAGGGATTAAATTCTTTCATGTCCTCTTTTTAAATTGCTGCTAAACATTCAAAGAATTACTTTGTAAGTTCGTTTGGGATCGTTGATAATATGCCATTGTGAAATACCAGAAATTAAATGATATTGTAAGATAATATCATGTAAGGATATTCTTTGCTCTAGGCCATGGCAATTCAATTTCAAATGGGCTGTCAATTTCATTTTTGGAAGAAAATAAAGAAAAGTTTCCTTTAAATGCATAATGATTGTAATTGAAAGTTAATATATTTGGCCTCTTGAGCTAAGGTAAGTAATCTGTGTTTTGCCTCCCTAAATAAGTTTATATAAAGCTACAAAAAGAAATTGTAGTGAAGTTTAAACCACTCCCGTAGTTCCCCTTCATGGCTCATGCTATATTCCCACTGTATGGCGCCACCTAGCGCACCGCCTTGCCCTGTCCCTCCACCTGACAACTCCTGAAGACTCCATGCTTAGCTGTGACTTCCCACGCTCTGCCGCTCCTGCGCTCCCCACCTCCTGCCCTTGACCTGAGTGTCCACATCTCAGTAGCAGCCCCCACAGTATCCCCATCCCTTGATTAAAAGCCTAAAAACAATCCTTGAATCCTCTCTTTTTTCACTTCTTATGTCTAATTCATTTGCAAATCCTGGTCATTCTACCTCCAGAATCTGTCACCTGGCTGGATGTTTCTCTCTGTTCCACCACCACTAACTGAGGCAGGATGATAGCTCCACTGGGTCTGGGAGAAGCTCCACTTGCCTTGCCTGTCCTTCCCGCTTCCCCACGCCCCCAACTACCGGCCTCATCCGGCAGCCACAGTGGCCTTTCTCCAACATTAACAAGGCCAACACTGACAAAAACCTTCATGTCTGTCAATTGAGTTGTAAATCAAGTCCTCCACACAGCCTACAAGGCTCTACAAGACCCTTGGTGACCTTGCCTGACCCTCTTGGAGCTTCATGTCTTCCCCTCTTCCCCACTGGGTAGTTCTCACACATCAAGCTCATTCTGCCCTGAGGCCTTGCACTTGCTGTTCTCTCTGTCTAAAATGTTCTTGCTTCTCTTCAACATGGGCAGTTCCTAATGATAGATGGCCACCTGGACCTTCATTTAAAATAGTGCTGCCCTGGGCTTCCAGCACGCCCCGTTCCACCTTTTCAGCCCTTGTCACTCTCGGGAGTTCTCTTGTTTATCTACCTTTACCCTTCACTGCAGGCCATAGTGTTTCTGCTGCTGCCCCAGGCTTCACCATCATCCGAGAGATCAGCACCACATAGGTGGTCACACCACAGACTTCTCCTTTTGCCCTCCTCGTTAGGGCCAAAGGTCTGTCTGCCACTATGCTCCCCAGCTCTAGAGCAGCTCCTAGTCAAATGAAGCACTCATGAATGTTTGTTGAATGACTAAATGCACACAGAAATGTCACACACCCTCCTCTGAAACCTTCTCCCCAAAACATGTCTCCATCCTGGCAACTTCCATTGTATACCTTTTTACTTAACTCTCTCCCCATCTAGACAATGAACTAATGAGGCTAGGCCTGGCTCTTATTTATTTTACCTCTTAGCGCCCATCCCAGGGACAGATGCACAAGTGGGGTAGGCAAACTGATGAGGAGTAAAGGGCTGTTGGTGACCTCCTTCTCTACAGTGTGTCCCCCTGCCCGCAGCGGCAGATAAAGCCACACGGGAGAGATAACAGAGCAAGTGTACAGACCTCACACCTTTTACCTCCTAGGTTAGCCCTCTGAGGCTCCACTGCATTCCTGCCCCTGGAGCCCAGTAAGTAGCTATTTCCTTATAATAAGTTCTCTTTCTTGTTCCAACTGGTACAGTGGATACAGGCTCTTTGCTGTGCTCTTTGCAACCAAGAATCTTCAGGAAAGCAGGATCCAGCAGAAAGAGGCTCCCCCTGCTCCCATGCTAGCAAGGTCTCAAGTCTGTCAAACGTAACCCACCTGCTTAGAAGGTGCAAAGCAGCTTCTCCTTGCAAAAGCACTGCATGGGGCGCTGAGACTAGAGGCTGCCTGCCTCCTTCTTTGCCAATGCCATGGCCCAGGCAGTGGACCAATCTCTTGGTCCTTCCAGCAAATTTATGTGAAAATTAATGTAAATCTTGATTAATCAGCTGGTAGCTTCCTAAAAACTGTATGTGAGTCACATTTTTTAAAGGTGGAGTCCCCTCCCCACTCCCTATGGCAGGCTGCACTTCCTCTTGGATTTATCTCCAGTTGGCAGCAGCAAACTATAACCCTCATTTGCATTCCTCTCCTTCCCCAGGGGTTCACCAATCAACCAACCACATGTTCAGAAGCCCGTTGCCTGTAAGACATTATTCACTATCAGCAAAGAGAATAGGGGAGGCACCAAGTGCCCCAGGGAGCCCGCTCTCTGCACATCCTCCACAAAACCACGTGAATAGGCAGCCTCTTATTTATCTCTTCTGTCAATTCAGAATTTCTTCTATCATTTTTTTCCAAAGAAGTGCCCATGGCTACTGAGCAGCCTATCTAGGTTGCCATAGAAATGGAGAATCATAAAAGGATGTTTAGAAATGTAGGCACTTCTATAAATCCTCGTTAACAGCAATTGTGATTGTCTGCAGCCATCCCAGAGACTATTCATGGTTTGTTCCGAGAAGTAAGCACAGATAGCTCAGAGCCTGCAGTCCTGCAGAGGGGGAGCAGAGTCAGGTAGTTTAACAGCCTGCTTTAAAAACAAGTCATGCCAGGCCCGCAGTATCCTTTGTGACAGTTGGAAGGACCCTGGTCAGCCAACTTCTCCATGGTCTTGACTTCTCCCAGGCCCTGTCTTGTTCTCTGAGACATCTGAGAGACTATGGCCTATCTCAGCAGCTCCTACCCAGTTTCAGAAGGAAATCGCTGAGTGTATCTGAATTATCTTTAGTTGTTCATAATCTACCTGTTTCCACAAAAGTTCTGAGGCAATTTACAAAAGTTTATGTAGCACCCAAACATAAATATTGACAAGTTAAGACATCAGAACAAATGGCTTACCTGGTAGCTTTTTTGTACAAGAAACAGAAATAAATTCAAGCTAGCTTTATAAGAAAAAAGGGGGAGTACAACAAAACCAGAGCGGTTCTCAACCTTTCTAGTGTCGCAACCCATAGGTTGAGAACCACTAGCAGGGTCACCTAAGGCCATCAGAAAACACAGATCTTTACATTACGATTCATAACAATAGTAAAAATTATAGTTATGAAATAGCAACGAAAACAATTTTATGGTTGGGGGTCCCCACAAGGTGAGGAATTGTATTAAAGGTCATTAGGAAGGCTGAGAACCACTGCGCTAGAGGCAGATACAAAAGTAGCTCTGAGCTTCTGAGCTGCCTAAGTGCCGAAAGTCGGCAGGTGCCGCTAGCACAGAAACAAACTCCCTTCCCAGGAGAACTCTGTTTCCTCTAACCATGCAGCCTCACAGACATTTCTCCTCCAAGTCTGCATGTGGTGGGCAGGTCTGTGTCCTCAGGGCCTCCCTAAAAACGTGCCATATCATCATTCCTGAAATCTCTTTAATGACCCTCCAAGAGGGCGGAAGACATTGTGCCTCCAGAACCAGGCCCCATTATTATCCCCCTTATACAGATGAGAACCCCAAGTCAGAGAAGCTAGTCAACTCTCCCAAGGCCTTGCAAGAAATAAGCAGCAGCAATGAGATAACCCCACTACACTGATGAGGAAGCACATTCCCAATCAGCTCTGCCAGATGAGACTCCTGGTAGAGCTTCAGAAAGAGACCTGAATTTGCTCTTTCTCCCCAGGCTCTTCCTTGTGGCACAAGCAGAGAGAGTAAGCCAGAGGAGATACAGAAGGACAGAGGGCCCAGGACCTGCAAGAGAAACATGATGGGCAGGCACAGAAGATGCAACAAGTGTGGGATAAGTTCGCTCTCACAATACTAATAAAGGCCTGTTACAGATGTGCCCATAACAACAGTCAGCTCAGAAGGACTCTAGGTTCCGAGTTAGGTCAGACTGCCAGGTCGCAAAGGTCATAGCTCACACCACATGGGTGAAGCATGACTGAAAGGTGGTAGCTTAGAAAGGCAGAGGTTAGGTGCAGGGCTGGAAATAGAAACCTCAGGGCCCAGCAGACAGGTCTGCAGGGAGCCCCTGATGTGTGGGAAAATGCTGCTGAAACCTCCAACACATTGCTTTTCACCTGCGTGCATTGCAAGGGAGGTCTCATGGGAGAACATCTCTAGCAGCCAAGAGCAGCACAAGGCAGCACGACAGTGTGACACAGGCTTGGAGCACTTCTTGGGAGTGATCTTCTGCCTGTGGGAGGAATGACGCTGGGGAATGTGAGGCACACCCCAGGACCACAAACGCTGGACATGGGGCCAGGCGTGTAGAGGACCAGAGCTCTCAGTACAGGAAGATGTCCACATGCCTGAGCCCGGGTGTCAACTGCTGCTGATTCCAGGGAGGTTGAGTGGATTGAACAATAGTTGCCACAAAGAGAGACCCAGGACCTACCTCCAGTAGCTGTGAATTTGCACTAAGGTTTTGGAAATAGTTTTTGCAGGTAGAATAAGGAATCTCTAGATGCAATCATCCTGAGGTTAGAGTTAAATCCAGTGGCTGGTGTCCTTATATTAAGAGAAAGAAAAGGAGATTCCCAGAGGGTAGTAGGCCATGTGAATGGATGCAAAGATGGGAGGCACGTAGCTACCAACCATGAAAAACCAAGGACTGTTATCAGTCTCAGAGATGCAAAACGAGCATGGAGTTGATTCATCAGAAGGAATCCATCTTGTCAGGACCTGAAGATAGGACTCTGCTCTCCACAACGGTGAGAGAACACATTTGCTTTAAGCACTCAGTCCATGGTACTGCTGGTATGTTACACAGTCCTAGGAAGTTAATGCAGAGGGTAATTTACTGGTATTCCATCTTATGGGTCATTTCTGTCCATTAGTGTGACTGCCCAGAGCACTCTGTAGAGAACCTGAGGCTATTCAGGCTCCACAGGGACATGCCGTGACAGCCAGTGGTGAGGCCGAGGGGTGGCAGCGCATGAGTGCGGATAGCTCTCCCTAGCCCAACATTTGCATGGTACCCAGTACTGAAAATGAAAAGATTGGTAACATGATTCTTGCCCTCAGTGACCTTACAATCTAGCACCAGAACTCAGTTAGATCGAGGCTCATTTGATCTTCCTGAGAAACAAGGGGAAAATCAATCATAACAGCTTTGATAGCACAGAGTTATCAGCAGGAAATGCTCATACAAAATATCACTTACAGGAAGAAGAGCAAGCCAGGCATTCTACCTGATGTCAAATTCAATGGTGGCCAAAGACACTTAAAACGATGTATGGGTGTGTGGACATGGTAGAAGTATGGTTTATTTTTTTTAGAAAAACCTTCAAAGGTGAAGGTTGCCATCAAATATTTGAATTTATTTTCATACTAGAGGCCCGATGCACAAAATTCATTCACAGGGGCCGGAGGGGGTGGGGAGAAGTTGTCCTTCAGCCCAGCCTGTTCCCTTTCCAATCTGGGACCCCTGGCAGGATGTCTGACTGCCCATTTAGGCCCAATCCTAAATGGGAAGTTGGACATCCCTCTCACAATCCAGGACTGCTGGCTCCCAACTGCTCACCTGCCAGCCTTCCTGACTGCCTCTAACCACTTCTGCCTGCCAGCCTGACCATCCCCTAACCACTCTCCTGCCAGCCTGATTGATGCCTAACTACTCCCTTGCCAGCCTGTTTGCCCCTAACTGCCCTACCCTATGGGCCTGGTCACCCCTAACTGCCCTTCCCAGCAGGCCTGATCACCCCTAACTTCCCCGCCTACAGGCCTGGTCCCCCCAACTGCTCTCCTCTGCTGGCCTGGGTCCCCCCACTAACTGCCCTTCCCTGTAGGCCTGGTCTCCCTCAACTTCCCTCCCCTGCTGGCCATCTTGTGGTGGCCATCTTGTGGTGGCCATCTTGTGTCCAAATGGGGCCAGGATCTTTGACCACATGGGGGCAGCCATCTTGTGTGTTGGAGTGATGGTAAATCTGCATATTACTCTTTTATTAGATAGGATAGGGGCCTGGTGCATGGGTGGGGGCCAGCTGGTTTGCCCTGATGGGTGTCCTGGATCAGGGTAGGGGTTCTCTTGGGGCATGGGGTGGCCTGAGCAAGGGGCCTGTCGTGGTTCGCAGGCCTGCCACGCTCCCCAGCGACCCAAGTGGAGGCCCTGGTAACTGGAATGTATTTATCATTTACAATTGAAAGTTTGTAGCCTTAAGCGGAGGCCTGGGCCAGCCAGGGTGTGTGGAAAACTTGGCCTCTTCCATCACCAGGGGCAACCCAAGCCTCCCTCCTGCTCTCTCTGTGTCCGTAGCCATCTTGGTTGGGTTAATTTGCATACTCGCTCCTGATTGGCTGGTGGGTGTGGTTTGTGGGTGTAGCTTGTGGGCATAGTGGAGGTATGGTCAATTTGCATGTTATTCTTTTAATAGATAGGATAAGCTAGGTCTATGCCATCCCAGGACCCAGTCTCTTTTTTCCCCATTATCTTCTGAGAAATTTATTTTCCGAACTATCACCTTTCCCAGCCATGTCTCAGGAGGCAAAATGGATGAGAGACATCATATTTTCCATGAACTCTCACACCTGTGGGCCTTTCCTTCTATTAGTACCTCTGCCTCAAATCTACTTTCCTACACCATCCTTCACCATATGGTAAAATTACTCACTCTTCAACTTCAGCCCAAATAAGTATCTCTGCCTGCAAACCCCATTCTCCTTCCCCACATGAATGAATGACCACCTCCCCTACACACACACACACACACACACACCCTGAGCCATCATGCAGCTCCTCGACTTCAAACACAGCACAGGCATTGTACCGCTGGCTCCTGTCTTGTGTCTGTGCCATCCACTCTGCAGTTAGATCCTTGGGAATGTGTCTTGTTCACTGTCAGCCAGTCTCTAGCACTGTGTCTGGCAAAAAGAAAATGCTTGATAACACTAAATATTCAGTGGTCATGAAATATTTAACATATGTGAATAATGCTTCAAGATTAGCTATGATTTATTGATGTCCTCTAAAGGGAAGTTGAGAGCCATTTTTGCAAGGTTTTCTGGGTTAAATACCACAGCACTGCCCTCCTCCCTCTGTTAGCTGCTCCTAGCTGCCTATCTAGCAGCCACTTCCATTAATCATTGAAGGCTTGTGCATATCATCTTTTTTCTACTCTAGCTTTTCCATCATCCTAGATCATGTCAGCACCCACAGGGGTGACCCCACAGACAGCCTTTGATTCAGTCTCTTGACCTACTCATTTCTATGTGTCTGCTCTTTCCCTCTGCCTCACACTTCAGAACTTGTATGAGCCAGCAATATTCTGCTCATGAATCACTGGAATAAGTACTTTCAGCCACTGTTTCCTCTTCCTCCTTGCTTACTCAACTACTTAATCTCAATCTGACAGTTCCTAGGTCATTAGCCCTCTCCTTTCTTCATATACTGATTCAACTTAGTCTCCATGGTACTTGGTTTTAATAACATTTTGCCTGTATCCTAAGATGCCATGTCCATTGCTTTTGTTTACACCATCCAGATAAGACCCACATCTGGGAAAACCCAACTGGATGCCATCTCCATGCCTCTCTCCAACCAGGGCATCTCAGATGCACTACACCTTTCTGACCCTCACATTCAAGTGAGTCCACAACTCTGGCAAACAAATCTTCTACATCATGTCTTGTCACTCTATAGTAATATATTCCAAACTTAATCTACTTTTCTTAAGTTTCTGCCCCTGATAGCTATATTCTTCTCTCATCAAATACTCTTCACAGAGAAAGAAGATATCAGACAGAAAACTCCCACAACCAAAACACACAGGCCTTCCTGAGAGGCAACCCATCTTGTCCTCCTTCACTCTGACAAAGCAGAGGAGCTGACACAGCTCTCCATCTGATCTTTGGATCCTATTGCCATCTTTTACCTTCAGAGTTGTTAACCACCATTTATCCTTTTACTTCCAATATTTTATAACCTTTCTCCAACTGATCCTTCTTTGCTCTTAAACATTTGCTCACCATCAGCACCAGAGTCCAGTTTCAGCCACTGCAATATCCCTCCTGTTCTTCATAGTCAAATTTAAGGAAAAGTTGTTTACACTCACTGTTGCATTTCTTCTTCTCCCACACACTCCACAACCCACTCTGATCTGTATGTAATGCCATCATTCCACTAAAATGGCCCTCACTACTGCCTCCACTGAAGTCCATGCAGCCATGTTCAATGGACACTTTCTGGGCTTCATTTTTATTGACCTCTCAATAACAATTGATTCTGTTGACCTTTCTCTTCTCTGTACCACTTTTCTGTGGGCCTTCATGATCTAGCATGCCATGGTTCAATGTCTCCTCCTCTAGTTATACCATCTTCATCTCTTGTTCAGGTTTACCCTCCTGCTCTAGCCCATAAATAGTGAAATTTCTCAAGACGTAGTCCAAAGCATTTCTTCTTCTTTCAATTAACACTGTCTTCTATGCCTACAGCTTCAGCTACCAGCAAAACAAAGATGATTCCATATTTATAAAACCAGTCCAGACTTTCGTCTGGGTTTTTATGAAAAAGTTCCTAATTGACACCTCCTCCTAGATGTTCCCAAGTCATCTTATACTGTCAGAATCTAAAACCTAACTTTTGTTCTTTCCCTCCACCCCAACCCTGACCTCTTCCAAGAATTATATCTGTCAATGGCATCATTAACCACACTGCTGCTCAAGCCAGAAACATCGGTATCTTCCTGACACCCTCCTCCCTCATTCACCATATTAAATATATCACCAAGCCTATTGACTTTAATCTCCTAGTAGTTACTGAACTATCTACTTTTTCCCATCTCTTCCCTGGATGACTCCAGTGGCTCTCTAGTCAGGAATGGTTCTAACTCATTCCCACACCACATCAGAATGATTTTTCCCTAAATGCAAATTCCATAGTCATCCACCCTTCTCCATCTTTGGCTGTAATCTTATGGGAGGCATCTATGTATCTCCTCTGGGCTATAGTAGCTTTCTTCTCCCAGAACTAAACACACCCATATGAACTGTAATTGTCTATTGCATCACACATACACATGCACAACATGAACAAAATCACTTGTGAGCTTTCTGAGGCAAGAGCCATCCATGTTTTATTCATATCTGTATAATAAGAAAAGGTGTGTGGAAATAAGCTTAACTAAAGTGAATTAGACTGAACCTTTTATTTTTCATAGCAGAAATCGCAGAGGTTCTGCTGTCTTCTTAAAATTCCCCTTGTCCCCTCTTTCTATTTAGTCAGTATATGAGGCAAAAGCTGATAATGTGTTGTCAAGCTGCTCAATAGTTTCTAAATAGTGGCTAAATCTGCTAGACAGTGACTTTGAGTGATGAAATGAGACAGAGCTTATGCCCAGTTGGGGTGGGCTGAAGAAGAGGATGGAGAATATGAATCTGTGGCCATAGAGGTAGGGATGAGGAGTGTGGACCCTGCTGGACATAGGGGATGCAGGCAGGAGAACAGGGTTGTCACTGTTCTGCCAGAACCTGTTTTCACTTGATTCTCAGTTCAGCCTCCTCTTCTCTACTGATTGCATGAGCTGCTCCTCCTCCAAGGTTGCACACTCTTTCTTGGCAGCAGATGGTAGCAGTAATGAGCCACAGCAGTGAGCTAACCACAGGCAGGTGGCATGGAAGTGGGCTCCTTCCTCTTAAAGGAAAGTTCTTCCTGGAGACCAAGCAAATGAATAGAAATCATGCTGAGACATTGTAATGAGGCATAAATCTCACAGAGTATCTTCCAAGGAACAGACCAAGAAGACACAGAGAAGTCCTGGCAGGTATCACCAATGTTTTTGCCACTGACACATATCCATGGAACTGGCCCTGAGTTTCTGTCTCATGATTAATGTCTAATCTCCAGACCACATATGATAGATTCCAAAGAAGCTTCAGCCCTCTCCATGGCTCCCATGGCATCCTGAACACACCTGTCTGTCCATTTCCATGCTGTTTCTAAGAGCCCTGCAAATGTCTGCCTCTTCTTTCATTAATCCGTGAGCTTCTCAGGTAGATTTGCTATGTCTTGTTCAACTCTGCAATTTCCAGTGCCCAACAAAATGCCTGGTACTTGTAGAGACACACTTTAGTAAGATCCTGGACTTGAATGTTTTCATCCACATGATCTCAGGCAAGATCTCTAAATACTATGGACCCACTGTCCTCATTCATGAAAGTGTGCACCTGCATTCAGTGTGAAAAAAAATTAATCTTAGTTTGGATACATAAAGTTCCCAGCATGAAGCCTGATGCATACAAAGAGCTAGCAGCAATTGAACTGCACTGTTCCAGGGGCTACCTGGCTACCCACTCCACCTGAAACACTGAAAGGAAATAAGACTGCTTTTTCAGAGATCGAGGAAGTACTTGACATGTATGAAGGGATGGAACACGTGCTCAATGAGTATTTAACATGTGCCGAGCCCTCTGCCTGGGGGTGTTTCTCACCACAATTCTGTGGGTTGGACATTATCACTCCCATTGCAGAGGAGTCAGTAAGGCTTAGCTAGGCCATTGTGCTTTCCAAACATCAGTGAGCAAATGGACACAGTCAAGGACATCCAATGGCTGGTGAGGTCAACCCATGAAGGCACCAGATTTGGAAGAATGCTTTTTGTTGAGTTTGTGTTACAATGAATACATATGTGACTACAGACTTATCAAAAAACTTAGCAGACATTTTGGAGGCTGCCACCACAGCAACAGCCAGCTAGGGGAATCTTAAATTTTCCTTACGTGAGTTCCATTAGACAATAGAATTCATCTTAATCACTTTCTGGCTGAACAAGGTGGGGCTTGCTCTGTTGGGAATACCTTCTGTTGTACTTGGATAAGGCACCTTTGATTAAATAGAGATGGAGCTGGATGAAACCTGGGCACAGGCCAGATGGTGAAAAGCAGAGCCCACATTTACCTCACTTCCTTATATCTTCAGCCAACTGATCCTTTAATAACTTAAATCAGATCATGTCACTCCTCTACTCCCCAGCTGATGGCTCCCCAGTTCGCATAGCATAACACCTGAACTCTCGCAAGGCCTGCAAGTCTGCTGGAAGCTCCTATGTGGCTCCAGTCTCAATAACTCCTTGCTGGCTCCCTAGGAATGCCACCTTATCCCACTCAGGGCCTTTGTGCTGCAGTCCCTTCTGACTAGTCCTACTGCACACTTTCACATGACCATCACCTTCATTTCATTCAGTTCTCAGCCCCAAAGGTCCTCCTCAGAGGCCCTTCCTGGACCACCCATCCACAGTTGTACCTTCACCAGACCTTCATCCTTACTGTGCTTGATTTTTCTTTATAACATTACAACTACTTACAACTACATTACAGTTTCTTTATAACATTACAACTGCCCATTTAGGCCCCATCCTACTCACAATCCAGGACTGTTGGCTCCCAACTGCTCACCTGCCTGCCTTCCTGATTGCCCCTAACCGCTTCTGCCTGCCAGTCTGATCACCCCCTAATCACTCCCTGACAACCTGATTGATGCCTAACTGCACCCCTGCTGGCCTGGTCACCCCTATCTGCCCTCCCCTGCAGACCTTATCCCCCCCAACTGCCCTCCCTTGCAGACCCAGTTACCCCTAACTGCCCTCCCTTGCCAGCCTCATTGCCCCTAAATGCTTTTCCCTGCTGGTTTGATTCTGCCCCCCCCCCTGATCTGCCCTCTCCTGCAGGCCTGGTCACCCTTAACTGCCCTGTCCTACAGGCCTGGACCCTCCCATAACTGCCCTCCCCTGCAGGCTTGGTCCTCCCCAACTACTTATAAACTGACCAATAAAACCCTTATTTATGCTAAAACACAAATTGAATGAATTCATCAAATTGAAACACAGGCAACTCCTTTGAAACTTTATATTTCATTTGCTTGCCTATTTATCACCTGCTTGTTCTCACCAGAATGTGAACTTTGGGAAGTCAAGGATTTGTCCATGTTCTATACCCAGTGCCTGGAAGAACACTTGGCACATAGGCAACCAATAACTATTTGTTAAACAATCAAATGAGAGCATAGTGTAGGCTTTCTTCCTAGTGTAAATGGGCCTTAGGTGGGGCACGGGGTTCAGAGGTTTGAATCCCAATAGGGAAATGAGTCTCTGACCTCTTTTGGGGTTTTTTCGGCTTTTCTGGACTCAGAGCTACAGAGATCCTTTTTTGGAGGGATGACTCCAGATGAAAATGAGGATGATGAAGAGAAGAAGGGGCCATATGGGGACCTGGGAGCTCAAGGTTTGAGGACTCGCAGCCCCCTGAGGAATTTGGCTTCAGCTTCAGCCCTGGAGGGGCATGTGTTTTCAGGATAATTTCAGCTTCGATGACCTGGTATGGGATTTTAAACATCTTCAATGAGATGGGGGCCTGGGCCTTGCCTTCCCATTCTCCTGAACTTGTAGGTACTGAGTCAGAGACACTGAGTGAGATTGCAGGAGGAACAGTGCTTTGGGACTCGGTGCTTAAGTACCCAGAGAGTCACCAACACAGGATCTTTGGGGTCTTGGAGAGTGATGCAAGAACTAACTCTCCAAAACCATCACCAGGCTGGGGCTCCCAGAGACCTTTCCATAGGTTTGATGATATGTGGCTTGTGACACCCCCTGTCCCCATTCTAGAGCCAAAGGGGACAAGAATCTTGATTCCCAGATTTCCCAGGGGGGTCTTGGTCCAGTTCTGCAGCCTCAGCCTTAATTCTATTTCAAGAGTGTCTGTGTGACCAAGATCACTAGGCCAGATGGGACAGCAGAGGGGCATCAGACTGTGGTGGACAGTGAGGGCCAAACAGAAACCCCAGTAACCCATCAAGAAGCAGATGGCAGTCCTAAAGATGATCCAGAATCACCAACTCCTCCAGCCTTGGATGATGCATTTTCATCCTAGATTTATTCCTAGGCCGTTTGTCCTGGTCCCAGTAGCCTTGTTAACCCTCAGAGGCCTTCAGATTCTTCCCACCTCTCATACTTTTTCACCATCAATCGGCTTAGCTTCTCCTCCTGCCACCTCAAGGCATTGAGTGTGTGGAACAGTGAATTAGGAGTATGTCAGTATGTCATTCACACAAACTGACCAATAAAACCCTTATTTATGCTAAAAAACAAATTGAATGAATTCATCAAATTGAAACATAGGCTACTCCTTTGAAACTTTTCATCATAGGAAAGGCTGTAATTTTTGCCTAGTCAGCATGGCTCAGTGGTTGAACATTGACCTATAAACCAGGAGAAGTCACCATGCAATTCCCAGTCAAGGCACATGGCAGGTTAAGACTCAGTTCCCAGTGTAGAGTGTACAGGAGGCAGCTGATCAATGATTCTCTCTTTATTATTGACTAGAGGCCTGGTGCACAAAATTTGTGCACTATGGGTGGGGGAACGGGGAGGAGTGTCCCTAAGCCCAGCCTGCACCCTATCCAATCTGAGACCATTCAAGGGATGTCTGACTGCCCATTTAGGCCCCATCCTACTCACAATCCAGGACTGTTGGCTCCCAACTGCTTACCTGCCTGCCTTCCTGATTGCCCCTAACCGCTTCTGCCTGCCAGTCTGATCACCCCCTAATCACTCCCTGACAACCTGATTGATGCCTAACTGCACCCCTGCTGGCCTGGTCACCCCTAACTGCCCTCCCCTGCAGACCTGATCCCCCCTAACTGCCCTCCCCTGCCAGCCTCATTGCCCCTAAATGCTTTTCTCTGCTGGTCTGATTCTGCACCCCCACCCTGATCTGCCCTCTCCTGCAGGCCTGGTGACCCTTAACTGTCCTGTCCTACAGGCCTGGACCCTCCCACAACTGCCCTCCCCTGCAGGCTTGGTCCTCCCCAACTACTTTCCCCTGAAGGCCTGGCTCCTCTCCCCTCAACTGCACTTCTTTGTAAGCTTGATCACCCCCAATTGCCCTCAACTTGCAGGCCTAGTTCCTCCCAACTGCCCTTTCCTGCTGGCCTGATTGCCCACAACTGCCCTCCCTTGCAGACCTGATACTTCCCAACTGCCCTTCCCTGCTGGCCATCTTGTGGTGGCTATCTTCTGTCCATATGGGGACAGCCATCTTTGACCACATGGGGGCAGCCATCTTGTATTGGAGTGACAGTCAATTTGCACATTACTCTTTTATTAGATAGGATGTTTCTATCTCTCTTTCCCTCTCCCTGCAACCAATAAAAATATATATTTTGTAAAAGGCCATAATTTTTATTTAAACATTTATCATTTATTTGGAAAAGCAAACCCTATGCAGCCTGATTCACCTATAAAATTATTGAGTATCCATTCATTCAATCGTCATTCCTTTTAGTGACTATTGTGTCCAAGCATTTCCACCCTAGAAGATCATTTATTGAGGATGGAGGGAAACAGTACAGAGAGAACTGAGTCCCAAAGAAGTCCCAGCAGACAGATAGTGGTCCAGTTATTCCTCTCAGGATGAAACAGCAGCTAGAAGTCTGCTCATCTTTATTGCCTGGTGACATGAATGACATGTCTGAAGGTCAAGCCATGTGCCAGGGTGAAGGAGGTAATTTGGGGACTGCAAACTCTGAAAGCATCCTGCTGTCATGGCTACCCTGCTGTCTCAGCTGGAGTTACAACACAGCCTGAAGCCACCGAACAGGTTAAAAGTCCAACTGAATCCATGGCCCTGGGACCTAAATTCTGCCACCAGCATGGCGCATCCACATGTATGCTGAAAACTCCCAAATAGTGCCCTGGTCCAGACCCACAGCCATGAGCTCCAACTCCAGGTGTCTGACTCCATCCCAACATGTGCCCTGGACACTGGCGGGCAGGCCCCAGGTGCACACACAGCTTGCTGCCCCTCACCAGCTCCTCATCCCCACTTGCCTGCCACCAATTGCTAAAGCTGAAGCCCTGTCACTCTGCATCTCCTCTCCCTTCACACCCAATCTGCAGCGAGTCCCTGCACTTGGCATTAGAAGCATGCTCAGATGCAGCCCCCTTGCCCTCATCCCAGCAGCTTCCTCCTGCACAAACCTTCCTCAGACTTTGCCAGAGTCTCAGGGCTCTCTCTACTCTAACCTTTGCCCTTAATTAACTCTTCTCACAGCGTTTGAATTTAATCATATATTGGCACATAGTTCATCTCCTTACAGGTCCTCTGATGGCTCCCATATAAAAGCAGGAGCAAATTCAAGATTCCTGCTATGACTGACAAGGCCTACGGCCTTGACCCCACACTTTCTGGGATCATCACCCATTAATCTCTCCCTGACTCTTGAGCCCCCCAGCTGTTTCTTGAACATACCAAGCTCATTTCTTCTTCGGGGTTTTTGTTCTTGTTATTCCCCTGCCTAGAAAATCTCTCTCTCTCCACTCAAATGTTGCTTCATCCAAGAGATTTCTCCAACTTTCCTATGTAACATATTTGGTCACTCTGGGCACTAGCCTGCCTCCTCTTCCATTTGTAACAACTGCATGGCATGACAAGGTATCTTATTTGTCTTCCTGGTGGGATATGAGCTTCATGAGGATCAGCTGTTACCTGCTGCATCTCCAGTGTCTAGAAAAATGCCTGGTGTATAGTAGTATTCATGAATGAATGAATGAATGAATGAATGAATGAATGAAGAGACAGATAATCAGAAAGACTGTGTAACCCACGGATAAATAAAAGTGTAATGTGCCCCACTCTCAGCAACCTTACCCACCAAATCTAGAGTCACCCAGAATGGTTAAAACCCTGGTCCCTCCCACTGGTAGCTTAAAATACCATCATTACTCTCCTGGAACAAGATCTTCACTATGACACCTTGGAAATAATGCCAATTTATCTGACAGTGAGCCACCCAGCACCGAAGTCCAGGGTGCGTGACACATTGTTACTTCTGCTGTAAGTGACACGTTGATCTCAGACTTCACCTCTGCTCACATTTTGCTGTTAGCCACACTGAAGTCTTGAAAAGAGTAGACAGTATGGGCATATGTTTCCTGTTGAGAGTTATAAACAGGCAGTTTCTCAGTGCTACTTAACTCAAGCTGAAAAGACTCCATCCCTGGCCATTAGTTTCTAATGAGGTTTTTCTTCCCAATCAATAAAAATAGGTTCAAAAACTGCCTCCCTGCCCATGTGTTTCATTGGCTAGTGTTGTCCTATGCACCAAAAGGTCACAGGTTCACTTCCAGTCAGGGCACATGCCAGGGTGCAGGCTCTATCCCCAGTGTAGGGCATGCAGGAGGCAGTCGATGGATGTTTCTCTCTCACATTGATATCTCTCTCTCTCCCTCTACCTTTCCCTTCTCTCTCTAAAAATCAATAAAAATATATATATATATATATATATATTTAAAAACTGTCATTGAATTGTTGTGTTAGAAGGTACATTCATATTCATTAAGTCCAGCTTCTTCCATTTCATAGATGAGGAAACCGAGGCACAAGGAAATGATTGACTTGACTTTTCATTGTGAGTCAGAATGGATGCATTAGCCTTGCTTTATACCTTTCACCAAATGCACACTTGACAACATACTATTCAACTTGTCTCATGCTTGTCCTGGGAAAGCTGCCTTTCTAAGTGATATGCCAGTTCATTGTCTCAAAAGAGATATCTCCACAACAACTAGGACTGATGGCCACCTCACTGTATGGGACACCACAGCTCACCTGCCCAGGGTGGGCAACTGTCTGGAACTGTCTCTCCGCAGAGTTCTGCTTTGCCTCCCTGAAACTTTGATCCATTGGTCCCAAGTGGGCCATTCTGGAGGCAGATATCAGTGGTTAAAAGTATGTGCTTCCTTAGCAGTTGAGCCTGTTTCACATCCTATTACTAGTGTGTGAGCTGATGGGATTTTTTTTAAGATTCTTGTAAGATACAGTACAGTCTAGACCAGTGGTCGGCAAACTCATTAGTCAACAGAACCAAATATCAACAGTACAACAATTGAAATTTCTTTGAGAACCAAATTTTTTAAATTTAAACTTCTTCTAATGTTACTTCTTCAAAATAGACTCGCCAGGCCGAGCCATACTCAAGGGGCAGTTTGTCTACCATGGGTCTAGATGATATTGTTTATTTATGGGGATTAAAAATGTGAACATAGGTACACCTCGTTTCACAGACTTTAAGATGCACACGTAACCCTTCTTAAAAAGGAGATGAGGGGGCCTTGACTTGGCTGGTTGAAGAGTCATCTCTGCACATCAAGGTCGCAGGTTTGATCCCCAGTCAGGGATGGCCATGAATGCATGTAAATGGAACAACAGCCCCTCTCTCTTTCTCATCCCCTTCCCCCCAATTAAAAATTTAATAAACAGGTAAAAGCAAAGGGCTCCTTACAGTCTGGAAGCTCTCATGCTGCTGCTGCCAGGTGGCACTCAAGATTTGTGGAGAATTCCCACTGATACTTAGGCTAAGACCCAGAAGGACCAGCAGTACAATATTGGTTGACTCCAGGACACAGGGTACCTTTGCTGGTGCATAAATTTACCGGGAAGGATTCAAGCACATGTTCAGAAGCAGTTATCTCCAGGGAGAGAAACGAGAAGTGAGAAATGTGCTCTCACCTTCCATTTTCTCCCACTCCACATGGCTTGACTCTCTCACCCTGTGAAATGCACTCAGTAATAAATAAATAAGCCACTTGGGCATTATCTTCTCTTTTGTATTCTTGACTTTAAAAGAACTCAGTCTGATTTAATAAAAGAATAAGTGAAATAATTAAATGCATCCTCTTGATTCTTGATCTTTCTACTCTCAGCTTCTTTGCATTTGAGAAATTGGAAAAAACTTCTGAAAATCTTAAGAGGAACAGACTGACAGCAGACAGTGTAGCACAAGGAACAGGACCAGAGATGGGGCATAGGGATGGACAGCACCCCAAGTTGGCAACTGCAGGGACAAAATTACATCCCTAGGTTGCAGGGCTACCACACTCTGTTCTGCACTTTGGTGAATCCATAGGTCAAAATATAAAAACATAAAATAAATTAAATATTCATGCCTTTCACAGTGATTTTATTGTAAGGAAAGTCTCTACAATACTTTACAAACTCTATGAATAAAAATATTTACATAGGTTTTGAATCCAAGATGGCGGCATAGGTAAATACCTACACTGCTGCCTCGCACAACAATTTCAAAACTACAACTAAAAGACAGAACGGACATCATCTAGAACCACAAGAACGCTGGCTGAGTGGAAATTCTACAACTAGAATGAAAGAGAGGGGCTCACAGAGACCCAGAGGAGCTGCAAAAAGCTGAGGTACAGAAATGCGTGCATGGAGAGAGCAGGTGCCAGAGGACCTGGCTGGCTTTCTCTGGCGAGAGGAAGACAGAGACTTCCAACTACATTGAACCTCTTATCCTATGGTACTGAACCCTGGGTCCAGACGAGACTCATGGGGGGAGTTTGGACTGTGAAAAGGGAGAAGTGCACAGAAATTGGGGGAGTCGCAAAAGGGCAGAAGTCTGGTGGCACGCACAGCACTGTGTGCAGGAGACCCACTGCAGACTGTGCCGCTGGCTTTCACAAGTGGGCGGGAGACAGAACCTCCCAAATGTGCCACTACTAACTCCACTAAACCCCAGTTTCAGGAGAAACCCAGGGGACCCAAACTCATATGGTCCCAGAGCGCAGGAGATCCAGAAAGGCAGCAGTCTAGAGGCACTGCAAGAGTGCGCTAGTGCACAGGGACCACTCCAGCGATTACCCAGAGACACGTGAGACTCAAGGGCCATGGAGGGCAGAGCCGACTGGAAGGCAAGACACTCCGTTAAGCCCTGAGACTCCACCCATCCCAAGCTTAACAGAGAGGCTTTTGCAGTTTTGCAAGTCTTGTATCATAAGGCTGAATCCAGCACAGAAGTTCTCCCAGCATAGTGAAAATGCAGAGACAAAGGAAAAGATCACAAACAAAAGAAATGGAGGAAAACAAATGACTGGATATAGAGTTTAAAACCACGCTTATAAGGTTTTTCAAGAATATGCTAGAAAAGATGGATAAATTTAGCAAGACCCAAGAGGAGATGATAAAGGACCAACTAGAGATGAAAAAGGTCCAACTAGAGATGAAAAAGGACCAACTAGAAATTAAACATACACTGTCTGGAATAAAATTATTATGCAGAGACCTAACAACAGACTAGAGGAAGGCAAGAATCAAGTCAAAAATTTGAAATATAAAGAATCAGAAAACACTCAACTGGAAAAGCAAGAAAAGAAAAGAATCCAAATATGTAAAGATAATGTAAGGAGCCTCTGGGACAGCTTCAAGCGTACCAACATCAGAATTGTGGGGGTGCCAGAAGAAGAGAGAGAGCAAGATACTGAAAACCTATTTGAAGAAATAATGACTGAAAACTTCCCACATCTGGTAAAAGAAATAGACTTACAAGTCCAGGAAGCACACAGAACCCCATATAAAAAGAATCCAAAGAGGACTAAACCAAGACACATCATAATTAAAATAACCAAAAGCAAAAGACAAAGAGAGAATATTAAAAGCAACAAGAGAAAAACAGTTCATTACCTACAAGAAAGCACCCATACAATTGTCAGCTGATTTCTCAACAGAAACTATGCAGGCCAGCTGGAAGTGGCAAGAAATATTCAATATGATGAATAGCAAGAACCTACAACCAAGAATACTCTATCCTGATGAACAAAAGGATAGATACAGAGACAGTAAAGCTTCAAACAGACTGTGAAATTACAGCAGGAAGATTAAAGTTAGGTGAGGTAGATAAGAGATTAATCAAAGGACTTGTATGCATGCATATAAGCATAACCAATGAACATAGACACTGGGGGGTTGGGGTATGCCTGGGAGGGAGGGAGGGCAATGGGGAGATATGTATAAAAAATTAATAAAATATATATATATTAAAAAAAAGAATACTCTATCCAGCAAAGCTATCATTCAGAATTGAAGGGCAGATAAAGAGCTTCACAGATAAGAAAAAGCTAAAGGAGTTCATCAAATCCAAACCAGTATTATATGAAATGCCGAAAGGTACTCTTTTAGAAGAGGAAGAAGAAAAAGGTAAAAGATAAAAAATTATGAACAAATAGATATCTATCAACAAGTGAATCTAAAAATTAAAGGAATTGAAGATTTGATCAACAGAATAAACTGGTGAATATAATAGAATCAGGAGCACAGAAAGGGAGTGGACTGATAATTCTCAGGGGGAAAGAGATGAGAGGTATACAGGGAGAGACTGGACAAAAATCATACACCTATGGATGAGGTCAACGGGAGGGAGGGAAGGTAGAGGGAGGGTTGGGAGCCCGGTGGAGGGGAGCTATGGAGGGGAGAAAATGGAAACAAATGTAATAATCTGAATAATAAAGATTTAATTAAAAAATATATTTACATAATTTTAATAGCAAAAATAATTGGCAATATCTCAACTTTACACTGGTAGGTTAATAAGCAAGTAAAATTAATCTGTAATAACATTATTAACTTCACAACAATATGATAGCCAGATTAAATTTTACAAAGCAAGACAAAATTATATACACAGTACAACTGGATCAGAGAAGCAAGAGCTTTTCATGCAGAAAATTTAATTTTGAAGGAACAGTCACATAAGTTTAAACAGGGAAAATATATGAATTAAAAAGACAGACCCCCTCCCTCCCAAATCTAGCATTCATGCATCCATTAATCACATGTCCAACCATGTGGGTCATGCCCCTTCTGTGTACTGCACATGCTCTGCACACTGAAGTGTGCTGGTAAGGAGAACACGGGACAATGTGCCCTAAAGAAGCTTATGCTGTAGTTACATGCAGGTAATTTGTTTCACTAAGGATTGTAACAGAACAAAGGAATCAATTTAAGAGATAACACAGTAAAAATAAATTAATTCAAAAAGCTCTGACTGAGTGGTTTGGTGGTTTCTTGCATCAAAATGTTGAGGATTCGATTCCCGGTCAGGACACATATCTAGTGTGTGGGTTCAATCCACAGTTGGGGTATATATAGGAGGCAATCAATCATTGTTTCTCACATCTATGTTTTTTTTTCCTCTCTCTCTTTTCCTTCCTTTCTCTTTAAAATCAATTTTAAAAAAGAACCATATACTCATGTCTGGATTATAATTTTTAAAAAGCTAAAAAATAGTGGCAAAATCAAACCTAAAGAAAAAGGAAAAAAAAACTATCCTATATAATAAAGAGGTGATATATAAATTGACCATCACTCCAACACACAAGATGGCTGCCCCCATGTGGACACAAGATGGCCACCACAAGATGGCCAGCAGGAGAGAGCAGTTGTGGGCAATCAGGCCTGCAGGATAGGGCAGTTGGGGGGGACCAGGCCTGCAGGGGAGTGCAGTTGGGGCCAATTGGGCTATCTGGGGAGCAGTTAGACATCGATCAGGCTGGCAGGGAAGTGATTAGGGGGTGATCAGGCCAGCAGGGGAATGGTTAGGGGTGATTATACTGGCAGGAGAGTGGTTAGTAGGTGATCAGGCTGGCAGGCAGAAGTGGTAAGGGGCAATCAGGAAGGCAGGTAGGCAAGCAGTTGGGAGCCAGCAGTCCTGGATTGTAAGAGGGATATCTGACTGCCCATTTAGACCTGACCACCAGGATCAGGCCAAAACAGGCAGTCAGAAAGCCCTTAAGGGGTCCCAGATTGGAGAGGGTGCAAGCTAGACTGAGGGACACACACACCCTCCATGCACGAATTTCATGCAGTGGGCCTCTAGTTAAATATAAAAAGTTGGATTCATTCAAATCCTAAAAAGTAGAATCAATTATAAGAACTTATAGGGTGAAAAGATCATAATATAGACAAACATCTCACAATGCTAATTGACAAAAAGGGGGAAAAAACAAAGCATTAAGGTTGGAGAACTTCTGATTCCCAGGCCTTTATATAAGGAGTTTTGGCATTGCCTTTTGTTCTCATGTTCATAGCACAAAAAGAGTTGAACAAACTGAAAATCAGCAGCTCTTCTTGGACTTATCAGAGAACTGAAATCACAAGGTACCCTCAGCCCAGACAGGTGATTGCAGGAATCAGGCCCACCAAAAAGCCTAGGGCAGATACCACCGAGAAGCCTTGGGAGCCATGCTAGAAGGCCCAACTGTGATGACAAACTGCTGGTCAGCCCTCCCTTGAGCCCTCGGGCCTGTCCTAGGGTCTCATACTTCCTGGGCTTTGCCTCCAGGACTTGCCCCAGATTCTCCATGAAGATGTCTGAGAAATGCCCTTACAGCAGATGAGGTAGAGGAGTCATTCTGAAATATTCCTAAAGCCATTCTTCTTAACAAAAAGATTGACTGCCACAGGCATGGGACAGTGTTTGTTATAGAACTATGTACACCTCATTGATAAATTTTAAAATCTCAGAGATATGGTTGCTTTTAAAAGATGTGGATTGACCAAAACTGATGAAATAAGAGGGAAATTTGAATGGAACCAGAACAAGTATGGAAAAGGAGCTTCTCCGATGCTTCTGTAAGAAACAACTGGATGTAATTCTTTGGAATGCAATTTGGAGTACTACGTCAAATGGCTCCAAATCATGCAGGCGCAGTGATATATAAATCATCTTTATGCAAATTTATCCTAAAATAAATAAATAAGAGTGAAAATGTATATTTTTCTAAGATATTTACCAAAGTACTATGTATACTAGCAAAACTGAAAACAACTTACATTTCAAATAAAAACAATTTTGACAAATAAATGGTGGTACATCTCTACAATAGGCTGCTAGCCAGTCATTAAAAATGAGGCTCTCTCCCTTCCTCTCTGTAAAAAATCAATAAAATATATTTTTTTTAAAATGAGGCTGTTGTACTTCTTGATTTCAAAAGTTGTTCATGATATAGTACAAGTGACAAAAAGCAAGTTGTGAGCAAGATGGATGAACATCTTGGTTTTGGTATTTATTAGAGCAGGAGAAAAGCATTCCCAAAGATGACACATCACATTGTCAACAGCACTTACATCTAGGGCTTTAGTTTGGGAGATTTTTCATTTTCTTCTTCGTGTTGTATATTTTTTCTTTTCATATTTTCATATTTATTAAATACTAGAGGCCTGGTGCATGAAATTCATGCACAAGGGAGGGGTGTCCCTCAGCCCAGCCTGCACCCTCTCCAATCTGGGACCCCTTGAGGGATGTCTGACTGCCCTCTCACAATCCGGAACTGCTGGCTCCCAACTGCTCACCTGCCTGTCTACCTGATTGCCCCTAACCACTTCTGCCTGCCAGCATGATCACCTCCTGCCAGCCTGATCAATGCCTAACTGCTCCCCTGCCTTCCCAATTGCCCCTAACTGCCCTCCCCTGCTGACCTGGTCACCCACAACTGTCCTCCCCTACAGGCCTGGTCACCCTCAACTGCCCTTTTCTGCCAGCCTGGTTATCTGTAACTGCCCTCCCCTTCTGGCCCATTCACCCCTCACTTCCCTCCCTTTCCAGCTTGGTTGCCCTTACCTTCCCTCTCCTGCCAGCCTTGTTGCCCCCAACTTTCCTTCCCTGAGGCCTGGTCACCCCCAACTGCCCTCCTCTGCTAGCCTGGTCTCTCCCCTACAGACCTGAGTCCCCCCAGTTGTCCTCCCTTACAGGTCTGGTCGTCCCTAAGTGCCCTCCCTTGTTGGCCTGATCACCCCCAACTGCCCTCCCTTGCAGGACTGGTCCCTCCCAACTGCCCTCCCCTGCTGGCCATCTTTTGGCAGCCATCTTGTGTTCACATGGGGGTGGACATCTTTGACCACAAGGGGGTAGCTATCTTGTGTCTTGGAGTGATGGTCAATTTGCATATTACCTCTTTATTATAAAAAAACGACCAATAAATATATTAAAACTAGAGGCCCTGTGCACAAAATTTGTGCATGAACACAGTCCCTAGCTACTGCTGGCTGCCAGCTGATGGCTGCCAGCTGGCCAGGACCTCCCTTCACACCCACCTTGGCCTGGCACCAATCACTCACTTGCTCTACCATCTCACCACAGTCCCACTCTCTTCAGGGCCTATTGAGGCCAGCAGTGCCTTCACTGAGGCCTACTGTCAGCACCATGTCACCAATGCCTGCCATGCTTCACACCACCTCTTGGTAGTCAGTGCACGCTTAACTTCCAGTTGTTCAAACTCCCACCCATGGGGACAATTTGCTATATTAGCCTTTTATTATATAGGATATTGTCATTATCTCAGGTGCTGAAAATATGGTCTGATTTTTACTCTTATCTCCATACTGCAACAGTTTAGGGAAGTCTTTTATGATAATCATTGCTAATTGAGAAATCAATAAACTTGTAAAGGATGCAGGTTCCTAGGTTGTGGTGCCAACTCTGTACAGACCATGTGAGCATGGCGTTCTTCCCTCCTGCACTCTCCAGGCCTCGCCGCCTGCGGAGACCACTCCAGCCCAGCTTCAAGGCCCACACAGACACTCTCCCCAACCACCAGCTCAGTCACAGGGAATATCTCCTGTTGAAAACTTGGTAAAAACATCCATTTGGAAACAGATATTTAAGAAGAAAATGAAACAAGTAACATTCATTTGTTCCATTACAACAATGTAATGGGAACAATCATCTAAAAAAATTAAAAATGTCAATGGAATTAATGGCTGTATCTAGACACAAATGTTAAATGGGAGCCTAGCAAAAAAGATTGGCAGAGAGTGAGGCTGCTGCAGCCTCCAAAGGCCCTATTGTTTTCAGAGCTGGCCATGCAGGAGGCCAGCCCTCCCGAGCCATGGGAAAAGCCTCCAGGGTCCACTTGTGCCCAGAGAACCTTGGCTTGTTCACTTAAAGGAGTTCCGGGTTGGGCTGCTGAGTGCTTCCTGGGCCAGGTGCTGTGTTGGGGCCAGGGACTGGGAAGGAAATGAGGCACAGACTCTGTTCACAGGGTTCTCACTCACCCACAATGTGAAAGAAAAGCAGAGTGCTACTCTCCACATTATAGAGGATAGCATTGGAGAGGTGCGCCAGGAGCCACTCCAGAGTTCAGCCTGGCTTTCTAGGCGCTCACAGGTAAGTGAGCCTTAGCTCGAGCCCTGAGGAAAGGTGTGGAGATACACTAAAAAAGCAGGTGAGTGTGGGCATAGGGCACTGAGGAGCTCATAGCCTGCGTTCCGCAGACCTGGTGGTGCAGGCAGGTAGGCTCTGAGGTGTGCAGAGGCCAGGCGGAGCTTCACGCGGGGCAGCTCTGTGCTCACATTTAATTCCAAACTCAGGGAACAGGCCCTCCATTAGCCGGAAACTAAGAACCAAGAGGATACATCCAGGGACCTAACCTTGATCCCTCCCCATGCACCACACACCTATCTCGATGTGGCCTGCTAGGAGCAAGGTGGTCTTTCTATAAGCCACATCTGAAGTCAAAGACAGCGAACAAAATCAGAGTGTAGGGTGGGAGGAGGGTAACACCCAGGGCTGCCGCCTCTGACTAGCCCTTGGCCTTCCAAATGCCTTTGAGCAGAGAAATGTAAAAAAGCAGAAAATTTGGTCTTCATGTTTCCAATCTCCCACACTTCATTCTAATTCATAAGATTCTAATGTGTCCAGATTTCCACTTCCATTAAATTAAATTTGCAAAAAATAATTCTCTGGTAATTTTCCAGTGGAGAAAAGACAAACAAATGTTTGCTCCGTGCCTCAGTGCCATTCACTGGCCCTCACTGGCCAGGCCGGGGCCTGCTGCCTGGGTGCCCAAGACTTGGCTGGCCATCACAGAGGGCAGGGCTGGCTTCCACAGTGGTACATGTGAGCATAGCCTGAACGGGAAACCTCTCCCAGTGTCAAGGAGTCTGTTAAGGAGACTTGAGAGAAGGAAAGGGTCTCAGAGAGAAGCTAGGGGAGGAGCGGTCATCGCCACACTGACTCCAGCAACACTACTTGGCTTCCCGTCCTGGATGCTCTTTTCTTATTCTTTTTTTCAGGAGAAGTGAGTTTTATTTTGTTTTGTCTGGCTGGAGGTTTGGCTTGCTCTCAAACGTTCTAGGGTAGAGAGACACTCGGAGAAAGGGATTTGGATGCTTTTTGCCATCTTTCCTATCTGACTCCTGCCAGTGGTCTGCCCTGCCATCTCCTGGGTCACAGCTGGAGTGACCACATCAGTCCTTTGCTGCAGGTGGCTGAGCTGAGACCACTTCCCCCACCACTTGCAGGGGGCTGTACTCTGAGTCTGAGCTGCAGGGGCTGGCAGTACCTTGAGGCTGTTCAGGTTTGAGAGGCTTAACGATCGGAATGCCAATCTTCCTCCTACTGCGTGTTTCATTTCTGGAGATTTCTCCCTCTCCACCATGCGTCTCTGCCAGATGTGGCTGAGCCCCAGGCTGTGATGATGTTCTTCCTGTCCTTGACCGTTCCTGAGTTCCTTCACTCCACAGCTTGGGGGTCTCTACTGGAGGCCATCGTTCTGGCGGTGCTGCAACCAGCTGAGGCTGCAGTTCCTCCTGCCCCCTCCGTAGTCACTCCTCAATATCTCGCTCCCTAGTGGCTGTGCCAACAGGCCTTGCCCTCCAAAGATGGAGGCTTCTCCGCTGGCCTGGGAGGTGCTCTGAGACTTTGGATTCAGCTTAGGTCTCAGGGCCTCTGTCATCACTCCTATCATCTCCATGACCGATCATCACATCCCTCACATCTGCCCGCACAGCAGGCTCGCCTCCTCTACAAGTCAGCATCCCTTCAGCACCGATACCTCGTGCTCTGCTGCCACTGCCTGTCCTGGAGGCACAGCCTCTCACAGGCTCTGCTGCCGCTGTATCACAGCGACTGGCCACCATCGCATCCAGAGCCTAGCATGGCCATCACGGTAACAATCCCACAGCCATCATGGTATCGGTCTGAATCATAACGACTTCTATCTCCATACTTGTCTCCAGAGCTGCCACCACCTCTTCCGGATGGGTCGTCCTCAAAGATATCTGTCTGTTTTGTCAGAATTCTGATTTCTATCTCGGCCAGAATGATCATTCCTGTTTTTACCCTGGGCTTGATCAGCAACATCCACTTGAATTTTCCTGTTACCCAGAGACTCTTCATTGAGGCACAGGCATTGAACAGGAGTCCAGGCCCTCAAACTCAGCATAACCAAAAGTGGTTCACCGCTCTGATTGGGGGGTCACGCGGTAAACACACTGCTCTGATACTTAATCCTCTAAGGGATGCCTTCATGGAGTGCTCTGTGACATCACAGGGAAGGTGCCCTAGAAGAGCTGGCAGGATGGTCTGGGAAGATGGCTCCTGCCCCTGTGTGGTCCCTGAGCAGCCCTTGGAGCGGGAGCAGAATGGGGTGTGGTTGAGGTGCCCTGTACATAGCAGCAGCATCACTGTGCAGAGTGGTTGAAACTTCCTTCCCAGTGTGTCTCAGTGCCCACCTGACTGTTTTGGGGACTTAGGTGCTTCTTCAACCACTCCTTCCACCCTCATCAAGAAGTCTGTTAGGGAGACAGTCTCCCCTTCTAATGCTTTCTGCTGAGGCTGTGTGGTGAGAGAGGGAGGGCAGAGCTGTGTGCTTTTCCTGAGTATCACCACCAAGCAGTGCAGAGGCCCGGCCACACATCCAGCTCCAGGCCCCGCCTGATGTGGGTTCCCCAGTCTTTAGCTTGCCTTGCTCTCTGGTGCCTCTGGCACAGGTGCCTCTTGACGGGCATGCCAGTGCACAGGCAAGGCTATGTGGGCCCAGACCTGGAAAGGAGGAGCCAGAAGCTCTCAGAAGACTCAACTAACTCTCAGGATTTGCAAAGAGGCCAACCTCTCTAGGCCTCATGCCCTGCTGTGTAAATGAGGGAGACTCACAACATTTTACTCAGAAAGGGACAGATACCTGGTGCTGCCCTGCCCCACGCCATCGTTGCAGCCTCCCCCAGCCAGGAAGAAAGGCCAAGATGAGCACATCTGTGTCCATCCTGACATGTTGGACACACAGAATCAGGCCAGTGGGCAGCCACTTCCAGATTTCTTGTTCTATGAGAAACATATACTCTAATGCTTTAAATCACAGTGCCACCTGCGCCAAACTCAGACCTCACTGAGGGAAACCTGCCAGGATAGCTCAACAAGACAATGTTTGGACATTGTCTGGCCTGGCGCCTAGGAAAGAGCAGGAGCTCACTAGTACGAGCCTTTCCTTTCAGTGGTCTGCTCTCTGAAAACAAAATACCCCTTGGAGTGAAGTATTGTCCAAAGAGTGAGGGTCAAGGTCGAGTTTATAGCACAGACACAACACATCAGACCACAGGGTTTAAGGAGCAGGTGTGTCCCCTGCCCATCTTACAGATGAAAAGACAGATGCACAGAGAAGCAAAGTGACTGGCCAAAATAGCAGGCTCTCCCTTAGGGCCCAGACAAGCATCTGCTGACTCTCCTGAGGAGAGCCCAACCTCCGGCAGCAACACCTGGGCTCAGCAGTCTGGCTGGCCAGGAGAGGAGCTCTCAGCCTCAGAATTTAAGCCAAGCTCCTCTCCCTGTCCACTCAGATGGTTATATCACCTTCCACCTGTTTCCAGATTCTCCAACCTCTAGCCCACCCCTGGATCCTGTGCAAATTTCACACATCACTTACAAACATGGGGCTGTATCTGGACAATCAATGGGTCTGTGCTGCCTGTCACTACTTGAGTCAATTAAGCAGAGACACGGTTGACTCATATATGAGCATTTATTCCAACCCTGTTGACAGCATGGGAAAGCAGCAGGTCATTCACAAAATTCTGCTCTGCATCCCCCATAAGCCAGCTGCTTATATAGGGTAAGACAAAGATTACTTGGGGAAGTAGGGATTACATGCTTGGGGAAGGAGGCAATGCAGGCTGAGGTGGTTCTCTATTGTTTGGGCAACAAGGTTGTTAATCTTTCCATAACAGGTAGTTCTTGAATGAGATAGACCACATTCCAAGGTTGACTCCCAGGTCCAAGGGGACCTCCAGCCAGATCAGAATGTCTTTCTTTAATGAGAACAGGCAATCATGGTAACAGAGCATGACTAATATTTACCATAACCATAGGTAGTCCCCAATATTCTATTCTGGCCCCTAACATTCCCCACTGCTATTTCTATCATCTCATATCTATAGATTAGTTTTAGATGAAAAGTCTCATCCTACTGGTCTGCATCTGCTTTTGCCTTGAAAGCAGTTCCCAGTGATGGAATACATCAAAAGCCAGATCTTGGATATGCTTTCTATCAATTAAGAATTGTCAGAAAGATTAAAACAGCACATTCTTTTAAATTCTTCACAACCATGGTTATGCTGCAAACAGCAAACAATCCATTGCTACCCAATTATCTAGCACTGCCTCCCCTGTAGGCCCTATAAGTGGCATTCAGGGCTTTTACCTGCTACAAGCCAGCTGGGTCACTTCTACACTAAAGGAACCTACCATTACCAGCATAACAAAATGGTTACAGCAATACATTCAGCAGGGTTTCCTAGATGGAGATCATCGCTGCAGTCTGGTGCCATGGCTGTGAGACAGTCTCTTTTGATTTGGGCCTTGTGGTGTTTCTGAGGCATAAAGACAGTTGCCCTAAGAAACAGGGGCTCCCAGTGCTATTAAGAGGGATAAATAGTTAGCCCACATATCATAAACCAATCAGCCAGTAGCTTAGTATGTATATCATTATAAGGGGGGAAGGTGAAATTATCTGAACAATTCATATTATAGCTATTAGATACTGAAAGACAATAACTAGAGCACTCAGTAATAGACATGTGCCACAGGGACCTACTGCATTAACCTTTGGGGAAACATCCCTGCATCCTTATCCCAGATAGTGGGTCCCAACATATAACAATCCCTGTATATGACTTCCCAAAATGAATGGAATAATTCTGTATATTATCAATAGGTGTCCCAACTTCTACAGTAAAATGTAAGGTCTATTCTACACAGCTTCCTCCATTGCCAGCTTCAGAGCAGTTGGAATGGTGAGAAGCACATCTCAGGGTCTCATCCAATTCTCCTCCTATTGTCCCATTGTTTTTGCTCTGTTCTTGTCTGTCTAAGTTCCAACTACATCCCTCCTCAAGGACTTGGCTCTAAATTCTTTCTGAGAAAAGGGGTGCTGGGTCTCTTCTGTAATTGCTACATGCTGAGGAAGGATGGAGGTTTCTCTCAGAGCCAAGAGATCCTTGCTGTCTGTCAGAGGGACAATGAGGCCTGAGAACAGAAGGTGGCAATGGTGCCTAGAGGTGGTATTCCCTAGGACGAGTAGGACTTGTAACCTGGTGGAGACAAACTGTGTTATAAAATTTATTATCATTGGGCAAAAGTTAGAACACCAAGAATTAATAACAAATGGTCTGGTGGAAGGGAAATATATTTCAGTTCTAATAATTTCCTATTGAAACACTATTTTTATCCCTAAAATCACCCTCAATTTTATTAAAGACCAATTCATTTACTGGATTAAGTCTAGTTTCAATTTTGCCTGACCATTTGCATAAACACAATAAGAAGAGCAATTGATCATATAGATTTTTTTTTCTTTGCTGGAATTTCATGATTGAGCTTTAGTTAGCCCGTCAGGACAAAGAAACTGAGCCACCTAACTGCCATCAGGTTTGTCTGCAATATCTGTAGACTTGGGTGAATTCTTCACATTCTTAAGATTCCCAAAATGTCTTGAGATTCCTTCTTTGCCATCTCTCAGGAAAGTAACCTTTGTTCCTTACCTGGAAAGACTGCCATGTACCACATGACCAAACAAGGTATCAGGCTATTTCTCTAAGGGGCTCTTATTGGCTTCAAAGTCAGCTTCCATTTCTTAAAGCTTTCTGATGACATCTATAATCTGGACATGTCTCTCTCAGACATGACATTCCAGCCAAAGTATTGGTTAATAAAACCACAATTGTAAACAGTTCTTATTGAATTCATGCAAAGAAATGTATTGCCATGACTCACTCATTAAGAATTGCCAAATTTTGGGAGGAGAAAATGGCGGCTGAGTAGACGGACGCGTCTGGAGCTTTGTCTCTGGGCAGAGGGAGAGAGAGCGGCTGAGAGTCGCACTGGGAGTGTTTGTTGGCAAGCTAGGAGTCAGTTGTCCTCCAGGAGAAGGTGGGGAACTGCTGGAAGGGGCTCTCCTGGCCAGGCAGCATCACTGCCACGGGATTTTTGTCCGCTGGAACCAACAGCGCAAACGCAGAGCCCGAGCCTTCTTGCAGTGGGAGGTGGATGTCTGTGGCGCTCTGAAGCCTTCGGCTGGGCACCCATCCAGCAGCCAGGGACCCAGGGACCCAGAACTCCGCTCTCCAATCGGGCAGACACTCGGCGGAATCAGAGATCCACAGAGCACACGGAAAGGTCAGATTGCACTTGACTTAAGGGGGAGGAGGATGTCTGCCGAGGTCTGAAAGCTGCGGCTGACGGAGGCACCCACAGAGCAGCCCGGGACCCAGAGCTCGGCTTCCCAGGCAGCACAGATGCTCAGGCAGAGGATTCAAAGATCCACACAGCGCGAGCGGAAGGGTCAGATTTCGCCTGGGCCAGGGTGCGGTCTCCTACCACCCCAGGGCAGAGACGCGCACTGTGGGAGCCAGGCTTCCGGAAAGCTGCCTCTGGAGAGGTCCACAGAGGTGGTCAGGGCGTGATCCCTGAGTGTGAAGGCAGACCCTCCGAGCTGTTGACAGAGGAGAGCTCTGGAAAACGACTCTTTTTTTTTTTTCTTTTTCTCTGGGGCAGAGGGACAACCTGGGAGTTATTGCAGTGTCCAGGCTGCAAAACCCCCACAAACAGGTTTTGGGACCCACAGAGTAGCAGGATCTGAGCACAGCCTAGAGAGGTCTTGTGCTTTCTCTCAGAGATCAATTCCGAAACACTACCACCCAATGGATGACACACAAATTGACTCTCGCATAACCACAAGAGAATAAAGAGATTAAAACACTAAGAGGGGAACACAGGGAACTGCAATACCTCCCCTACTGGGAAACAGGACTGCCAAGCAGAATAATAGTGGAAGTGAAGGACCATTCTATTTTTCTTCTTTCTTTTTTTTTATTTTTCCTTTTTTCTTTTTTCTTTTTTTAAATTTTTAATTCTTTATTTTTCATTTTCACATATTTTAATTAAAAGAATATTTTTTTTCTTTCTGCCTCAATTGATTTTACCTTTATAATTATTACATTTTTGTTTTAAACTAGTATTATTAATTACTACTAGTACTTTACCGTTTTTGGAAAAAAAGTGTCATTTAGTTTTCTCTTTATTTTATTTTGGGATTAGAGTTCTACATTCTATTTTCATCTTCCCTTTAGCATAATTTTACTCCAACTCAACTCCACCTTTATGCCAACACTTTCCTCCTAACTTTCCCCATTTTGCTGTCTTGTTTCTCTTTCCCTTTTCCAACTTTAGATTCTCCCTATTTTTCTCTTTACCTGGTTAAAATTTCACCCCATTTATATATCTAATTTCAAATCCCCTACTACAAGTCCACACAAACCTCTCCCCTCTTGTCTTCACTAGCCAAAAAGTTATTTTTTCTCTATGTCCTTTTGTTACTATTTGCCTGAAAAGTGATTATATCAATATTTTGCAATTTTTTTGTGAGATTGTTTTAGTTTATTCTACTTGTTTTATTTTGCTTTTTGCTTCCTTTGTTTTCTACCTCTCTTTTCCCTCATCTCCCTTGATACCAGTTGCTATTTTCAATTTGCCTTAATCTCTAGGTACTGGTTGCTGGCCTTTATTGGGATTAGTGACTGTTCTATTGGAGTTGTCTCCTGACATCTATATTTGTTCCTCTTTTCTCTCTTATACAATTTCTTTTCTCTCTGACTTTTTTCTCTTCCTCTTTCCTTCTCCTTTTTCTCCTTTTTATTTTCTTATTTTATTTTATTTTATTGTTCATTTATTTATCTTTTTTTTCTCACTCTCCCAATTTGATTTTCGCACTTTTCTTTTCTTTCTTCCTCATTTTCCTCTTCTTCTTTCTCTATTTACTCCTAATTCGTCCTTCATTGGTGGTCACCTTATTTGTGATTATTAACATCTTGAATACATTTCTACTCAGTGCCTTGTGTGCTGTACCTGGTCGTATTGTAGTTTGTGCCTTTCAATCAACATAGGAGAGAGAACAACATAACCAGACACCCAGAGAAGAAAGACCAGGGGCAGAAAAAGAAACAGCCCACAAAAGACAGAAAGGCAGGTTTCACCAGAAAAGGAAGTAAACGAAATAGAACCACAAATAAGCCTACCAGAGACAGAGTTCAGAGGAATTATCATAATGTGGTTGAAAAGAATGGAAGACAAATTTGACAATATGAGTAAGAGCCAAGAGGAAATGAAGAAGAACCTAGAGGAGGTGAAGAAGCATCAAGAAGAAATGCAGAAGAACCTAGAGGAGGTGCAGAATAAACAAGAAGAAATGAATAATGACATCACTGCTATAAAGAACTCAATAGAAAGCATCAAAAGTAGACTAGAAGAAGCAGAGGACCGCATCAGTGAGCTAGGATACACGGTAGGAAAAAATACCCAAGTATAGCAGCTTCTAGAAAAAAAAGTTAAAAAGCAAGAGGGGAGTCTAAGGGAACTTTGGGATAACATGAAACAAAATAACATCCGCATAATTGGGGTTCCAGAAAGAAAGAACACTGAACAAAGATTAGAGAACGTGTTTGAAGAAATTATGACAGAAAATTTCCCCAATATAGAAAAGAAAAAACCCACACAAATCCAAGAAGCTCACAGAGTCCCAAGCAAAATGAACCCCAACAAATCGACACCGAGGCACATTATAATAAAATTGGCAAACACCGACGACAAAGTAAGAATCTTAAAAGCAGCCAGAGAGAAACATAAAGTTACCTACAAAGGAACCCCCATAAGACTAGCTACTGACTTCTCAACAGAAACTCATCAGGCCAGAAGGGAATGGAATGAAATATACAAAGTCATGCAAAGGAAGGGTCTGAATCCAAGAATACTGTACCCTGCAAGACTCTCAATCAAAATTGAAGGTGAAATCAAAAGCTTCACAGACAAAAAAGGACTAAGGGAATATATTACCACCAAATCAGCAATGCAAGAAATGTTAAAAGGTCTGCTGTAATAAAAAGAAAGAGGAAGCGAAGAAGGAACTCGGGGGTAAGGACTAAAAATGGCAACAGATAAGTACTTATCAATAATAACTTTAAATGTAAATGGATTAAATGCTCCAATCAAAAGACACAGGGTAACCGATTGGATAAGAAAACATGATCCATATATCTGCTGTCTGCAAGAAACCCACCTTAGGAAAAGAGATGCACACAGATTGAGGGTGAAGGGATGGAACATGGTATTTCAGGCAAATGGAAATGAAAAAAAAGCTGGGGTTGCAATACTTACATCTGACAAATTAGATCTCAAAGTGAAGGACATAACAAGAGATAAAGAAGGCCACTTCATAATACTAAAGGGAACAATCCAACAAGAAGAAATAACTCTGGTAAACATATATGCACCCAATATAGGAGCACCTAAATACATAAAAAAAACTCTTGGAGGATATTAAGGGAGAGATTGACAGCAATACAATCATAGTAGGAGACTTTAATACCCCACTGTCACCATTGGACAAATCCTATAAACAAAATATCAGAAAAGCAACATCAATCCTAAATGACTCACTAGACCAGATGGAATTAATTGACATCTTCAAAACATTTCACCCTAAAGCCACAGAATATACATTCTTCTCCAGTGCACATGGGTCATTTTCAAAGATAGATTAAATGTTGAGTCATAAAAAAAGTCTCTGCAAATTCAAGAAGATAGAAATCATATCAAGCATTTTCTCAGACCACAGTGGCATAAAACTGGAAATCAACTATAATAAAAACAATAGAAAGAAATCAAACACATGGAGACTAAACAGCATGCTATTAAACAATGACTGGGTAACTAGAGAGATCAAGGAAGAAATAAAAAACATCATGGCAGGCACATCTCCAGTGTGGGGCGTGCAGGAGGGGGCTGATCGATGTCTCTCTCATCGATGTTTCTGACTTTCTATCCCTCTCCCTTCCTCTCTATAAAAAAAATCAATAAAATATATTTAAAAAAAAACATCATGGCAACAAATGACAATGACAACACAACAATACAAAATTTATGGGACACAGTGAAAGCAGTCTTGAGAGGGAAGTTCATAGCCCTAAAGCCTACTGCAAAAAACAGGAAACAATGGTAATAAATTACCTAAACCTACAACTCAAAGAGCTAGAACGTAAGCAACAAGAAAAGCCCAGTGTACCCAGAAGGAAGGAAATAGTGACGATCAGAGTGGAGATAAACAACTTGGAGACCAAAGAAACAATTCAAAGATTCAACAAAACAAAGAGCTGGTTCTTTGAAAGGATAAACAAGATTGATGGACCCCTAGCAAGGCTCACCAAGAAGCAAAGAGAGAAGACCCAAATAAACAAAATCAGAAATGAAAGAGGAGAAATAACAACAGACCCTGTGGAAATACAAAGGATGGTTAAAAAATACTATGAACAACCCTATTCCAACAAATTGGACAACCTGCAAGAAATGGACATTTTCCTAGAAAAATATAACCTCCCAAAACTCAATGAGGAGGAAGCCAAACATCTCAATAGCCCAATAACTATGGAAGAAATTGAAGCAGTCATCAAAAAGCTTCCAGCAAATAAAAGCCCGGGTCCAGATGGCTACACAGGAGAGTTTTACCAAACATTCAAGGAAGAATTTAAACCTATCCTCCTCAGACTATTCAAAAACATTCAAGAAGAAGGAATACTACCAAACACCTTCTATGAAGCCAGCATCACCCTAATACCAAAACGAGATAAAGACAACACAATGAAAGAGAATTATAGGCCAATATCTCTCATGAACATAGATGCCAAAATCCTCAACAAAATTCTAGCAAACCGGATCCAGCAGTACATCAGAAAGATCATACACCATGACCAAGCAGGATTCATCCCAGGAATGCAGGGATGGTTCAATATCCGCAAATCAATAAATGTGACACATCACAGAAACAAATTGAGAAATAAAAATCATATAGTCATATCAATTGATGCAGAAAAAGCATTTGACAAAATCCAACATCCTTTCTTAATAAAAGGTCTCAGCAAAGTGGGAATAGAAGGATCATACCTCAACATCATAAAAGCCATATATGATAAACCCACAGCTAACATCATACTCAATGGGCAAAAATTAAAATCATTTCCCCTAAGAACAGGAACAAGACAGGGATGCCCACTCTCACCTCTCCTGTTCGACATAGTACTGGAAGTATTAGCCATTGCAATTAGACAAGAAGAAGAAATAAAAGGCATCCAAATTGGAAAAGAAGAAGTTAAGCTGTCCTTATTTGCAGATAACATGATATTGTACATAAAAAACCCAAAAGACTCCATTCCAAAACTAATTGACTTAATTAATGAATTTGGCAATGTAGCAGGATACAAAATTAATGATAAGAAGTCTGTGGCATTTCTATACACTAACAGTGAAATTATAGAAAGAGAAACTAAAAAAAGCAATCCCATTTACCATCGCACCAAAAAAATTAAGATACCTAGGAATAAACCTAACTAAAGAGGTAAAAGACCTTTATGCAGAAAACTACAGGACACTGAAAAAAGAGATAGAGGAAGATGTTAACAGATGGAAGAGCATACCATGCTCATGGATTGGGAGAATCAACATCATTAAAATGTCCATACTACCCAAAGCAATCTACACATTCAACGCACTACCCATTAAAATACCAACGACATATTTCACAGACCTACAAAGAATTCTTCATAGATTCATCTGGAACAAAAAAAGACCATGGATAGCTACAGCAATTCTGAGAAAAAAGAATAAAGTAGGTGGGATCTCAATACCAGACTTCAAGCTATACTACAAAGCAACTGTTCTCAAAACAGCCTGATACTGGCACAAAAACAGACATATAGATCATTGGAATAGAATAGAGAACCCATATATCCACCCAAACCACTATGCTCAATTAATATTTGACAAAGGAGGCATGAACATTCAATGGAGCCAAGATAGCCTCTTCAATAAATGGTGTTGGGAAAATTGGACAGATACATGCAAAAAATTGAAACTGGACCACCAACTTACACCAAATACAAAAATAAACTCAAAATGGATACAGTACTTAAATATTAGAAGGGAAACCATAAAAATACTAGAGGAATCCACAGGCAGCACAATCTCAGATATATGCCGAAAGAACTTCTTCACTGATACTGCTCCAAAGGCAATGGAAGCTAAAGAAAAAATAAACAAATGGGACTACATCAAAATAAAAAGCTTTTGCACAGCAAAAGAAACCATCAACAAAACAACAAGAAAGATCAATGCATGGGAGAACATATTTGCAAATGCTATCACTGATAAAGGTTTAATCTCCAAAATGTACAGCCAACTTATACAACTTAATAAAAGGAAGATGAAGGATCCAATAAAAAAAATGGGCAAAGGACCTAAATAGAACCTTTTCAAAAGACAACAGAAGGAAGGCCAAGAGACACATGAAAACATGTTCAAAGTCATTAATCATCCGAGAGATGCAAATCAAAATGACAATGCGATACCATCTTACACCTGTCAGAATGGCAATCATCAACAAATCAACAAACGACAAGTGTTGGCGAGGATGCGGAGAAAAAGGAACCTTTGTGCACTGTTGATGGTAATGCAGACTGTTGCAGCCACTGTGGAGAACAGTATGGAGTTTCCTCAAAAAACTAAAAATGGATCTCCCATTTGACCCTGTAATCCCACTCTTAGGAATTTATCCTAAGAAATTACAAACACTAATCAGAAAGGATTTATGCACCCCTATGTTCATAGCAGCACAATTTACAATAGCCACAATTTGGAAACAGCCTAGGTGCTCGTCAGCAGATGAGTGGATCAGAAAACTGTGGTACATGTACACAATGGAATTCTATGCTGCCATTAAAAAGAAGGAATTCTTACCATTTGCAGCAACCTGGTTGGAACTGGAGAGCCTTATGCTTAGTGAAATAAGCCCATCAATGAAGGAGAAGCATCACATGATCGCACTCATTGGGGGATAATAAAGAACATTATAAACTGATGAACTAAAGGATAGATACAGAGACAGTAAAGCTTCAAACAGACTGTGAAATTACAGCAGGAAGATTAAAGTTAGGTGAGGTAGATAAGAGATCAATCAAAGGACTTGTATCTATGCATATAATCATAACCAATGAACATAGACACTGGGGGGTTGGGATATGCCTGGGAGGGAGGGGGGCAATGGGGAGATATGTATAAAAAATTAATAATAAAAAATTTCTATTGATAGCTTATTTCTATCCTACAGGGGAAAGATGTTTTTGAAGACAAGAATCAGGGGGTGGGTTGGGGGGAAGCAGACGCAGAGGCAAAGAAGCAATGAACAGAGTGTCGTGCTACAGTGGGAAGGCAGGGGAAGTTGGGGAGGAGTGGCCTGTAGGAGATCAATCGAATGACTTGTATGCATGTGTGTGTGGGGATAGCCAGTGGATACAGAGCAATCGGGGAAGGCTGAGGGGGGGGGGGAAGAAGAGGGGTATGGATGAGGGCATGTATGGGGGGGTGGGGAGAGCAATAGGGGGAAAATAATAAATTAATTAAAAAATTAAAATTTCTATTGATAGCTCATCTCATGGTAAAATTGCTTAACATGTAATTAACACAAAACAGGCATATTTGTGTGCAAAGAATTAAAATTTAAAGTGATCAAGATTGCATTAAAATTTTACCAAATTCTCCATTAATCAAAAAGTGGGGGGGAGAGTAGGATAATATCTGGTAAGTAAATTACATCTAGAAAATTTTCACTTTAGAAAATTAATTTCCATTTGTAATACTAATAGCAAGACATACATGATATATCAGGAAGCAGTTCATGAGTATCTGGAACTATGAAGAGCAGTTCAGAATAAAGCCTTTTCTAACATGTCATTGGGAATGTAGGCAACAGGATGAGATTGTGCATCATTTTATTTCTTTTAAATTGGAGACCAAAGAGTGACTCAAACAAGATGAGATTACAGCTGTTGCATATTCACTTGTTAAACACACACCAGGATATTGATTAAGGCTTGGTGTGGGGTGTTGTCTTCAGTCTGGTTGACTTGCTTAGAGGCATGATTTGCTGTGAGACTCACTGTGCAAGGACCAGAGGGCCTTAGGTTATGGGACTTGAGGACTAAAGGCTGTGACTGGTGAAGGGAGGTCAGGTGCAGCACAAGTGGAGGTGGTATCTGGATATCTGAGATCTGATATGGTTCTCAGTAATTGAGGTTGAAGGAAAATACAACCAGGGAAGGGGGCCTCCATAGCAAGACTCAAGGCTGTTTCAATGAGTGTGGACACTCAGAGTTGATGTAAAACTTAATCCTGTTTTGAATTTTCTAAGCAGTCACTAATCTACACATGCAGAGTAATAAGTAGGAAGTCAAGGAGATCACCCTGGGAGCTTGGCCTGTATTATGGGAGAAAGAGTGATGTGCCCTTGAAATAGTTATATTCCTTCATAGTTAAAGAGCCTGACATTGACATAAGAGGGAATGAATTTTTAGTCCATTTCTGGTGATGTCTGGAAATATGATATGGTGCATGTTATATTAATTCCTGAGAAGTGGCTGTGTTCTGGTGGTCCATTCCTGATCCAGAGCTTCAGTGAAATTTATGGGCACAACTGCTTTTTGTTGTTGAGGGTTGTTACAGTGATCAATAGGAATGAGACCATATACCAGTATCTTCTAGGTTTGAAAATCTCCACTGGTGTGGAGAAGGGAGACATAAGAGACAAATACATTATAGAGGTGGTGGTTTAGAAGTTCGGGAATGAAGATGATTAGGAAATAAACTGTGTTCATGATGGCATATTTGTGTTACCTTTGATTCTGTGCCCCTGGGAATGCAGCTGTGTGAGAAGTGTAGTTCAAAGTATTATGTGTAGTTCAAGGAATCATTGCCTCTTCACCCTGAGACTTGGATTCCATAGGTTGAACAATGATATCATAAACTTCTGATACCCTGATTAGGGGTACAACAAGGTGACTGACTGCCTGTCAAGCACAGTGTCAAATCACTCACAGTCAACTTGTGGACATCATCTATCCCTACCCTATATTCATGACACCCACTGTATTGAAAAAGGGTATGGCCTTCATGTGAGCTCCAGAGCACGGGTATCATCTATAAGTTCATTTGTCCTTATTGGGGGAGGAAGACACAGCAACAGTAGGAACAGAAGGAGAGAGTGTGACTTTAATAGGATCAAGGCGAGGCATCTCTTCTGATATGGGTAGTTCAGGGAGCAGCTGGATGTGGATGTTGGGGAATATTATGAACATAAAATATTAGGAGAGAAACTCATTATGGACTGACCTGTCCCCATTATGACAGGATATGAATTTTGAGGACGTGGCCATCTCCTTCTCTGTGGAAGAGTGGGGGATCCTTGATGACGCCTAAAGACTTCTGTACTGTAAGATGATGGTAGAAGTGTTTGCACTGGTCTCATCTGTAAGTAAGACTTTCTCGTCTCTCCTAGTATCCTGAGGTGATGTCCTCTCTTCCTTGCTTTTCGGGATGTGGCCAGGCCAGGAGCTGTAATCGTTTTCCCCATTGTCCTGTCTAATGTGTTGTGGCTCAGAGTGCTGAGTAATTTGGAGAGATCTGAGCAAAGGCCTCCATGAATGTCCCTTACATCCATAGCCTCAAATTGTTAAGGAGGTATCTCGGGGTCAGGATTGTTACAAACAACCTAATATGCCCAGCTTGCTCTTTCTCTTTCTAAAATGGTGACTATGTCCACATCCATGGTTTCCACTTCTGCACCATTCCTTCAGCTACAGGCTCTTTGTGACTGACTGTGCCAGGTTATGGTCTTTACTTCCATGAACTATGGATGGTTCTTGAAAGACCTCTTTCCATAGTTTGTAATATTCTGTTCGCTGAATATCGTTACATCTTGTCATGCTCTGGGTCAGTGCTGCATATTCACCTCTGTTGTCTTTCAATAAAACTCAGAATATTGGTGTTCTATGTTCTTGTATAGTAGGAGGCACAACAATAACCCTGTGTTTTTCACAGGGTGAACATGGAGCATGATCTAAAGTATTGCTTGGCCCTCCTGAGTTGCGACTCGTGGGAAGTATGACATAATGGTGGTGTTTAGATCATACTGGGAATGTGCTTATGTCAAAGAAGTTTAGGTTGAGATGCCAATGGCAGCAGCTCATTTCTACCTTTTCATTCCCATGCTTGATACTTCCCTGACATATCTATTAATATATGTATTCATGGTTTTTTCTATCTTCACTTTTTTGACCTTTTCAATTACCTGTTCCTCTAAACTATTCTATCTGCAGTATTTTTTTTTCTTTTTCTTTTTTTTAAAATATATTTTATTGAATTTCTTACAGAGAGAAAGTGAGAGTGATGGAAAAGTTAGAAACATCAGTGAGCTGCCTCCTGGATGCCCCCTATTGGGGATGTTCACACAATCAAATTACATGCCATTATTGGAATGGAACCTGGAGCTCTTCGGTCCACAGGCCAATGCTGTATCCACTGAGCCAAACCGGTTAGGGTGCAGTATTTTCAAATATTTACATTTGTGTTATGAGCTTCACAAAAGTACTTCATTAGCTCCGGTACAAGATTCTCATTTCTTGATTTTTATGTGGAATAAGATGTATCCAACCTTCTGCACAGCTGGCCCATGTCACCAGCAGATAAGCCCTGTTGAACACTGTTAGCAATTTCAGAAGAAAATGATCCAGCTTCTGGTCCATGTCGTGCTTGCCATGTTTCTTTCATATTTTGTTTGAAGTCTTCCCTGTATGGTGATCTTCAGAGGCCCAGATCTTCACAGCAGCATCTTATCAATATTTCCTTCAGATATTTTACTGTCAGACAATTGCATGAAACTAACGTTTTATGTGTAACACACTTTTGTACTGAGACATCTCCCTGACACCACAGTAAACATTCATTTCATCACCACTTTTCTGTTTTCAGGTTGTTGGCATAAAACAGATGTTGCAGAGACCTGTTCTGAGCAGCGTGTATTTGTACAAGGACAGTCACCAGTTAGTGCTTCTAAGACAACTCCAGCAACCCAGAGGACCGATCTCTATTGGAGGTGTTTCTCTGTGTTCAAAGATATTCTGCACCTGACTGAGTCACAGGAAGCAGACTTTGAGCAGAAAGGTTCTTCACTAATGCATGTGTGAGAGACTTCTGTTTCAGTGCAAACCCTCAGCAGCAAGAGAGGAACATCAATGGAGAGAAGCCCTGGAAAGAAGCTGTGGAGAGGACATCGTTTGTGACCAAGTTCAGTTTCTATGAATCACGGCTGCCTTCAACCAGTAGGGAGCTAGGGGAAGAGTTCCAAGTCATGTCAGAACTTGTGCAGCACCAGTCTCCTCTCAGCATTGAGGAGCCACAGAGTGGCAGTGATATTTCAGAGGAATTTCTCAATAAAAATAGGCATCACCAATGGGATTATTGTGAAAAAGCTGCCAGCCATGCTAAGAACCTTGTTCAACATCAGGGAGTATCCTCTGGAGAAGTGAAATATGAGTGTAATCTATGTAAGAAAGTTTTCAGAAGTACCTTCAACCTCAATAGAGTTCACACAGGAGGGAAGTTTTATCAGTGTACTCACTGTGGGAAGCCCTTCAAGCAAATGTCTTACCACACTAAACACCATAAAGTTCACAGTGGAGAAAAAGACCTTACAAATGTAGTGAAAGACCTTACAAATATAGGAAAATCATTTAGGCGAAATTTTAATTATAACCTATTTACCTACAAGAGAGGTCACATTGGGAAAAAAAACATATGAGTATAGTGAATGTGGGAAGTGCTTCCATCAGAAGTCTATCCTCACTAAACACTACAGAGTTCACACTGGAGAAAAACCTTACAATTGTAGTGAATGTGGAAAATCTTTTAGGCACAACCATTACCTGCTTATCCACCACAGAGTTCACACTGGAGAAAAACGATATCAATGTAGTGCATGTGAAAAGTGCTTCTTTCAAAAATTGAGCATCATTAATCACTACAGAATTTACACTGGAGAAAAACCTTATGAGTATATTGAATGTGGGAAGTCATTATATGATAAATCTCACCTCAATAATCATAACAGAGTTCACACTGCAGAAAAACCATATGAGTGCAGTGACTGTGGAAAGTCATTTAGCGAAAGGTCTAATCTCATTCAACACAACAGAGTTCACAGAGGAGAAAAACCTTATGAGTGTAGTGACTGTGGGAAGTCCTTCAGCAGATGCTCTACTCTCATTACACATGACAGTGTTCACACTGGAAAAGGTCCACATGAATGTACTGAATGTGGGAAATCGTTTTGCTACAAACCTTCCCTCATGGAACACCCAAGAACACACACTAGAGAAAAGCTTTAAACATGAAGGTAATGTTTTACTTTCTCAGAGGAACAACACCAGAGGATAAACTTTTACCCCCATTTACCTGAATGCCATCCCTTTTATCAGAATACACACTCTGGTAGATGCCTCCTAAGTTTAAGGTATAAATGACACTTTCTGAAACTGGATCCCACTTGCTAATCTACTCAGGACTCTAGCCTGCTTGATGTCACTAGAATAATTTGTCTGGAAGATATTTCACCTCTACCACCGGGCTCACCTGAAGAGTGTCCATCCATCAAAACCGCTGCATACTATGTGGTTGTGCTTGAGTAAATTATGAATATTCTGAGCTCATGGATGAATCGTCATTCCTTTATTTCTGACCAGAGAATTGACCTGGCCCAGGTTTTGTGCAGAGCCCACTTCCTCCACCAAGAAGTGCTACCTCATTCAGGGACATTGTGGGTCTCACATTATACTGAGATGAAGTGTTTCATGTTCCAATTCATCAACTTGCAAAACTCTTGCTGTCCTCTGCTCTGGTTAAGATGTTTATGCAAGGAAAATTTTTTGTACATTTCATTTAGCTGGTTCTATTCTCACCCTGGAATGATTGAAAGAAAAATTGTGTTCTGTCAGCATGGAGAGGTGAACAATATAGTGTGGCATCAAACTTTTTGTGCTTTGAAAGGCACATTTTGATGGCAGAAAGTCACTCTTTGTTCAATATTGGCTGATTTTGTATTGTTGACCAAGGCCTTCAGAGAGAGTGTACATGACTTTGTGGTTCTAATTTTGCTGTCTGCAGCCTCTTTTATTGTAGAGATCAATGGTCGCCCTGAACAGGCGGGCTTTATTGTGCTCCTATGAACAATATGAATTATATTCTCTGTTCACAGTATGTATTACAAAAGTGTCAGCAATGTTTAGGGGAACTACTCTCCATGTGCTCCAAAGAGGACATGTGTCATGATGTATGAGATTTTATAGGCTGGTGTCGTTTTTTGTAAGACTCTGAGGTAGAATTATTTGGGGACATAAACACTGTTTTCGTATTCATGGCAGACACTGCAGTTAAACTGGATAATAAATGCTGGTTTTGGATATAAATATAAATTATTTCATGTCCTGTGGCTTGTCTGATCTTTGAAAACTTTCTGAGGACTTCCATCACTATTTCCTGTAGCTGAAATCACTAACAGACAAAATAAACTCATGGTTTTGTGCGCTTCCCTGGAACCTTAGGGTGTTCATCTCAAAGTTGTTGCTCAACAGGCAAGACCTCAAAGCTAGAGGAAGTATATGCTGTAATCAGTTAGGATTTGTCCTTTGTAAACAGTCAGCATTCATTGTTGAATCAAATGGCAATAGTCTTCCCTACTTGACAACATTTCCTGCCACTGAGGCAAGGTTGTTCTCCTGGCAAATGAGAAGTGAGATGCAACAAAGTGCACTTGTCTCGTGTACTATTTGGTGAGCCCTACCCTAGAGATAAAGCTGTGAAACTGTCTCATGTTACATAAACATACCTGTAACTCATACACAGGGTGGGGCAACCATAGGCTTACTGTTGCATGTTTGCAAAACACAGAAATTATTTTTTTAAGAAAAATAAATTTGTTCTTTTTGAGGGGAAGAGAGAGTAGGAGACTGGAAGAGAGAAGTAAACATACATCTTCCGCCTCCTGCACGCCTCAATTGGAAATCCACTTGGGGGTGTTACTGACCTGGAATCAAACCAGAAATCTGTCAGTTAATTGGATGGTCCAAGCAACTGAGGACACTGGACTGGATAGAGTATATTTCTGTTTATTATTAATAATTAATGAATTATTTTCCATACCATCAACTCTAAACCTACTTTTTGCTATATCCTCTATTTTCCTACTGCCCTGATATAATCACTCTTTCTGCCTTTCTTGGCCCTTCATACAGTCATGGATTTTCTTTTCTTTACAATAGAATAGTTCACAGTTTTCATAATTTTATAGGCACTACTTCGTGTATACTCCTTAACAAATACTGCTTTCCTCCGTGTACACAGTGATTTTGAGATTCAATACAAATGCTTATTTGAACAGATAATTTACTTATTTCTGGGTGTTACTGTGTTCTGTGCATACTCAATTTATTGATCTATTTCCAGGTTTGAAGTATTACAAATAAATCTGGGAATATTTGCATTCAGTTCTTTATATAGACCTATGTTTTACTTATCAAACTGTTGTGTAGGTGAATGTTTTATATTTAAGATATGCGGAACTGTGAGCCTATATGCTCATTCCCTTGCCTTCCCCATAACCCACAGTATATTAAAATTCCAACTTTTGTGCTACCCTGCAAGGACATACAATGGGTAATCTTTTCAAATAGTAACCCCAGAAATGCATATAATGTTAACTCACTTTTGTTTTAATTCCATCTACCTAAGATTTTTTTATAGTGAACATTTTTTCATACATTTATTTGCACCGTATTTTATCTACTTTTTAAAAATGTTTGCTGACAAACTTTTTCAAATTGTTTAAATAAACTTATTATTTTAAATGAAGAAGTTCTGTGCAGCATTTAAGACACTTGCTTAAATTTTCCTCATTTCTCATTGACTCAAGTGACTCTCTTGCCATAAGGAAGCATTGGTTTTGAATCCTGAAGGAAAATAGTTTTACTATGTTTTCATGTTATGTACAACCTGGGATGATTGTGAAAAACCTGCCAGCCACACTCAAAATTTTGTTCAACATCAGGGCATTTCCTCTGGAGAAGTGAAATATGAGTGTAATCTATGTGGGAAAGGTTTCAGAAGTACCTTTCACTTCGTAGTAGAGTTCACACAGGAGGAAATTCTTATAGGTGTACTGACTGTGGGAAGCCATTGAAGCAAAGGTCTTTCCTTACTAAATACCACACAGTTCACACTGGAGAAAATCCTTACAAATGCAGTGAATGTGGCAAATCTTTTAGCTACAATTTTGTCCTCTTTGCCCACCAGAGAGTTCACACTGGAGAAAAGCCAGATCAATGTAGTGATTGTTGTATGTCTTTCACTCAGTACTCTAACTTCAGTAGACTCTGCAAAAATCACACTGGAGAAAAACCTTATGAGTGCAGTGAATATGGGAAGTCCTTCCATAAAAGGCTTTTTCTCATTAAGCACCAGAGAGTTCACACTGGAGAAAAACCATATAAGTGTAGTGAATGTGGTAAATCTTTTAAAATACCTACTTATCCAGAAGAGAGTTCACACTGGACAAAAGCCACATCAATGTAGTGATTGTGGGAAGTGCTTCAGTCAAAGTTCTAATCTCATTAAACACCGCAGAGTTCACTCTGGTGAAAAACCTTGAGTGTAGTAATTGTGCAAAGTGATTCAGTCAAAGCTCTAACCTTGTTTAACACCTCAGAGGTCACAGTGGTGAAAGACCATAAGAGTGTAGTGTTTGTCAGAATTCATTTTGGCAAATCTTCACTCTCACAGAGCACCAGACAGTATACATTAGAGGAGACCTTTAAATGTGCAGGGAATGTTTTATCTCTCACGCAGAATACCACCACCAAAGGACAAGTTTTACCCCCATTTACCTGAATGCAAACCCCTTTATCAGAACATACATTATTATATGCCTTCTAAGTTTCAGGTATAAGTGACACTTTCTGAAACTGGATCCCACTTGCTAACCTTCTCAGGACTATAACCTAATTAATGTCACTGGGAGAATTTTCTGGAAAATATTTTTCCCCTGAGAAAAAAACCGTATGAGTGTAGTGAATGTGGCTAACCAAAATAGTGTGCACCATCACATCCCCTGCACACTCTGGGGCTATGCTTGAGAAAATAATGAATATTCTGAGCTCCTGGATGAATCTTCATTCCTTCATATCTGACCAGAGAATTGACCTGGTGAGGTTTTGTCCAGAGTCCACTTCTTCCACCAAGAAGGGCTACCTCTTTCAGGGACATTGTGGGTCTCCCATTCTGCTGTGATGAAGTGTTTCAATTCATCAAACTTCCAATCTCTTGCTGTCCTGTGTTCGGGTATATGATCTTTATGTAAAGGAGTTTTTTCTTTTTTACCTTTAATTTTGTTGGATCCATTCTCTCCCTGGTATGATTAAAAGGAAAGTTGTGTTCGGTCAGCATGGAGTAGTGAACAATATGGTGTGATCTCAAACTTTCTGTGCTTTGGAAGGGAGGCTTGATGTCAGGAAATCGCACTTTGTTCAATAGCCTGTTCATAATTTTATAAGCACTATTTGATGTGTACATTTCAACAAGTACTGGTTTCCTCCATGCCGCACAATCGTTTTGCAATTGCTTGTGTGAAGAGTTAATTTTTTTTATTGCTGAGTAGTACTGGGTTCTGTGGGTAACTACTTTATTAATTGATCTATGTTTTTGATTATTTTCAGGTTTGGGGTATTATACACAACTCTTCTGGGAATATTTGCATTCAGCTTTCTATATAGGCATATGTTTTACTTATCACACTGCCGTGTAGGTGAATGCTTTACATTTAAGATATACAGAACTGTGACCCAAAATGATCATTCCCTTGGGCTTACCGCTAACCCACAGTATAAAAAATTCCTTTTTTTTTTTTGCTACTCTGCAAGGGCATACAATGATTATCCTTTTTAAGTAGTAACCCCAGAAACGCATTTAAGGTGAAAGTGCTTTTGTTTTAATTTCATCTACCAAGGAATATTTTATGGTGAATTTTTAATGTATTCTTTGCACTGTTTTTATCTTCTTTGTTAAAATATTTGCTGAGAATCTTTTTCAAGTTGTTTAAATAAATTTATCATTATAACTGAAGGAGGACTGTGTAGTATTTAAGACATCTGCTTAAATTTCCCTCATTCCTCAGTAACTCAAGTGAATCCTTTGCGATATGGAATCACAAGTTTTGAATGCCAAAGGAAAATTGTTTTTGTCATTATTATTGCTATAAACAATTGAGGCAAAATTATACCATAGACTTATAAATTTAGTCTGCATTGTTAAAGTTCAGAGCCACTCTTATTTAAGTCTAAGCGTTTATTAATATATTAAGTGAAGTGTAGGTTTGTAGGATTTGTCAATTCCCCTGGAATAAATACTTTAATCATGATTAGTTTTAAACTGCCAAAAAGATAGAAGTGAATATTCACATGATAAGATATTTTGGTATTATATCATTATATTTTTTTTCCAACATATTTATACAGTTGCAACAAATATGCTCCAGAAATTTCATACTATCCTTTGGGAACCCTCAAGTTTTAAACCTTTTTTAAAGTTTTATTTAAGTACAAGTTATATTTTTTATTGATTTCAGGGAATAAGGCAAAGCAATAAAGAGATGTAAACATCAATGATGGGAGAGAATCACTGATAGGCTTCTTCCTGTTCCTGCCTTTTCTCTGGGAATTGAGCCTGCAACCCTTGTGTGTGCCCTGACCATGAATTGCACCAGGACCTCCTGGTACAGAGGTCAATCACTGAGTCACACCAGCTGGGCTATAGTATCTGAAAAAACTTTTAAAAGTATCTGTATGTTTTATTGTTGACAGTATTACTAAGGTCTCCCATTCCCCTTATATACATTCTGTGGTGGGTCTGTCAGTGCGGACCAGGGAAGTAGACATCCAGTCCCATCTCCTCCTCCAGCTCCACTTTTGGGGCCTCAACCCCAATTCTCACTAGTCACTGGCTGGGATGAGCCCTCCTCTGGGCCTTTGCAAAAACTACATTACCCAGAAAGCACTGCATCAGGGTGCCAGGTGGTCATGAGCATTTTGGTGCCTGCACATCCGGTTAGGGCGGGACTTCCTGCGTCCTCCTCCAGACGGTTCTTTTTGCCTGTTGTCTGGGTTCACACACTCACAGTCAGCGCTCTGGTGGCGAGTAGGAGGAGGTGAGGGAGGCGGCGTCCCGCCGGGCAGGTGTGTCTGAGGCTGGTGGACCCCCAACCGGCGGGACTGGGGTGTCCGTGCCTCCCGCCTCCTCTTCGCGGACGGAGCTCCCTCAGCGTCACCCATGGACCCTCCAGCCTCGGTGCCCGCGCCGCTCAGGCCCCGCAGCCCAGGTCGCAGCGCCCAGAACAGTGAGTGCCCCTGGGGGACAGGGCGTGAGGGGAGGAGGGCGGCGGGCTGCGAGGCCGCCGGGGAAGGCCGTGGGGGGACGGAGCGGGCGGGGGAGCCAGGCCTGGTCTGTGTCTAAAGGCGACACAGAGGGAGAGGGGCTCCTGGGAGGAGGTTCACTCTCCTTCTCAGGGCGCCGGGCTGTGGAGGTGTGAAAAGAAGGACGCGGCCTACTTTTTCCTCTAAATAATGTCATATTTTGATGTTTAAAAAAGCCAGTTGGAGTGGCTCAGTTTGTTGAGCTTAGTCCCAGGCACAGAAAGATTGCCCTTTCAGCTCTTATGTGAGGGCACCTGCTGTGGTTATGGGCTGCATCCCATTAGGGGTCATGTAGGAGGCAGCCATTCTCTCCTTCTTCTCTCTGTAAAAGTCAGTAAAATACCTTTGCATATATTTATCCATTGAGACTTGTAGTCTTCAGAAATAATTGAAAGAATACTTTTCACGTGAGGGAGCATTCTCTGGAGTCACGGAATCTGAAATAATATTTCCAAACTAGAGTTTCGTTTGTAGATGACACTCCCCAGAAACCTGTGACCAGCCCTAAAACCTAAGATTGTCAGTTCCCAGTGTCACTTGGACTCCCCAAATTAGTATTCACATTGATCAGTGAGTGATTGGGGTCCTAGTGCCTCATGGCAAGCTAGATTGCTACATTACCCAAAAGTCCATGCTGGATTTATCAAATGAAAGCTGTGCTCATTGATTGGAGCCTGGCTTCCAGGGTCTTTCTCCTGGTGGTGAGTTTGACCTTTGCAGTGTGTTCACAGAATCAGGGGCTCCAGTGCTGGGTCCCGAGGCCTCAGAGGCAGTGTCTCCGCAGTGCAGTTGTGTGTCTGAGGCTGGTTAAGTCATCAGGCTGAGATTGAGACCCTTGTGCCTCCCAAACTACTTTGTGCTTCCAGAGTCCAACCCAACCTCACCTCATTTACCCTCCAGCCTCAGGTGTGGGTGCCTGTCTTGTCCTGCAGTCCAGGTCTCAGGGCCAGAACAGTGAGTGGCTTGGGGTTCCACATGGTGTGGCTGGGTGGGAGAGGGTGACTGGCTGAAAAGCTACTTTGTAAGGCCATGGGAATATGAGTGAGGAGGGAGGATTGGGGAAACCTTGGCCTGTTTTATGTCTAAAGGCAACCAAGATGATGAAGCTAAGTTTTGTGTGAGAAATTTCCATTAATGGCAGTGAACCAAAGCAGGCAAAGTGTGGATTAAAGTTCTAAACTTTTCTTAAAACTGCTCACAGAAAGAACACACAAGTAGAGAGAGGATAGAAGTGAGGAACAGGAAGAAGCCTTGTAAAAGCCTGGAGATCATGCAGGCATCACTCAGCCCTGGGGCTGGGCCAGGGCCATTAGCAACCTGAGACCCTGGGTCATGGTGGTAGGTGCCAGGCTCTCAGCAGACCTTTAATTCCCACAGGTTCCAGAAGATGCAGAGCTGCTTAGGGGACTAAGAGCTTATTTCAGGACCTCACACTCTTGTGGCCTCTGAGATAGTGGTGACCCCTCTTCCATGCCTTGGACGTGGGGACCTTATGAGACACCTAGCCCTCAATTCTAAGTCCAGTTCTAGGGTCCTATGAATGGGTGCTGTTTTTGCCAACCAGTGGAATGGGATGTAAGAGTTTTTTCCAGGCATAGGGTCCTGTACATGTAAAGACTTTGACTGAAGACTTACCTCATTTAGGAACCAGACTGAGCCCCCCCCCCTTTTTTTTTTAAATAACTGGTAATGAAGGGACAGGAATCAGGTCTAGTGGTGGCTACATAAGCTTTGGATCCCGGATTGGTGTATTAGGTGTTTCCACCTGGATTTCTAATTTGGAGGTTGAGAGAGAGGTAAGAGTCAGGGATGATGTGAAGGTTTTTACTTGACAGTCGGAGATATGGGAGGACCATCAGCTGAGGTGCAGATATTCATATTAGGAAATATAATGTTATTTGGGGATAACAATATTTCTATATTTTACCCATTAGGATTTCTGATATTTCAGGGAGCAATTCTTGAGCGTCTGGAACTGAGAGTAGCATTCAGAATAAAAACTTCTCTAAAATGTAGTTGGGAATGTAAGCACTATGATGTGGTTGTGGATCATTTTCTTTCTTTTTAATTGAAGACCAAAGCGTGAGTCAAATAGGATGAAACTGCAGTTGTTGCATACTTACTTGTTAATTGCATATTTACTTGATTTTAACTGAGCCTTCGTTTGGGGTGTTGTCAGTCTGCTTGATTTCCTGATTGGCATGAGTGGGCATCTGTGAGACTCACTGGTCATGGGTAGAGGGCGATAGGTGTTGGGCCTTGACGGCTGAAGCCTATGCCTGTTAAAGGGACATCAGGTGCAGCTCCAGTGGAGGTGGTGTCTGGATATCTGAGATCTGATGTGGTTCTCAGTAATTGAAGTTGAAGGAAAACACAATCAGGGAGGGAAGCCTCCATAGTAGAACTCAAGGCTACTTCAATTAGTGTGGACTTTCAGAGTTGGTGTAGAACTTAATCCTGTTTGAATTTGCCAAAAAGACATTAATCTACACATGCTGAGTAATGACTAGGAAGTCAAAGAGATCACCCTGGGGGCTGTGGGTGTGGGAGTGCAGGTGTGAGATGGGTGTGGGAGAAAGAGTGATGTTCCATTGAAGTAGTCATGTGCCTTCATAAAGTGCCTTGACATTGACATAAGAGGAAATGAAGTTTAAGTCCATTTCTGGTGATGTCTAGAAATATGATATGGTGAATGTCAGATTAATTCCTGGATAGAGGGTCTTTTCTGGTGGTACATTTCCTGGTCCAGAACTTCAGTGAAATTTATGTGCACACCTGCCTTTTGTTGTTAGGGGTTGTTACACTAATCCACAGGAAAAAGATAGCATACGCCAGTGTCTTCTGGGCTTGAAAATATCCACTGGCATGGAGAGGAGAGAAGGATAATTGAGAAATACATTACAGAGGTGTAGTGGGTTAGAATTTTGGAAAGAAGATGATTAGGAAATAAATGGTGGTGATTATGGCACATTGTGTTACTTTGGAAGTTGTGCCTCTGGGAAAGCAGCTCTGAGAGAACTGTGGTTCAAAGAATTACATGAAGCAGGTATTCCAAAGTGATGGCCTCTGAACCATGGGATTAGGATCAAAAGGTTGAAGAATGACACCATAACCTCGTGATATCCTGAGTCGGGGAACAACAAGGGGATTGCCTGTCAAGCACAGTGTCAACTTACTCACAGTCAACTTATGGACACCATCTCTCCCTACCGTAACTCCATAACACCCACTGTATGGAAAAGGGGTGTGGTCTACATTGAATTCCAGAGCAGAGGGTATCATCTGCAAGATTATTTTTCCTTTTTGTTGGGGGAACACACAGCATCAACTGGAACAGTAGGAGAGAATTACTTTGATTGAACCAAGGCTTGGTATCTTTTTGTGATGCGAGGAGTTGATGGATCAGATAGATGTGGAGGTTGGGAAGTATTATGAACATAAAATCATAGGCGAAAAACTCATCAAGGACTGAACTGTGCCAATTGTGACAGGAGAAGAACTTTGAGGATGTGGCCATCTCCTTCTCTGAGGAGGAGTGGGGGCTCCTTGAAGAATCTCAGAGACTTCTGTACTGCAAGATGATGGTAGAAATGTTTGCACTGGTCTCATCTGTAGGTAAGACCTTCACATCTCTCCTAGTGTCCTGAGGTGAAGTCCTCTCTTCCTTTCTGCTCTCGATGTGGCTCTCACAGCCAGACCATGGGCTGTTCTTGTTTTCCCCATTGTCCTGACTAATGTGCTGTGGCTCAGAGTCCTGAGTAATTTGGAGAGATCTGAGCGAAGGTCTCCATGACCACCTCTCACATCCATAGCCTCAAATGGTGCAGGAAGTGTCTGGGGTTAGGATTGTTGCATACAGCTTAATGGGCCCAACTTGAGTTTCTCTTTCTGGGAGGGTGTCTATGTCCACATCCCTGGCTTCCACCTCTGCACCATTCGTTCAGCTACAGACTCTTTGTGACTGACTGTGCCAGGTTATGGTCTTTACTTGTATGAATCATGGGCAGTTCTTGAAATGCCTTCCTCCATTGTTTGTAATATTCTGTGACCTGAATACTATTGCATGCTGTCTTGCTGTGGGTCAGTGCTGCCTACTCACCTCTGTTGTCTTTCAGTAAAACTCAGAATATTTGTGTTCTATGTGCTCGTACAGTAGACGTTGCAAGGAGAACTCTGTTTTTTTTACAGGGTGAACATGCATGATTATCTAAAGGGCTGCCTGGCCCTCCAGAGTTGAAAGTTGAGGGGAGGTATGGCATAAGGGTGGTGTTTAGATAATACCAGGAACATGCTCACATACCAACAAGTTTAGGTTGAGGTGCACTGGCAGCAACTCATTTCTCCCATGTGTGACACTTCCCTGACTTATCTTTTAATCTGTGCCTTCCTGGTTTCTGGCTTTTGCCCTTTTCAATCACCTGTTTCTCTGAACTGCTCTATCTGCAGTATTCTCAAATAATGACCTGCATAATTGTTATGAGGTGCACTAATGTGCGTCACTAGACCTTGACACAGCTTCTGCTTTCTTGAATTTTACGTGAAAGAAGATGTAAGCAAGCTTCTGCATAGCTGGCCCGTGTCGCCAGCAGACAAGCCCTGTTAGCAGATGAAAGAGCAAACGGTCCAGGTTCTGTTCCATGTGGTGCTTGCGATGTTTCTTTCATATTTTGCATGAGATCTTCCCTGTATGACAATCTTCAGTGGCCCAGATCTTCACAGCAGCATCTTATCAATATTTTTTTCAGATATATTACTGTGAGACAGTTGCATGGAACCAATGTGTTAATCGGTAACACACTTTTTTTTTAATATATTTTATTGAATTTTTACAGAGAGGAAGGGAGAGAGACAGAAAGTCAGAAACATAGATGAGAGAGAGACATCAATCAGCCGCCTCCTGCACACCCCACAGTGGAGATGTGCCCGCAAGCAAGGTACATGCCCCCAACCGGAATCAAACCTGGGACCTTTCAGTCCGCAAGCCCACGCTCTATCCACTGAGCCAAACCGGCCTCGGTGGTAACACACTTTTATAATGAGACTTCTTCCTGCCACCACAGTCAACATTCATTTCATCACCATTTTTCTGTCTTCAGGTTGTTGACATAAAACGAATGATGTGGAGGCCTGTTCTGAGCAGAGTGTATCTGTACAATGGGAGTCACAGTTTAGTGCTACTAAGACAGCTCCAGCAACCCAGAGGACCCATCTCTGCAAGAAATGTTTCTCTGTCTTCAAAGATATTCTGCACCTGACTGAGTCACAGACAGCAGACTTTGAGCAGAAAGGCTTCTTCAGTGCCTCATGTGTGAGAGACTTCTCTTTCAGTGCAAACCCTCCCCATTAACAGAAGGATACCAGTGGAGAGAAGCCCTGGAAAGAATCTGTGGACAGGGCCTCATTTGTGACCAAGTGCAGCTTCTACTTTTCAGGGATTCCTTTAACCAGTAGGGAGGTTGGGGAAGACTTCACAGCCATGTCGGAACTCCAGCACAAAGCAACGCTCAACACTCAGGAGCCACACAGTAATAATTATATTTCAGAGGAATTTCTCAATAGAAAAAGGTATCACCAATGGGACGAAGGTGAAAAAGCTACCAGCCACAACCAGAACCTTGTTCAACATCAATGTGTCTGCTCCAGAGAAGTGAAATATGAATGTAATACATGTGGGGAAGTGTTTTCGTGTATCTTTAACCTCATTAGACATAGGAGAGGTCACACTGGAGAAAAGCCCTATGAGTATACTGATTGTGGGTAACTTTTCATTCAAATGTCTCATCTCATTAAACACCACAGAGTTCACAATGGAGAAAAGCCTTACAAATGCAGTGAATGTGGAAAATCATTTAGGCTCAATTATTGCCTCGTTATCCACGAGAGAGTTCACACTGGAGAAAAGCCGCATGAGTGTAGTGATTGTGGGAAGTGCTTCAGTCAAAGGGCTCACCTCATGCAACACCACAAAGTTCACACTGGAGAAAAACCTTATCAGTGTAATGACTGTGGGAAGCCCTTCAGTCAAAAATCTAGCCTCATTAAACACTACAGAATTCACACTGGAGAAAAACCTTATGAATGAAAGCTCTACTCTCATTCAACACCACAGAGTTCACACTGGAAAAGGACCTCATGCGTGTATTTAATGTGGGAAATATTTTTGCTACAAATCTTTCTCCATTCAACACTTGAGAGTACACACTGGAGGAAAGGTTTAAATGTGCAAGGAATGTTTTATTTTCTCACAATAACAACACCAGAGGAGAAACTTTTACCCCCATTTCCGTGAATGCAAACAAATTTATCAGAACGTACACTCTGCTGGATGAGTACTAACTTTCAGGTATAAGTCACACTTTCAGAAACTGGATCCCACTTACTAATCTACTCAGGACTACTACATGATTATGTCACTGGAATTTATCTGGAAGATATTTCACCCCTACCACCTGCTGCACCTGAAGAGTGTGCATCCATCAAAACTCCTGAATATTCTGGGGTTGTGCTTGAGAAAATTATGAATATATTGAGCTGCTGGATGACTCATCATTCCTTTATTTCTGACCACAGAATTGACCTGGCCCAGGTTTTGTCCAGGGCCCACTTCCTCCACCAAGAAGTGCTAACTCTTTCAGGGACATTGTGGGTCTCACATTATGCTGTGGTGAAGTGTTTCAGATTCCAATTCATCAAACTTCTAACCTACTTCTGTCCTCTGTTTCATTTTATGATCTTTCTTTTGTAGCTTTCATTTTGTTGGTTCTACTCTATCTGGGATGATTGAAAGAAAAGTGTGTTCTGTCAGGATGGAGAGGGGAAGAATATGGTGTGATCTCAAACTTTCTGTGCTTTGGAGGGCCCAGCTTGATGGCAGAAAATCATACTTTGTTCAATAGACTGCTCATAATTTTATAGGCATTATTTGATATGTACGTTTTAAAAATTCTGGTTTCATCCATGCCACACAATCGTTTTGAGATTCAATACAAATGCTTGTTTGAAGAATTATTTTTTTTTATTGCTGAATAGTCCTGGGTTCTGTGAATAATTAGTTTATGAATTGATCTATGTTTTTGTTTTTTTTCCAGGTTTATGCTCTTATACATAACTCTTTAGCAAATATTTGCATTCAGCTCTCCACATAGACATATGTTTTACTTATTACACTGTTGTGTAGGTGAATGCTTTACATTTAAGATTTACAAAATTCTGAACCAAAATAATCATTCCCTTGGGCTTACTACTAACCCACAGTCTATAAAAATTCCAAATTTTTTCCTACCCCGCAAGGGCATACAATGATTAACCTTTTTAAGTAGTAACTCCAGAAATGCATATAATGTGAAATTGCTCTTGTTTTAATTTAATCTACCAAGGAATCTTTTTATATATTTTCTGCACTGTTTTTATCTTTTTTGTTAAAATATTTGCTGAGAATCTTTTTCAAATTGTTTAAATAAATTTATCATTATAACTCAACAACAACTGTTCCACACTTAAGACACCTGCTTAAATGTCTCTCGTTCCTCAGTAACTCAAGTGACTCCTTTGCCATATGAAACCATAGGTTTTAAATCCTAAAGGTAAATTGATTTATTCATTATTATTGCTCTATACAATTGAGGCAAAATTATACCATACACTTATAAATTTAATCTTCATTGTTAAAGTTCAGAGCCACCTTACTTTAAGTCTAAGCATTTATTAATATATTAAGTGAAAGCTAGGTTTGTAGTATTTGTCAATTCCCCTGGCATAAATATTCTCACCATGGTCAGTTTTAAATGGCCAAAGAGAGAGCAGTGAAGAAGCATATGATAAGATATGTCAGTAGTACATCATTGTATTTTATTTCCAACATTCTGATACGGTTGCAACAAATATTCTCCAGAACTTTCATAATAACACAGTAAAGCTTTGTGAACCCTCAAGTTTTAAACTTTTTAAAAGTTTCATTTAAGTACAATTCATTTAAATCATACTATGGAATTCTGGGAAAGGTTGGCAAGCTCCAGATGGCAGCCTGTGGGGAGGGAGCATCCCTGCTCATTTGGGAGGTCACCTTGGCTGGTTTGAACAACCAGGATCAGAAACGGGGTCATGGCGGGGCGGTGGGTTCTGTGGAAGGACTTGACCTTTCTTTCAGGTGGCCTCACAGTTTGCCTTGATCTCCAGGCTGTCTTTGCAAGAGCTGATGTGGGGAACTTTCAGCAAAATCACTGCCCAGAAAGAAAGTGACAGTACTGAATGCAAACACAGCCCAGTGGTTTAAATATGTTGGCTCATTTATTATCAAACTGTTTCTGTAATGTACTTTAGTATGTTCACCACAAGAAAAATGGCAAATACAACAATTTACAATGAGAGAGTAATGATGGTAACCTTCCACAGAACTTCAAAAATCTTGGCAGCATATATGATTTGGCTCAGTGGATAGAGCGTCAGCCTGCAGAGTACTGTAGGGTCCCGGGTTTGATTCTAGTCAAGGGCAAATGGGGGTTTGCAGGAGGTAGTCAATCAGTGATTCTCATCATTGATATTTCTCTCTCTCCCTCTCCCTTCCTGTCTGAAATCAATAAAAATACAGTTTAAATAAATCTTGTCAAAGGTGACAATAACGGATAGAACATGCAATAGATGAAATAGTTGAGATAATGAGGAGCCTTAGACATTTGCAATACATCTGTCTCCAGAAATCATCCTTACAAATCCTACATCAGTCTCCATGTGGGCTCGAAGGGAGTCTCTGCTTTAGGAAGGGCTGCTAGGTGTCTGATGCATGCTTCCCAGTTCCCTGTCCATGTGTTTAGACATTAGAAATGTGCTTTCTCTAGGGAGAGCACAGTTTCTAGTTCCTCATGAGCTGTGCCCACTCCAGTGTCCCAAGTTATGATGGATCCCTCAGCAATAGCTGCTTCCATGGAAAAGGCATTGAATCCAGGGTTTGGCACCTATAATAAACATTCATTAATCTTTAGCTTCTTCATGTCACTTAAAGCCACTAAAGCTTTTGGACTGTTCATTACCCACAAGAACATCTAGCCTGTCCTAATGGGAATGCATCCCCTATTCTACTCTCTAGGAGGCAGCAGAGCCTAACATTAGAAGCCAGGGATCTATCTGTTCTTAGAGACTCCTGGGTCTGACTTCCAGCCCTGCCTTTATTAACTCTACAATCAGTCAATTTACATTGAGTCTCTGAGCCTGGATTTCCTCCCCATGTCTGTCTTTTTTCCCTTATGAGACTAAGAGAATCAGTAGAAGGGATCTCAGAAAATCCCACAATCTTAGTGGCATAGTCAGGGTCCCCACCTTGCATTTATTTATTCCGATGATTTCTGAATAAAGTCGTCTGTTTCTTTTTTTCACATAGGTTAGTCTTTGAGTGATAAACATGCATCCCCATTAAATAGATGGTTAAACCACCTCAGGTTGCAAAGACAAATGAAATAATAATGCAGGTAAAGCATTGAATCCAGGGCCTGGCACCTCTGGTAAACATTCAGTAACTTAGCTCCTTAATGTCACAATGTGTACTGACCACAGACAATGTAGGAACTGTAAATGTGTTAGATACAGAGTCTGCCTGAGGAAGGAAGGGTCCTGGGTTCAATTCCAGTCAAGGGCACATGCCCTGATTGCAGGCTCGATCCACAGTAGGACACATGCAGGAAGCAGCCTATTAAGGATCCGCTCTCATCACTGATGTTTCTCTCCCTCTCTGAAATCAATAAAAAATATATTTAAAAGATCCATGTGAGAGAGACACATTAGCTGATTGTGGCATGGCATGGCACCCTGACCAGGGCATGGGGTCATGCTTGCATCCAGAAAATGCTCCCTTGACCTGAATCAAACCTGGAACCCTTTGGTCCAAAGGCTAATGCTCTATCCACTGAGCCAAATGGGCTAGGACGGGTCAATTCAATCTTAACACTATTCCTTTTCTAAAGATGTTTTTATTGATTTTCTAGAGAGAGGGAGAAACATCAAGGATGATCAGCCGCCTACTGGGATGGAGCCCCCAACCTGGGCATGTGCCCTACCAGAAATGGAACCGGTGATCTCTTGGTTCATGGGTCCACTGCCACCCATTGAGGCACACCTGCTGAGTGATCTATTGTTTTCAATTTTTGAGTAATTACAGATTCCCCCCCCCCCCATTTCCCCTTCCCTGCTCCCCCTTTGCCTTCCTCTACTCTGGCCCCATTGAAGGAGCTCACCACATTATAATATGTGTCACACACACACACACACACACACACACGCATGGGTGTATATTTATATGTGCATATACTTTATATCTATTTTAGACAAAGAGATAGAAACATCAATGAGATTGAATCACTGATTACCTGCCTTCCGCAAGTCCACTCCACACTGGAATTGAACCTCTAACGCACGGATGTGCCATGACCAGGAATAGAATCCTGACCTCTTGGATCATAGGCTGATGCTCAACCACTATAGGCCCCCCCAGCTGGGTGCTCTGCTTCTGAAATATTTTTTTAAATGTGTATTTTCTGTTGATATTGTTGCAAATGTCTCCCATTTCCCCTGTGCATATATTTTTTGGGGATCTCTCCCAGTCCTCCTTCCCCAGCACCACTGCAGCACCACACACCTTGTTCCTCCAGTTCCTGGGCTGTAGAGCTAGGCCTCTACTGGGCTGTTGAGAAAACTACATTACCCAGAAAGCAATGTGCATAGAGGGCCTCCGCATCCAGTTAGGGCGGGACTTCCTTTGTCTTCCTCCTGGGGGACATTTTGACTTTTTGGAACTGTTTATGCGCTCACTGACTTCAGCGCGCCTATCACCCGAAGGAGGAGGTGAGGAAGGCGGCGTCCCGCCGGGCAGGTGTGTCTGAGGCTGGTGACCCCCAACCGGCAGGACTGGGGTGTCCGTGCCTCCCGCCTCCTCTCCGCGGACAGAGCTCCCTCAGCGTCACCCATCGACCCTCCAACCTCGGTGCCGGCGCCGCTCTGGCCCCGCAGCCCAGGTCGCAGCGCCCAGAACAGTGAGAGCCCATGGAGGACGGGGGGAGGGGTGGGGGGGTGGGGGGGAGGGGAGGAGGGCGACGGGCTGCAAGGCCGCCTGGGAAGGCCGTGGGGGGACGGAGTGGGAGGGGGAGCCTGGCCTGGTCTGTGTCTATAGGCGACACAGAGGGAGAGGGGTTCCCGGAGGAGGTTCACTCTCCTTCTCGGGGAGCCGGGCTGTGGGGGTGAACAGCAGAGGGACAGGGAGCCCCGAGGGAGACGGGCATCACCGGACCCGGGGCTGGGCCAGGGCCCTGAACAGCCTGAGCCCCTGGGTCCTGGCGGTGGGTGCTGGGCCCTCAACAGACCCTCAGTTCCCACAGGTTCCTGCGGGTGCAGAGCCTGAGGAGCTGGTCTGTGGGCTGATGTCAGGGCCTCACACTCTCATGGCCTCTGAGATAGTGGGGTCCTGACCGTCTTCTCGGGGCACCTTGGACCTGAGGAACTTGAAGGGACACCAAGCCCAGAATCCTAAGCCCAGTTCCAGGGTCATAGGAGAGGTACCTGATTTTGGCAAATAGTGGAATTGTGGGTGATAGGTCTTTCCATGTATGAGTTCCAGAATTTGCAAAGGCTTGACGTGAAGACTAACATGATTCAGGGTCAAGCAGGGGTTCATTTTTTAAAAATAGCGATTGGAAACAGTGGGACAGGAATCAAGTCTAGTGGAGCTTTGTGACAACTTGGGTTTCTGTTCTGCTGGTGGTGGGATCATTGGGGTAATTGGAGCAGTAGAGCAGATGATCTGTCCCAGGTCTCATTAGACTCCCCATGACTGCAGCATGATGCACAGTATGGGTGTGAGGAAGTTGGTAGTAAAACGACAATGGAAGCTGCTGTGATGGCCTTGGTGAGTGTGATGATATCTGGAGTACAGTGGTGGTTGTGGATGTGGAAGAAGCAGTTACAGTATGGATCATTGTTTTAGGTGTGGCCACCTGGATTTTCTAATTTTGAAGGTTACAGAGTGAGGTAAGAATCAGAGAAGATGTAATGCTTTGGATTTAGCTCCTGGTGTGAAAGCACCATCAAGTGACATGGAGAAATTCATAGTGGGGCAAGTCATGTTCATGAGGAATATAAAATCTTCTATTTTTTTCCTATTAGAGTATGAGTTATTTCAGAGACCAGTTCATGACATTCTGGAACTCCGAGGAGTAGTTCAAGATGAAGACTACTTAAAAAATTCATAAAGAGTATGGACCAGGGAGGAATTGTAGATCACCTTTTTATTTTATTTTATTGGAGGTTGAAGAATAATTTTAAAAATATGGGACGGTGGCTGGTGTGTATTTACTTCTTAATCACTCACCAGGATTTCTTGTGACCCTTTGTGTGGCCTGGTGTGTTGCATCCTGTTTGGTTGACTTACTTATGGGCCAGAGTGGGTATCTGTGAGACTCACAGGGCGTGGGGTGCAGAGCCATCGGCATTGGGAGTTGAGTACTGAGGGCTGTGAGTGTTGAAGGGACATCAAGTGCAGCAGCAGTAGAGGTGGGCTCTGGAAACCTGAGATCTGATGTGGTTCTCAGTCGGTGAGGTGGAAGGAAACAAAGTTTGGAGGGAGGCCTTCAAAGCAGAATTGAAGGCTGTATCTTGGGTGTGGGCATTGGGAGTCAGGTTAGTACTTGATACTGTTTGAACTTGCCATGCATTCTCTGGAACACACACGCTGACTAATGATTAAGACCAAGGAGATGCCTATGGAGCTGGGGCTACTGGAGTGCAGGTGTGAGAGAGGTGTGGGAGGAGGACTGATGTGCTCTTGGAGATGGAGTGTGAATTCATAGCCACAAGTCCCTGATATTGACATGGAAGGATTGAAGGTTGAGTCTATTCTGGTGATAACTGAGTGTTACAACATGTGGAAATTTAGGGTACTTCCTGAAGATGGGTGTTGTGGCATTACATGCCAAGTCCAGAATTTAGGTGTCATGTAGATGCACCGCTACCTGTTGTTGTTGGCTAATGCAGTGATCAATAGGAATGGGATAGGATACATCAGTGTCACCTGGGCTTGAAAATTTCTGTTGGCTTGGGGATGGGAGGAGGGTAAGAGAGAAATACATTGAGTTAGAATGTTGTAAAGAAGGGGATTAGGAACATCTCCTCTTCATGGCATATATGTGTTTCTTTGAATTTGTGACTGGAAAAGAAGGTGTATGAGAGAAGTATGATAAAAAGAATTATGTGGGGCTAGTGGCAGCTCTAGCGGTGGCTGAGGCTGCTGAGGTGGCATGGGGGGAGGGTGAGGAAGGAGGTTTGTTGGGAGGGATGGCCCTAGCGCTGCAGCCACAGTGGCAGGAACTGGTGCCTGAACTGGAGAGACTGGGCTGCCAGAGATGCCGGCTGCTCCTCCCCTCCCTGCCACTATTCCAAAGAGGATTCCTGTATACTTCATAAGTGCTTGAGGAAGAATGGTAAAGTGTTAGTTAGGGAGAAGCCTCCATCTCAGAGCTGCATGTGTAGTTACTATTGAAGGAAATACCTACCTAATTTAATAGTCTTGGTGTGTTTAAAATTTTCGAGTTTGCAAATAAGCATATTAAGTCTACTGATGGAACCTTCGGGCAGTGAACAGTTTATATGAGGACCCTGATCCTGGAGGCAAATCTCAAGATGCAGAGACCAGAAAGCAGACAGAATCTGAACCAAAGACGTCTAAAATGACTCACGGTGCTTTGGAGAACATTAATGTGATTGGCCAAGGCTTGAAGCATGTCTACTAGCACCAGCACAGGAGTTCATCTGTGTCTCCACATGATGTGCAACAAATTCAGGCAGATCCTGAACCTGAAATGGATCTGGAAAGCCAGAACACATGTGCAGAGTTTGATGGTGTCCCCACCCACCCCACAGTTCTGAGCCGTGTCCTGCATCAGATCCAAGTGCCACCCAAGATGAAGAGAGGGACGAGCTTGCATTGTAGGTGGGGAAAGCCAGAGGCTGCAAAGGAAAGGCCCCAAATCAACAGGAAATCTGGCCAGGAGATGCCAACTGTATGTAGCCTGGCCGACCCAGGTCTTCATCCACTCCTGATGCTCCTACCAACCCTTCTGTTATGGAAATAGCTTGTGCTGCTGCTGTTGCTGCTGCATGTCTTCCAGGGGATGAGACAACTATAGAGCAGTTTGAACGGTTGGAAGTCAGCAGCATCGCTCAGACTTCCAGTGCAGTGGCCTCCAGCACTGATGACAGAATGCATATAGACTCTGTGGACCCTCAGAGTACAAAGGCTGCTATCTCTCACCTGCAGCAGATGATCCTGAAGCTCACAGAACAAATCAAGATTGCACAAACAGCCTGGGATGAAAATGTTGCTGAGTACTTGAAGCTTGCCAACAGTGCAGATAAGCAGCAGGCTGTCCTCATCAAGCAGGTCTTTGCGGAAAAGAAGAAGAACCAGAAAGCTGCCCAAATATCCTCCAGCTACAAAAGAAGCTGGAGCACTACCACAGGATCTCCGAGAAGTGGAGCAGAATGGGATCCCCTGGCAGCCAAAGGGTGTCTTCAGGGACATGCACCAAAGTTTGAAGGATGTGGGAGCAAAAGTGACTGGCTTCAGTGAAAGTGTGGTAGACAGTGTTAAAGGTGGACTTTCCAGCTTTTCCAGGTAACTCATTTAGCAGCAGGGGCAGTGGTCTCAAAGCCCAGAGAGATCGCTTCATTAATTTGAAATAAATTTGGCAGTGTGACAACATCCCTAACCTGTAAGACTCTTTGGAAGAAGGACAGGTGGATGATGGGAAGGCTTTGGGAGAGATTTCAAACTTTCAGTCAAGCCCAAAATATGGTAGTGGAGAAGATTGTTCTAGTGCCACTTCAGGATCAGTAGGAGCCAACAACACCACTTGAGACATCGCTATAGGAGCATCTCGTTCCAAAACAAACACTCTGGACATGCAGAGATTAGGATTTGATGCACATGAGATACAGGAGATCTGAGAAACCCAGGCCAGGCTAGAGGAATCCTTTGCGACCCTCAAACATTATCAGAGGGACTTTTCATTAATAATGTAGGCTTTCCAGAAAGAGCGATATAGATGTGAACGATTAGAAGAAGAACTAAACGACCTAACAGAGCTCCATCAGATTGAAATCTTGAACTTGAAGCAGGAATTGGCCAGCATGGAAGAGAAAATTGCCTGTAAGTCCTATGATCGGGCCTGGGGACATCCAGGAGGCTCTGGAGGCATGGCAGACTTTCATCTCCAAGATCTTTGTCTCTACAGTAGCCAATTGCGTGGTTCCTTTTACGAAGACTTGCAACAGGACGTTTAGCACTTTATTTTAACCACTCATGCTATGCTGAAGGTATGATTGCTTTTGAACCTGGTCACTTAACCTAGGCTAGGATACAAGAGTGAGAGCATCATGCCCCAAAGGATCACTGCATAATCCCATTACAGTATTTTGAAGTAGCCCACCAAATACTTAATTTTAAGCAAAATCTCATGGCCACACTATTAAGATTTTTATAAAAACATACATAGTCATCAATTAAAAACAAAACAAACGAACCTGAACAGCATACTTGAGGAATTTAATACTCAAACTCTCAGTTCTTCTTTATGGTTTCTAATAGGATTTTTAATTGTTAATATTATGGGGTGCTTTGTGTGTTTTTTTTGTTTGTTTTTTGAAAGGGATGGGTGGTCTTTTACTTTTCCTTTGAAATAAAGAAGTGAGGTTTTTAAATTAAAGCAAAACAACAACAAAGAATTATGTGGAACAGGTAGCGCAAAGTGTTGGCCTCAGCACCCTAGGATTGGAATAGAAATTGTGATGTGTTTTTCAGAGTTTTGAAAGGAGAATCTGTTAGACAACAAGGATATTTCTCCATGAGACCAGTGTCAAATCACTCACCTCTCTTTTTATGGCCAACATTTATTTGTCCCCTATGTTGGTGACACCCATTGCTTTGGCTCTAATTTGAGGCCCTAAGGTTAGGTACCATCAGTCTGGCATCTGCTCTATTGCTGTGGGAAGACACAATACCAGTAGGAGTATAAAGAGAGAGTGGCTGGTGGATGGAACTGGAGAGTGGGAAGTATGACGAAAGTACAAGTCCAGGAGAGAAACTTATCATAGACTGAACTGTCCCAATTACAACAGGAAATGGACTTTGAGGACGTGGCCATTGCCTTTTCTCAGGAGGAGTGGGAGCTTCTTGATGAGGCTCAAGAGACTTCTGTATTGTGATGTGATGCTGGAAGTGTTTGCACTTGTCTTATCTGTAAGTAAGATCTTTTTTTTAATATATTTTTTATTGTTTTTTTGGTTTGTTTTTTTTGTGTGTTTTTTTTTACAGAGAGGAAGGGAGAGGGATAGAGAGCTAGAAACATAGATGAGAGAGAGACATCGATCAGCCGCCTCCTGCACACCCCCTACTGGGGATGTGCCCGCAACCAAGGCACATGCCCTTGACCAGAATCGAATTTGGGACCTTTCAGTCTGCAGACCGATGCTCTATCAACTGATATAAACCAGTTTCAGCTGTAGGTAAGATCTTGATATTGTCCCAGTTTTGTGAGGTGATGCCCTTTCTTCCTTTTTCTCAAAACAGCTTTCTCTCTTCCTCAGCCTAACCATGAGTTCTGCTGTTTTCTGCCCCTGTCTTATCAAATGCACTGTGGCTACCATTGCTGAGCTTTGTGGAGATCCCTGTCCATTGGACTCCAAGAACATTTCTGACATCCATTGCCTTAAAGTGCCAAAAGTGTCTAAGAAGCAGGAGTCTTATAGGCCACTTAATGGGTCCCATCTTCCTCTTCCTCTCCTTGGGAGGGTGACAATACTCAAATTTATTCACTTCTCCCCCCTTCCTCGAGGGCAATGATTCTCAACCTTCCTAATGCCGCAACCTTTTAAGACAGCTCCTCATTATTTCTGTTGCTACTTCATAACTGTAATTTTGCTACTGTTATGAACTGTAATGTAAATATCTGATATGCAGGATGTATTTTCGTTGTTACAAATGGAACATAATTAAAGCATAGTGATTAATCATAAAAACAATATATAATTATATATTGTGAAATATTTATTTCTAATTACAAATAAGTGAAATTTTTTGTCTTGAATCATGGTGTAGCATAGGTAACAGTCTTCATTATAACAACAGTAAACTACATTGCTACACTTTGTTACACCGAGGAGCGGTCTGTTGGTTCCTAAGACCATGGGAAATATGTGTTTCTGATGGTCTTGTGAGACCCCTGTGAAAGGGTCATTCGACCCCCAAAGGGGTCGCGACCAACAAGTTGGGAACTGTTGCTCTAGGGAAAGGTGCTTTATGACACCCTGTGCCAGGTTATGTTCTTCAGTTCCATGATCCATGGGCTATTCTTTCAAGACCCTTCTTCAGTTGTTGTTTGTAATATTACTTTAGCCGAGGACTATTGTGGGCCAAAATGCTCTGGGCCAGAGCTGGCTACTCCCCTCCGTTGTGTTTCATTAATACTTGGAATATTTTGGTTAATACATTGGTAGAGTAGATTAGGGAAAAACCTGGTTTCCTCACAGGGTGAACATGTAAGATGATGTCAGAGGAGATATGGTCATGCTCAGTGACAAGTAGAGGAAGGTATATCATTATGGTGGTGGTCAGATGGTACCAGGAACCATCTAATTTCCATCATGATTTAGGGATAGTCCCACTGGCTACCCCCCATTTCTATTTTTTTTTCCCATACTTGACACTTTGATGATTTTCATTTTATCTGTGACTTCCTAGCATTTGGCTACCTTTACCTTTGTCACTTTTTGCATCACCCGTTCCTTTGAACTGCTCCCTCTGCATATTTGGCTACATGGACCTGCTCATGTGTTATGAGGTTCACATAACTGCTTAAGTAGTCCTCAAATGCCTGCTAATCACATATTGAATTTTACTTGGAATAAGACATAACCAGCCTTCTGCACAGCTTGCCCCTGTCATCAGCAGACCAAGCCCTACTGATCAATCTTAGCAGATGATTGAACTGGAAATGCATTTTCTCTTTCATGTGGTCCTTGCCATGTATGTGTCATGTATCTGGTGAGTTCTTCCTATTTTGTTAATTTCAAAGGCCCAGACCATCACAACAACCTCTTATTAATCTTTGCTGCCTCTTATTTTCAGACAGTTGCAGATAACCCATGTATTATCTGCAAAACACTTTAGCAATAGGACTTGCCCTGTCAGCACCATAACATTCAGTTTCTCCTCATTTTTTTCTTTTCAGGTTGTTTGCATAAAATGGATGATGAGGAAGTCTGTCCTGAGAAGACCATATCTATACAAGGAAAGTCACAGGTCAGGGTTTCTAAGACAGCTCCAGTATCCCAGAGTACCGTCCATCTGTGTAAGCAGTGTGTTTCAGTGTTCAAAGATTTTCTACACCTGAGTGAGTCACAGGCAGCAGACTTTGAGCAGAAAACCTTCAGTGACCCATATGTAAGAGACTTTAGTTTCAGTGCAAACCCTCACCAGCAAAAGAGGGACACCAGTGGAGAGAAACACTGGAACGAAGCTGTGGACAGGGCCTCATTTGTGAACAAGTTCAGCTTCTACTTCATAGGGCTGATTTCAACCAATAGGAAGGTTAGGGAAGACTTCCCAGCCTTATCAGACCTTCTCCAGCCACAAGTCTCTCTCAAAACTGAGGACCCGCACAGTGACATTGAGATTTCACAGGAATATTTTGGAGGGAAAAGTCTTCACCAGACTTGTAACTGTGATAAATTTGGCAGGCACAACGACAAAGTTGTTCAGCATCAGGGTGACTGCTCTGGAGAAGTGAAATATGAGTGTAGCAAATATGGACAAGTTTTTAAACGAATATTTAACCACAGTCGACATGGAAGAATTCACACTAGAGAAAAGCCCAGTGAGTGCAGTGATTTTGGGAAGTTCTTTGGAGAAAGGTCCGACCTCATTTCACACCATAGAGTTCACACTGGGGAAAAGCCAAGTGAATGTAGTGATTGTGGAAAGTCCCTCAGGCAAAGCTCTGATCTCATTAAACACAATAGTTTCATACCGGAGAAAAACGCGGTGTGTGTTCTGATTGTGGGAAATCTTTTAGGAGAAATAATGAGCTCCTTAAACTCAAAAGAGTTCACACTGGAGAACAACCCTATGAGTGTACTGATTGTGGGAAGTCCTTCTGGAGAAGTTGTTACCTCTCTAAACACAAGAGAATTCACACTGGAGAAAAACCTTTTCAATGTAGTGATTGTGGTAAGTTCTTCAGACAAAAGTCTACCCTCATTCGACACCACAGAGTTCACATTTGAGAAAATGATAGAGTGTTCTGTTTGTGGGAAGTCTTTCAGGAGAAAGTGTCTCCTCTCTGAACACAGGAGAATTCACACTGGAGAAAAACCTTTTGAATGTAGTGGTTGTGGTAAGTTCTTTAGATGAAAGTTTACCCTCATTCAACATACAGAGTTCATAAAGGACAAAAGCTGTATGAGTGTAGTGAGTGTGAAAAGTCATATGTCCAAAGGAATTCACTTATTCTACACCACACAGTTCACACTGGTGAAAAACCTTATGAGTGTAGTGAATGTGGGAAATGTTTTAGAAAAATTAGCCTTGTTACACATCTAAGAATTCATATTGGAGAAAAGCTTTAACTGTTCAGGGGATGTTTTATCTTTCTCACTCTACAACACTGGAGGAGACTTAAATCCATTTACCTGAATATAAACCCCTTTTATATGAACATACGCTGTGTGCAGTTCCTCATATGCTTGAGGTACAGTACAAGTGAGGCTTGAAGGAGCTGCATTGCACTTGCTAACTTGCTGAGGACTCCTACCTCATTGATGTCACTATATTTGTGGATGAGGTGACCTCCTCTAACACCTGGCTCACCTGAAGAGTGTGTATAAGTCACCACCCCTGCGTGCTCAGGTAAAAGGCATTCCGTGTTCTCTCTTATGTTTAAGTGAATTTTGAATACTCTGATCTCATGCCCAGATCTTCATTCTCTTCTCTCTGACTAGGAAATGCACCTGACTCAGGATTTGTCCAAAGCCCCCATGCTCAGCTAAGAAGTGCTACTTTTTAGGGACATTGTGGCTCTCATCTTCAGTTGTGATGAAGTGGTAGAAACTGATCACTGTACACTGCTCTTTGATGTTTTTGTAATCGTGATTTTGCTTTTGTACCTTTAGTTCTGTTGGTTCTAGTCACTGTCTGGATTGATTTGAAAGCATAGTTGTGATGTGTCAGCATGGAGAGTTAACTGATATTTTGGGGATCTCAAACTTTCTGTGTTTTAGAAAGAATAGCTTGATGGCAGAAAATACCTCTTTGTCCAATATTCTTTGCAATATTGCCCAAGGCCTTGAAATAAAGACCACATGAATTTGTGGTTGTATTATGCAGGTTTGATCCCCAACTCACCATTTTGGCACCTGTGGGAGGCATCCAGTCATTGTGTTTCTCTTTTTCTCTCATTTCCCTCTCGCCCTCTCTCTCTAAACAAAAAACAAAACAAAACAAAAAAAAACATCCACTCTTCGCTGAGATAGGTCTCTGCCAGCACTGCCCACCTTTGCTCACTCTCTTCTTCCTTTTCCCTGGATGTTCCCCCTGCAGCTGGGCACGCTGTGTCCTGCCCAGGAGCTGGCAGAGAGGAGCTCAAAGCAGTTCTGTGGGAGAGATTAGGTTTCTGTGTCCACCTGAGATGAGTTGGCCACAGCTCTTTTGTTCCATCCAGAGATCTCTCTAGTATGCACTCCCCATTCCCAAGCCCCTGGCTTGCTGCAACTGAATCTACTTTCTCTGGCAGAAGGTCCCTGAAGCTTTGAGCCCCGAATCAGTTCACCTTAAGAAAAGTCTGCCTCTAGGCAGACCACATACACCCCTGAGTCCCATTGATGTATTTTGAGTCTTTTTAAATTTTATTTTGTGGGTAATTTTCTACTTGGATTTTATTAAAGGTAAAGCACACATCCTCCCCACCCTCACTTACCTGCCATCCTGCAGGTTTTATGAGTTTTCCAGGAAATTGGTGCTGTTTATTTTCACTGGTGAGAACATTCTGCAATACAAGCCTTCCCAGCAGGAGAGGGTTGGTCTTAGCATAATAACACATTGCAGGATGCATTCTGGGAAGTGCACACTAATCACCTAATCATGGTTTGCGCAGAGCAGGCTCCTTCACTGTAGTGAGATGAGAGACCCTGGGTTCTGGGGGACAGTGTGATGCTGGTGTGTGTGGTTGATAGGGGCCTTGGATTGGTGCAGGTGTTTCCTATCAGCATATGGGTCAGTTTCATTGAGAGGGAGGGCTGCGGGGAAGTTCCAGTAATGAGAACTTGACTCAGTCTGAATAGTGCTAGTGGAGTACAGCCCACAAATAAGGGGGCAGGGTAGCTTTGACAGGATCTCAGGGAAAGTGAGGCAAGGGTAGCAGTGGGGTCTCCCTGTGGAGTCTGGGAAGGGGTGACAGACTCCATATGGAAGGCTGTGGGGAGCATCACTGCTCATTTGGGAGGCCACCTTGGCTGCTTTGGATAACTTGGATCAGAAAGGGGGTCATGGCTGGGCTGTAAGCTCTGTGAATGGACTTGCCCTTCCTCTCAGGAGGCCTCCCAGTTTATCTTAAACCCCAGGCTGCCTTTGCAAGATCTTATGTGGGGAACCTTCAGCAATATCACTGCCCAGCGGGAAATTGACAGTACTAAATGCAAATAAAGATCCCAGTGGCTTAAATATTTCTGCTTCTTTATGATTAAGAGTATCTGTAAGGTAATCACCACAAAGAAAATGACAAATACATACATTTACAAGAGGCCATTAATGATGGTAAACTTCCATAGAACTTCAAATATCTGCCAGCAGTAGCTGATATGGCTTAGTGTAGACAGCCATCAGCCTGGAGACTGAAGGGTCTCAGGTTTGATTCCACTCAAGAGCACATGCCCTGATTGTGGCTCAATCCCCAGTTGGGAGCATGTAGCAGGCAGTCATCAGTGATTTTTCTCTCTCCCTCTCCCTTCCTGTCTGAAATATATTTTAAAAAACATTGCCAAAAGTGGCAATAACAGGATAGAACATGCATTAGATGAAATATTTGAGACTGGAGGCCTGGTGGATGAAATTCATATACCTGGCGGGGGGGGGAGGGGGGGAGGTCGGTGTCCCTCAGCCCAGCCTGCACCCTCTTCAATCTGGGATTCTGTTCCCAATCCAGCACTGCTGTCTCCCAACCGCTCACCCGCCTCTGCCTGATTGCCCCTAACCCCTTCTGCCTGCCAGCCTGATCAACCATAAATGCCCTACCCTGCATTCCTGGTTGCCAACAACTGCCTTCCCCTGCTAGCTCAGTCACCTATAACTGCCCTCGTGCAGGCCCGGTCACCCTTAACTGTCCTCCCTTGTAGGCCTGTCCTGCCCAACTACCCTATCCTGAAGACCTGGTTATCCCCTACTACCCTCCCTAGCAGTTTTTGTCCCCCTAACTGCTCTCCCCTGCTGCCCTGGTCTGTCCCAACTTTTCTTCTCTGCTGGCCCAGTCACCCCTAACTGTCCTCCCTGTTTGACAGATTTCCCAAAACTGCCCTCCCCTACAGGCCTGGGTTCCCCCAACAACTGCCCTCCATTGCTGGCCTGGTCTCTCCCAACTGCTGATGTGGTCACCCCTAACTTCCCACAACTGCCCTCCCCTGCAGGTCATCTTTTGGCAACCATCTTTAACCATATGGGGCAGCCATCTTGTGACTTGGAGTGATGGTCAGTTTGCATATTACTCTTGTTAAATAGGATAATGAGGAGCCTTAGATGTTTGCACTACATCTGTCTCCAAAAATCATCCTTACAAATCCTACATCAGTCTCTATGTGGACTTGGAGGTAGTGTCTGCTTTAGGAAGAAATGGTAGGTGGCTGGCCATGCTTTTAGACATTAAAAATGTGGTTTCTCTAGAAAAGCACAGTTTCTAGTTGCCCGTGAGTGTACCCACTCCAGTGTCCCAAGCTCTGATGAAATCCCTCAACAACAGCTGCTCCCCTGGGAAAGGTATGTTTATCTTTAAAGTCTAACTTAGGTTCAAAAAAGAAACAGAAGACTTTATTCAGAAATCATCGAATTTTAGTGCTTAAATAAATGTAAGGTGGGGATCATGACTATGACATGGAGAGTGGGGTGTTTACTAAGATCCGTGCTACTGATTCTTTTAGTCAATTATGGGAAAGAAGACAGACTTCTGAGTTCAGAGTATTCTGATAACTTCTACAGAGATGGCTCTAGAGTTCACACTGTTTTTGAAAATTCAAAACCTTAAATTGTGTTTTTTTTATCTTTTTAAATTCTCATCGGAGGATAGGTTCATTGATTTGAGAAAGAAAAAGAGCAACAGATCAAAAGGAACATGGATGTGAGAGGAAACAAGGATTGGTTGCCTCCCATAAATGACTCGTCCAGGGATGGAATCCCCAACCTAGGCATGTGCCTTCAGCAGGAATCAAACCTGCTTGTTTATTTCAGTGGATGTATGAAAAGAAGCTCCCAAGTTTCTGAGCCATATTGCCAGGGCTGCACCTAAATTATCATTAATTCCTTCAAGACAGTGAATTAGTATCACTCAGCATTTGGGGGAGTGTTTGTTTTGCATATTGTATGTTGGTTGTATGTGTGAATTTACTTCCCCTTTGAGTCTTCCTAATTGTTTCTGTGTCTTTTTGTGTCCTCTTTGTGTCTTTGTTCTGTGTGTGTATAAGTCTTCTAGGGGAGTGTGTATGTGTGTGTCGATTGTGTGTGGATATGCCCTGTGGTACATGCTGGGAGACCCTGTGTTTTCTCATCTGTGTGTGGCTGTGTGTATGTTTCCGTAAAGGTGTTACTGGTGTCTACAGTGTGGTTCCCAGTGAGCCTGTCCATAAGTTCTGTACCTAAGTGTCCAACATAGGCTGTGAGTGCTCTCTACATGAGTGTGTCCCTGCTTCTGTTTTCTGTATGTTTTCCTGTGAGTATGTGTAGCTGTGCACCCCGGTAACAGGTAGCTGCAGAGGCAATATCCCAAGGGGTGATGGTAAGGATAATATGTTCTTCCTTGACCTGTAGGCTGATCCCCATCTGTCCTAGTCTTTTAGCCTCTGGTGACCCCTGGGGATCTCATCTCAGGCACCACGGGTGGATGAAATGAAGATTTAGGTCATAGAACCCTAGGATAGGGGAAGGTGGAGACTTGGGTACGACTCTGATGTCAGAAATGACTTATAGAATGTGGAAGTGCTGTTATGGAAGGACTCTAGGTTTGTGAGAGGGACTGGGAGGATCCTGGTTTCCTGGATATTAATGGGTGGTACATCGAGAGAGCTGAAAGGAAAGGTTGCTGGGTTCTTGGGTCCCCTTTGCAAATCAGAAACTGGATACCCATGGAGAGGACTGGGAGTCCTTTGGGTTCTTATCCCTGAAGAAAAGGTCACCCACTTGCCCATGGGAAATCTCAACTGACAAGTAATAGAGGAAGGTGCCTGTGTTGAGCATCACTTCCAGACCTCTGATCTCTAATGACCTACTGAATGTGCATGGTCACCAGGTAACACTGGAACCAGGAGACAGAATAGGCTCATTGATCTCTGCAGCGGTGATGCAGAAAACATGAAAGGACCACATTTAGAGCTGTTTCCTGCACAGGATGAATGGAAACCACAGAATCACCATGGATATTAATGTCAGCGTTTTTCCAATCAACCCCACCTGATGGAGCACTCACCTGGGCAATGCAAATCACAAAGAGGCTTGGAGATAGAGTAGTGTCTGCTGTGAATATAAAAACATGGGACACTGGAATGTGTGTGGTCCAATAATCTTCCCAGTCAACTCCCTTAACATATGCTCTTCACGCCCATCACAGTGGGGGAGTCCAGGCAGCAGGGAGTTACCCACGGTCACACTCAGAAGTGGCTTCTGAGTTTTCTGCCATTGACATCTGACCAAACTCTTCTGAAGTTCACTGCGAGGAATCTTGGGTTTTGGCCAGATTGGGGACAAAGTCTCTGTAGAGAAGGAGAAAGCAAACCATCCTGACTGACTTCCACTGACATTTCCTTCGAATCCCCACTCCTCTCCTTTGTCCCTGAGCAGCCTCCAAGGGTGGCTGGCACTATGTAGTCACCTTACTGGGGCCCAGGTAGGTTTGGCTCTGCTATTGACACCCTGATGTTGGCTGTAGCCAGTGATATGCTTTGACCAATGAAATGAGGTGGGAGTCAAGCCTGTTACCTCTAACAGGATTGTCTGGAACCAGGGAGGCAGCCCTCTATGTCCATCTCTGACAACACTCAGAAGAAACCTTCACGTTAGCTCTTTTATTCTGATTCCAGGAGAACAAGGATGTTCATGTGCTGTGAACAAGAAACATACCTTCTTTACTGGAAGCCACTAAAACTCTAGTGCTGCTTCTAACCCACAATAACATCTAGCCTGTCCTAATGGGAAGGCATGCCCTATTCTACCCTCTAGGAGGCAGCATAGCCTAACATTAGTAGCCAGCGCTCTGTTGTTAGACACCTGGGTTTGACTTCCAGCTCTGCCTTTATTAACTCCACAATCAGTCCATTTACATTGAGTCTCTGAGCCTGGATTTCCTCCCCATAAAATAGATTGTTAAACCACCTCAGGTTGCAAAGATGATTAAATGAAATAATAATGCAGATAAAGCATTGAATCCAGAGCCCGGCACCTGTAGTAAACATTCAGTAAACATTCTTAATGTCACAACGTGTACTGAACCACAGAATATGTAGGAACTGTCAATGTGTTGCTTCAGTATTCTTTGAAAGTTTATTTTTAAACAAACAGGGTAGGATCACTTATATGATCTCATAGCCTGCTTTTTCTCTTAATATCATATTTTGATGTTAAAAGAAAAAAAGCTTGGCTGGAGTGGCTCATTTTATTGAGAGTAGTCCCATGCACAGAAAGATTCCTGGTTCAACTCTTATTTGGGGGCACCTGCTGTGGTTATGGGCTGCATCCCATTAGAGAGTAATGTAGGAGACAGCCATTCTCTCCTCTCTGTAAAATCAAACTACCTTTACATATATTTTTCCAGTTAGATTTGTAGTCTTCAGAAATAATTGAAATAATACTTTTCACCTGAGGGAGCATTCTAGGCATCACAGATTCTGAAATGTTTCCAAACAAGAGTTTAGTTTTATAGACAACACCTCAGAAACCGGTGACCAGCCCTAAAACATGAAGTTGTCAGTTCCCAGTGTCACTTGGATGACCCAGAACAATATTCTCTATGGTCAATGAGTGACTGGGATCCTATTGCCCCATGTGCAGCTAGATTGCTACATTACCCAAAGGGCCATGTGCTAAGGATGGCTGAGTTTATCCAATGAAAGCCCAGGAGAGGTGCATTATCCCTGTGCTCATTGGTTGGAGCTTGACTTCAAGGGTCTTTATCCTGGTGGTTAATTTAACTTTGCAGCATGTTCACAGAATCAGAGGTAGTGTCCCCGCAGTGTAGTTGTGTGTCTGAGGTTCCTTGAATCACAACAGGCTGAGATTGATTCCTCCATGCTTCCCAAACTACTTTCTGATTCCAAAGTTCAACCCGGCCTCACCTCATTTACCTGCCAGCCTCAGGTGTGGCTGCCTATCCTGTCCTGAAGCCCAGGTCTCATTGCTGGAACAGTGAGTTGCTTGAGGGGGCCATATTGTGTGACTGGATGGGAGAGGGTGAGTGGCTGAAAAGCCACCTTGAACACTGGTGGTGGTGTGATTGAGGAGGGAAGATGGGGGAAACTTTGGCCTGTTTTATGCCTACAGGTAACAACAGAGATGAAGTAAAGTTTTGTGTGAGGAGTTTTACTTCATTTTCAGGAAGCTCCTCCCATCAATGGCGGTGAACCAAAGTGTGACATAGTATGAATTAGGTTTCTAAAGTTTTCTGAAAACTTTTCTGAGGAAGTATGTATTAGAAGAGAGAGGATTGCAGATAAGGAAGGAAAGGAGAAATCTTCTGAAAGCCTTGAGATCATGCAGGCAACACCCAGCCCTGGGGGTGGGCCAGGGTCCTGAGAAGTCTGAGCCCTTGGATCCTGGCGGTGGGTGCAGGCTCCCAACAAACATTTATTTTTCACAATTTCCTGCAGATGCTGAACCACTCAGAAGGATTAGGTTGTGGAGCTTATTTCAGGGCCTCCCTGTCTGGTGACCCTGGACTGTCTTCTACACCTTGACCTGGCAACCTTGATGAGACACCAAACCCAGAATTCTACATTCTGGTTTAGTGTCATATGAGTGGTTTCTGTTTTTGGCAACCAGTGAAATGGGATGTGAGAGGTTTTTTGCAGGCATAGGATCCTATATATGTAAAGGCTTTGATTGAAAACTAAGCTCATTCAGGAACCAGGAGTCTTTTCTTCAAATTAGTAACTAGTAATAGTGGGAAAGGAATCAGGCCTAGAGAAGCTTTATGACATCTGGAAGTGTGTTCTACAGGTGAATGGAGAAATGTGAGGTTTGGAGCAATAGGGGCAAATCATGTGACCGAGTTCTCATTGGACTCTTCATGGCTGCAGCATGATGAATATTACAGATAGGATGGAAGACTCTATGATAGTCTTGGTGAGTGTGATGGAAACTGGCCCATGATGGTGGCTTGGTGGCGACATAAGCTTTGGATTCCAGATTTGTGTTTTAAATGTGGCCAACTGGATTTCTAATTTGGAGGTTGTGAGAAAGGTAAGAGTCAGGGATGATATGAAGATTTGCACTTGGCAGCTGGATTTATGGAAGGATCATCACCTGAGATACAGATATTCATATTAGGAAGTGTAGTCTTATTTGGTGATACCAATATTTGTATATTTTACATATTAGGATTATTGATATTTTAGGGAGCAGTTCATGAGCAAATGGAAATTCTGAGGAGCTGTTAAGAATAGAAACTTCTCTAATATATAGTTGGGAATGTAAGCACCAGGGTGTGGTTGTGGATCATTTTCTTCCTTTTTAATTGGAGACCAAAGAGTGAGTCAAACAGGATGAAACTGCAGCATAGGGCCTTAGGTGGGTGTTGGGACATGAGGGCCGAAGGATATAACTCTTAAAGGGACATCAGCTGCAGCATCAGTGGAGGTGGCATCTAGATATCTGAGATCTGATGTGCTTCTCAGTAATTGAGGTTTAAGGAAAACATAGGGAGGGAGGTCCACATAGCAGAACTCAATGCTGCTTCAATGAGTGTGGACTCCTAGAGTTGCTATAGAACTTAATCCTTTCTGAGTGGGCCAAGCAGTCACTACAAAGTCAAGGAGATCACCATGGGGGCCGTGGGTGTGGGTGTGCAGGTGTCAGATGGGTGTGGGAGAAAGAGTGGTGTACACTTGGAGTAGTCATGTGCCTTCATAGTTAAAGGGCCCTGACATTGACATAAGAGGAAATGGAGTTTGAGTCCATTTCTGTTGATGTCTGAAATATGATATGGTGAATGTCAGATTTATTTCTGAAAAGAGGGTATATTCTGGTGGTCCATTCCTTGTCCAGAGATTCAGTGAAATTTATGAGCACACCTGCTTTTTGTTGTTGAGGGCAATTACAGTGATCCACAGGAATGAGATAGCATATATCAGTCTCTTCTGGGTTTGAAAATATCCATTGACATAGAGATGAGAGAAGGGTAAGAAAGAAATATATTACAGAGGTGGTGAATGAGAATTTTGGAAAAGATGATGATTAGGAAATAAACTACTCATGATGGCACATTTGTGTTACCTTTGATGTTGTCTCTCTGGGAATGCAGCTGTGTGAGAAGTTTGGTTCAAAGAATTTTGTACAGCAGATAGTGCAAAGTGATGGTCTCTGCATCCTGAGATTTGGGTTCCAAAGGTTGAACAATGATACCGTAACCTTGTGATGCCCTGAGTTGGGGGACAACAAGATGATTACCTGTCAAGCAAGCAGTGTCAAATTACTCACAGTCTCCTTGTGCACA
>JAAGEH010001545.1:0-12499 GCA_011751065.1 Lasiurus cinereus
AATTATGCAGCAGGTAGCAGCAGGAGTCAAAGTCTGAGGTGATAGGAGGCCCTGGGGTTCATTTGTTCGCTCATTGGTCAGTATTCCTGAAGCACCTAGTCTGTGTGAATGAGTGACATGAACAGGGTGGACACCAGCTCTCTCAGTTCTAATGGGAGATACCAGGGATACTGAGATAGTATGTCACATTCCCTTGAAGAAGGGGAAGGGTGGTTCCCTCATTGATCCAGAGATGTCCGTTAGGAGTGCTTTCTGCCAGTGCCTCCTGGGTGACCAGGCGTGTCTCTGCCAGGACTGCCATCTGAAGGTGGACAAGAAGTAAGTCTGGCTTCTGGATGGGCAGGAGCAGGAGGCAAAGACCTCTGGGAGGGCCATATGGAGGGTAAGGGCACACCTCAGATTCTTCTGTCCACCTCTCTTTCTCCCCAGGGCAATCTACTGTACACTTGGCATCTGGCTGGAGCAGCACCTCCAGAATTTTCCAGCCTGATGATGCTGTGGGCCTCCATAGAGCTCAACTTTCCAGTCTCCGACCTGCCAAAACAGGGCCAGTGCCTCCATTCTTGGCGGGAGCACCTGAGCGCACTGAGGCCAAGACAGGAAGAGGAGGAGGCCTCCGGGGGTGTTGTGGGTGAGTGTGCCTTTGGAAGGCACACAAAAGGCAGTGAGGGTGGTAACATGTCCTCTTCTTGGATCTGCAGAACCAGTTCCAGAGCAACACCAGAAAAACCCTCGAGAGACACCGCCACCTAGTGCCTGTCGGGAGCCAGAGCCAGATCCAGGACCAGCTTTCACTGAACTTCAGAGGCAGAGAACCACCTGCAGCATTTGAACAACTCACCCAATTCCTGTGAGGCCTGTGGTGCCAGATCCTGGGCTACAGCGAGTGTCAACTGCCATAGCAGAGAGGGCAGCCTCACCCCCATTTAGATGCAGTGTTAAAAGTTTTGTGTTCATGTTATATATGTTACAATTTTACTGCATTTTTGATGATATTTAGTAACATACAGTGTTTTGTATAGAACATTTAAGGAAATATTCCTAAACATACCCTTAATTTAGATTCTATAAAATTTAACCCTATAAACTCTCAGAGCTTTGAGCAAGTCTGTTTTTCTGGACTGTGACCCATGCTAGGAGAACTGTCCTCACCTTCACCCCCTGCTTTTCTTGGAGCCAGGATTCTGCTTCGCAGGGAGCTGGTTCCACCCAGTGCCCAGACTTAGATCTTGATGGCCAGAGGCAAAGGCCTGGCCTCCCATGGGGGCATCCTGAGCCCAACATGGAGGTCAGTCATCCCAACCGTGCGCCTTCACGTTGACCCGAGCACCAATCACTCAGGCTTCCAAATAAACTTGACCATCATAGGGCAAAAATGAAATGATGTATAATGCAGGCTGCCCTGGAACAATGATTTGACAAACTGACCAAATACTTGCTGCCCAGCTTCCTGGCCAGCATCCGCATTTTCGACCCCACCCATCCTTCTAGGTTAATACAGAATATTTGCTATTAAGCAATGTGTGTGGGACCAACCATGTACCGGGTGAGCTCTGCCCCTCCACAGCACAGTGGCCACTCAGCCACTTGCTTGCTGCGAGTCTTCAAGTCACTGCATCTCTCTGAGTTTTTGGTTCTCTGACCATGGGGAGAGCCTAGGCCCAGCTTCATAGGGTTATGGTAGTTACTCTGGAGGAGGGTTTCCTCCTGGGACAAGGCCCTCTCAGTGCCTGGACATTGGAGAGGTGTGCTTAAGGAGCTATGGTTTTTCTGATTGGCCAGTTTCTGTTCTTAACAAAATTTCTGCCTTATTTGTGATTCTCCTCAGGCCTTAGGCTAAGCTAATTTCTCTTGTGATAAAGAGATTGCAGATTCCATTAGAGTCCCTCTCCTGGGTGAAGTCAGATTAGAAATCCCAAGAGTGAGTTAGCGGGACCCCAGGGTCACCCAGCTATCTGACTTGAGGCCCATTTAGGCTTATTCATTCAGCAAATGCCCTGCCCTCAGGACTACACTCGAGTGCTTCCTTCTCAGTCAGGAATGATTCAGGCACAGTAGGCTGCACAGGCAGGTAGTGTCTACAGGACAGTCGATGTGACGTCTTCCTCAAACTATCGCTGCATCTTCTCATATTTTGAAGCATAAAGTGGATCTCTGGACCAGCAGAAAAAGAGAATGGGCTTTGGATCAGAGCCTTAAGGGGAGTATGGGGACTGTGACTTGGAGAAGGTGGATCCCACATATGGTGGGATTTCTGTAAGAGGGCAGAGGTTTGAGGGCTTCTGCTAGGAAAAAGGGTGGATGTCAGAGCTGTGCATGTGGATTTGGAAAGTGTTGGTGAGTGTGGAAGAGTGTGGCTGGCCTACATAGAGAAGAGCTCCTAGAGTCTGGGATTAGGTAGGAGCACAGAGCCGCTCCTGTCAGTACCCATGGCCTGCAGTCTGGAGGACTTCCTGGGGTGGGATCTTGAACTGAGAGTTCAGGGATGGAGATGGGAGGTTCCCCTCCTTGGAAGGCACACAATAGGCAGTCATGGTGTAACATGTTCTCTTCCTGGATCCATAGAAACAGCCCCAGAGCAAGATCAAGAAACACCTAAAGAAGAAATGCCAACTCGGGTGTCCTCTCCTGAGCCAGAGTGGGCTCTATGCGCAGCTGTCACTGAACGTCCAGATGTGGAACCACCTGCAGCTTGTGAGCAACTCAAGTCAGCTTCTGTGAGGCCTGTGGTCCCAGGTCCGGTGCCACAGTGTGTGTCAGCTGCCATGGCAGGTGGGGCTTCCAAACCCCCTTTATATACAGTTTGAAAACATTTGTGTTTATTTTGTATATGCTTACAGTGTTACTGTATTTTTCTCATACTATTCAGTAACCTACAGTCTATTTTAAAGAAAATGTAATGAAATGCTCTTAAATATAAATTTAATTTAGCTTCTATAAAATCTAATTCTTATTAACCTTCATAGCCTTGAGCAAGTCTGTTTCTTCTGGGCCTCCATGTTGTTACTACGAGTCATAGGTTGGGAATAATTAGTCTCTCAGGATCCATCTGCTTTAAGAATGGGATGTTCATGAGGCCCAACACAATGGGACTTGGGTGGGGAGAATTGACCGATGAGCATTGGGGCAGGGACTCTATGTCACAGCTGCCCCTGGGAACCCACATTTGTTTGATTTCATCTCTCATCAACAGTGGCAAAGCCTGGTATTAAGCCACCTCCTGGCCTTCTTCCCGCCTCCCGGCGTCCACATTGCAGAGTGCTGTAGGGTTTAACCAGAAGCAAGCAGTTCCTGAACACTGACTGCCACCTGCACCTGGACAGAAATACCACCCTGCTCCACTCACACTGAAGAGCATTCTCCTCTGTTGGCCCATAGTAGAGGGGACACAGAATATACCAAGGCCTGAGGCCCACACTCATCTCCTCCACAGCCCCACTTCCAGATCTCCTCTGGGGTCAGAGCCCCTCACCGTCCTCAGCTCCTGAACTCTGGTTCAGCTGGGGTTTTTCCTGAGGCTCTTCGGTCTCACCAGATCCCCGTGGCCATTTTTTTTTCATGCCCCAGTGGCCATTCTTTCTCATGAACAAGGTTGTGGATGCAGCCTGGCTTCTCCCTTTACACTAAGCCACCCTGGAGAGAAGGGACTAACACCCTTCTAGGCACCTTGCCCTGGGAAAAGCTGCAATGTGTTAAGACAAATTGGAATAAGCTTTGGACCAGGCATACAGCCCATGTCCTCAAGATGAACACCTCTGTGGGCTGACACAGGTATTAAGGCAATTCTAGTGGAATGTGATGAGTCCTATGGTTGACCTGGTTCCATAAGCAATGGGAACACGCTCCATCTGGGGATCACACACAAGGCTCTTTAGGATGGGATTCCAATAGCAAACCAGAAGATGAATAAGGATTTGTCAATTCACTTTCCTGATTTTTTCATGCATCATGGCAATCAAGGGAAGCATTGTGAGATTAAACAAAGGCTGGAGGAGAAACGGAGGCTAGGTCTACCTTAGAGGCCATGGGGCATTTTACATTAGGATTGCTGGTAACAGTAGATGGGAGGGACCAGAATTTGAAGAAATACATTTTAACAAAAAAATGGTTTTAAAAAAGTCCTGTGTGCTGGAACTGCTAAGTACTACAGACCAGTGATGCTAACGTCTTTTCCATCACCATTCTCATTGGAATACAGTTATATGAGGACAATGATGTCATGTGGTTCCCATAGCACAAGTGGGCTTAGGGTGACAGGAAGTAGACATTTCTTTATGGAGAAGTATTGTGTGTCCACTTCCAAAGAGATTGTCTAAAGAGGACTTGCCATTTCTAGTCTGTGGAGATATAGGATATTAACCAGGCAAGCCAGGCATTGAGAAATATTTAAGGCAAAGGAAATAATTAGAAAAAAAGAATTGAGTCATGATACAATAAGGGATGTGGGGTGGGGTTGCAAGTACTGGGATCATCAGAAGGTTGGTTCCCAGGACAGGAACAGGGATGGCTGAGCAGAGAGCAAGTCAGACACTAGCTCTGCCAGCCCTGGCATGTTGGTTCCAGGAAGTGATGAACAGTCCTGGTGCAGGAGGAGAGAAGGGAAGCAGATGTTCCTCAGTTTGAGAGTAGGTGGAATGAGAAGGTTAAGGGAATGGACAATAGTGAGGGGAGAGTGAGGTGTAGGGGGGAAGAAGTCAGAAATGTCCTAAATGATGACAAAGCTGAAGGGTATGGTGAGGACAAGATGTCCCTGAAGTGGAGGGAGGTGATGGTCTCAGCATTGAGGTGCTAATGAAATAGTGAGGTAGGAGGTGGAGGAGACAACCTCATGGACAAGTTTCCTTTAGATGGGACAGAAGAAGCTTTTGGAGACAGTTGCCTAATTCGTCCCTAAAGAATGTGGCCTGATTGAGGGGTTAGTAAGAGACTGTGGAAGGAGGAAAGGGTGACCCACCGGGATGATGAGATCTCAAGGAGCGGGGGCTCCTGAAGCAACAGAAGCATGTCTGAAGGTGGCCCTGTGTATACAGGTGAGTTCTGACTGTCCTCCTGGCACCACGGAGACACCCCTACCTTTGGGGAGAGCCAGTGCTGCTCAGGTAGCTCCTGTGTTCTGCTTGTTTCTGAAATCCTCAGCCGCGAGCATCCTTTATGATCTTTAAAAGTCCAAGGGCAATGACATGACCCTTCCAATGACAGATAAAGGGAACGGTCATTTAAGATGCTCAGCATGAGCTCTCCACTCTTCCTCTGTGCTCTCTCCTCCATGCTCCCCTTCAGTCCTATCTGCTCACTTGGAGCCCTGAGATTGTCTGGAATCCAGGCCTTGCTTTACTCCTCATACTTGGGGCACCATCACCAAGGGGTTTCCCCAGACCCCAGCTCCTGGCTTTTAATAAACCATAGTGAAGATCAGCTCAGCTAACAGGGTGACACTCTCACCACCAGAGAGACAGCCACACAATCTTAAATACACAGAGATGAACACTGGGAGAACACAGCTCAGGAGCCTAAGAAACAGGACTAGGGATCCAGGCCTCTTGGCATAGCTGAGTGTTTCATTCCCAGTGCCCATGTGTCCGCAGTGACCTCCAGGGAGTCCTTGCTTCACTGGTGCTCTCTCCCCTGTGTCCTCTGCATTTTGCTGGGGCAGAATCTGGCAGGCGTGAGGCGCTATGTTGATATCAGGGCTCCTGGTCACTCACTGAAGTCCCTGGATTATCAGATACAGATCCAGACTTTGAAGGAACAGCATGGCTGGGGCCATCAGAATTCTTTGTCCTGCTCACCCCTGGGACCTGGCACGTTATCTGCACTAGGGAGTAGGGGCAGCTGTGGACAAAAGGCCCTGTTGAGAGAGAGGGTCACTTATGCTAGAGGCCAGAGGGAGGGTAGCCTGCTGGCACCTTCCTTGGTATATGCCCCCTGTAAATCCCACAATTAGATTCACCAAGAAATGGCAGTTTGGATAGCAAATGTAGGCAAAGAGGCCATTTCTCAGAGAGGAGACACTTTATTGATTCTCAGGGTCTCAGGAGGCCTCGGTATGAGCTGGGCTCCATGGCTTTTCCAAGAGGGTGCTGCCCTGTGGTTCTAATTGTGGTAGTCCGTGGCTGTGCCCTCATTGAGGACAGAAGCTCAGAACACTGAGCATGACTTCACTCTTGTCCCTTTCCTCAAAGATAAGGGACAAGTCATTTTCTCAGAACAGCCGCACACCTAAGCATAAGGAGAGAGGGTGAATGGGCCCAGTTGCTCTGGGTCATGAAAGGGGCAAAGAGGGCATTTGCCAGTGAGCAGAATTTTAGGTTCCAATAGGGAGGGAGAGGGGCTAAGTCAGAACAGCCTCGTTTCTCTGTGGACAGAGCAGGAGCTGAGCTGAGGTTGACTGGGTGGGACAATGGTGATTGTCACAAAATTCAGGTTACAGGACAGTTTCTGAGGTGAATCCTTTTCAATCACACAGGTTTTTCTTCTCACAAATACTAAGACGCAATTGGTGCCCTTGCAAGGCCATGGTGTTTGCACTGGTTAAAAAACTGACCTGCAGGATCCTATCTTAGAAGACACACTTATAGCACCATTACCAATCCCACAATCACACACCTCTAACCAGAGATGTGCAAGCAGCCAGCCTGGTTCTGCTGAGATCTGCCAATCACCATCCTCAGGTCTCCCAGGTTTCAGAGTCTGTTCCATGGTCTTATGGGTGAACCACTTGCTACCTAAAGATCCCTATCACCAAGATGGGGCTACATGATTGACAGATGTCTCCAATACATCACATGTAAGGTCAAAGACACTTACAGAGAAAGATCTTATACATGGCTGGAGGGAGAGAAGTAGGAACACAGGTGCACACACAAGGTGAGCCACATGATTTTACATGTCTGTGTTGCAAGTGACAGCTGCCAGGCAGTGGGTCATCTTATTTTTGTTACTTAGAGGGGATTTACATTAGCTTCCAAATTAAGTTGAAGAAAAAAATCCAATGAATATTCCTTAGAGAAATCCTTGAAGTTCATGAAGCAACTTCTGAAGAAGGCCAACTTGTCAAAGTGGGAAGTGTGTCAAAGTCATTGTCCTGAGCTGCAAATGCACTGCCCTCCAGTGCATGAGTGAGACATGGCACACATGTTGTGGGGCTTATGGTTCTGTCAGCAATAGAAGCAGGCACCAAACTGAGCCTTTGCCTGGGCTTGCCTCTTGATCGAAATAAAATCGGTCAGAGACAATATTTTGGGGCGCCTACTAGTAGAAGTCATAGTCCTGTCATTTCACACTAGGAAGTCACAGGCTTTGTCCTAGAGCTGGCATTTCAGGAGTTTGCATTGAGCTCCTGAGTCAGACCCTGGGTTCCAGGACAGAAAACCCAGACAAGGTCCCAGCCCTTGGACTCTAGTGCAGGGGCAGGGAGGGAAGTTTGGGGGAAATCGGTCTACATCACAGTGCCGTATGTCTGGTTGAAAAAGATAGTACATAAACCAAAGCATGTTGATAGAAGCCTTCTGATTAATCAATAAACAGTTTAGAAGATTAGAACTCTACCCTCAACCTATTTGCAAACTTTCATCTACATTCAAACACAAAGTTAATCCAAATATGCGGTCACACTATATTCCCTCTCCTTGTTCATTTAATATGAATATTATCCCTGCCCTTTAATGAGTTTGACTTATGATTGCATGGATGCATAACACCTCTTATGATACACTGTACGTAACTGACCTGATGCCCACCTCCTGGCCATCCACATCCTGCTTGCCTCTGAAAGTGCAGAATTCAGCTGCTGTGAGCTCCTGTAGCTTCCACATGTGGAATATTCACAAATCTTCCAGAGTACACGCGCCCTATTTTTTCCCCTTAAAATGCTGGTACCTCGTGTCTTACTTCCTCCTTTAAGTCAGAAGCTCATTGTAGGCCAAGGTGTTGCTCAATCAGCTCTCTGTCCAGGTCTTAGCACAGCACTTGGCATAAGGTGAACCCTCAGTAAAGATGTGAACTGCACCTTCGTTCTAAATGAGTTAGTTATGGTGGCAGAAAATTTTAATTGTCCATAAAATCCTTTCACCGGACTTGGGGCACACAGCTGGATGGCACATCCCAGCCCCTCTTGCTACCCTATGAGCTGTTGTTGTCAGTGGAAGAGGACAGGGACTGATGAACACCTTGGCAGACCTGGCGGATATAATCCCCAGCGTGCATTTCTCTTTGACCTGTCCCCTCGGGCTGATGGGAGCACATGGGGGTTAGGTCTGAGTTATGATGAAGGCCCATGATGGAAGAACTTCCTGAGTGACCACAGAAGGATGCATCTCTCCAATCTGAGCATCCTCCCCCACACCAGTACTGGTGTGTGGGAAAATATATAGTCACATGCTGTGGAAATTTGGGGGGATTTTTCCATATTCAAGCATAAGTTAATCCCCCACAAGAGGTTTAGAGCACAGGATGAACTTATATGCCTAGCCTTCTAGGTTATTTAAAATGACAAAGTCAGTTTGTTTCTAAGAACTGAACTGGTGTGTGGTGGATGGATCTGCTTTTGTGTTCACTCAGCAACTGTGCCCTGAGCATTCACACTGGGTCCATGTAGAGAAACCACAGGCCCGCCCTCTAGGAGCTCACAGGCTACAGGGAAGGTGGACACAACCACGCAGACACCGTCCTGTGAGAGGGAAAAACAGGGTGTGTGCAAAGGGAACAGGTGCTGCGAGGAGGACTGGATGCTCTTGGGAAAGGGGCTGAAAGGCTGCACTGAGGTGGCATTTGTCTTCCCAGCAGCAGGACCAGAAGGAGCCAGCCCTGCACTAACTCAGGTGTAGTTAGCCTGGCGGAAGGCACAGCTGTGCAGACACTTGGAGGCAGAATGTGTCTGGAGAGAGAGGAGGTTAGAAAGATGGACGGTTGGCTGGAGGGAACTGGGAGGAAGTAAGGGAGGGAGAGTGGGGAGACAGGGAGGGACAACTGTGCTAGTGATTTATTGCTGAGAGTTCCCCCACCCTAGAGACTTAACCAACACAGCTCACTGGTCTGTGATGAGGACTCCCGCATGGCTCTGATGGGAATACTGTGGCCTCACCTGAGGCAGGATCTGTGTCATTGAGCATGTTAGCTCACTTTGGGGACTTTGGGATTCAGTTTGGGTGGAAGGCTTGACTTCCTCTCTGTCTGATGGTCTCATTCAGTGCTAGGCCATGTGGGTCTCTCCAGATAGCAGCTCACAGCACAGAGGCTTATTCCTCAGTGTGGCCTGAATGAGACAGAGGCAGAGACTGGCAAACAGATAAACAGAGAAAACATTTCAGGGTGAGCAAGTGTGCAGGCACTGACTTTTTGAAAAAAAAAAGTTTTAAAATTGATTTTATAGGGAGAGGAAGGGATATAGACTGAGAAATATCCATGGAAGAGAACAGCATTGATTAGTTGCCTCCTGTACCCTTTCCAACCAAGAATTGAACCTACAGCATAGGCATGTGCCCTGTCATGGAATCACACCAGCAACCTTTTGGTGCACAGGACGGCACAACACTCAACCAACTGAGTCACTCTGGCTGGGCCAGGCACTAACTTTGTAGAACCAAATCATGGAGGTCATTTTGGATCTCTTTGCCGTGTCCTATGGAGTCACTACTGACACCCATACTTAAGAAGAGGGTACCCATTCACACCACACGAGGAAGGTGAAGACCATGGGGAGTCACTGAGGAGAGAACAGGTGACCCGAGAGGTCCATGCCTTGCCCAGGATCACAATCAGTCAGAATGCAGAGATAAATCCAGCTGTATGTCCTCAAAATGGGATCCTAGGTGCACCTAGGTTTTCTCAGGGGCTCTGGTAAAGCTGTGCTGGTGGAATTGTGCACAGACTTGGAGATGGCATGGGGAGACAGTGAGCATTTGGCAGCCTAGCCAGGCATTTGGCCAGAATTTGTCTAACAAAGAACCCATATCTGGAACCACAGAGCTGAATCTCTGTCTACAGCCCACCCAGGATGGAGGGAGCTGGCCCTCTTAGGTTGACCTCAGGCATGTGCAGCTCTGAATCACACTCTCATTGATAATTAGGAAACTGAGGCCCATAATCAGACAGGGACTGTCTGGGTTACATGACATTCAGAGTCCAGAGTTCTGGAATGTTCAGACCTTCCAGGCCAAGGTTCCCACCTCTCCCACAGAGTTGGTCTGGAAATTAGAAATCGTCCCTCTTCCTCCCTATGTGAGGTCATTTTGTTCTGGGACCCAGAAAGGGAGCACTGGCATGTCCTCTCTTTTTCTTTCTCTCTCTCCTCTCTCTCTTTCAGTAACGATCTTGGGTAGGATTAGAAGTAAAGCAGACACAGAGGGGTGACAATAGGAAGAAAAAAGAGGTTGGAGGCACTACATACACGTGACAGTTCTTTTCCTTATTTCCCTCTCCTCCCCACATGAGCCTGCTCAGCTCTAAGAAGTGCTTGCTGCATATCCAATTGTGCATGCAGGAGAGAGACGGGCCATGAAAGGCACAATGACTTAACTAGGATCCAGAAGAGGTAAGAATGAGGGGTTAAGTCTGAGCCCAGGTCTGTCTCCTCAAATCTGGGACCTTCTAATGTGCTCAGGAGAGGGGTGCCACTGTGTGCAGATAAGGTGCTTCATGGGGCAGAGGGGTCCGCAGACAGTACCCAAGAATCTATCTGCATAGTTGTCATGAGATGAGGGGACTCAGGGAAGACCATCCCATGTACTGAGGTCACTATCCAATAGAACTTGGACAACCTGTAACCAGAAACCCACATGTAGCCTTCAAGCAGCTCACTTGCCGAGTGGCATTTGCCAGTGCAGGATGTTCTCTTGCTGTGTTCCCAGTGATTGGTGTTCTTGCTTCGGGAGACCCTACTGTGAGAGCTTTTCCAGACAGAGCAGACATTGGTTCTACCCTCATCCCTGAAGTTTCTGGTCATTTTTTAGAATATGGCCTCAGATAATACAAGTTGACTGGAGTCAGACCAGTCCTGGCTAGGCCACCTTTTTGAGACAAGCCTGTGCAGCCCACGTACCCTGGGACAGAAAGAGGTTGCTGGGTGTCAGGTCACCTAGCACTCCTGTCATGGTCACATGCCAGGACAGAGCAGGCAGATGGAGGCAGATGGGCTTCCACAGAGGTCTCTTATCTCTGCAAATGGTTGTCCTAGGCCCTCAGGCAGTCACAGCTTTTCCTCTCCAGTAGAGCTGTGAGTGGATCACAGTGTGTGTGTGTGTGTGTGTCTAGAGTGGAGCGTCACACGGGTCATAGAACCAGCAAAACAGGGTGGTGAGGCTTGCCTTGGTGCCTGGGAACTTTCTTTAAAGAGCTCCACAGAGAAGAACAGAGAGGAGCTGACAGATGGGATCCTTAACTCCATGCCCCCCTGCAGGAGGCACAGGTGCCCCACCCATCCTCCAGCATGCAGCACGGCTGCAGGGTGAGTGCAGTGCTGAGGTGATCCAGACTCCAAGATCCCATGTAGTTGAAGAGAGCCCTGGGTTCCAGAGGCTTCCCTGCTATGCCCCTTTGTCTCTCTTAGACTCCAATTTCTAAAGGAATCTGTGGCTCGTATCCTCCCCACAACCCACTCTCACTGTCCACAAAGTGTTAGGAATATCAGAAGAGAGGCTCTGTACCATTTCATGTCATGCTCATTCAAGAGGATTTTTTGCATTTTTCTACAGACTTTCCCTTTTAATGCCCATCTCTACATGTCCATGTTGTCCTGACAATCCTTACATACTTTCTCCTACTCTTACAAATCATGATTAGTAGAGATGCTTTCCCCAAAGGGCATGGGGCTCAAGGTACCAAGTCTTTTGCTTTGCTCTTTGCTGCCCCCAGTATCACATCCCCATAGGCCCTCTTGGTCAGGAACAGGGGCTGCACAACATATCAAGAGGGAAACCTGCTATCAGGGCTGGCGATCCAACTTTTCACAGCTGTGGAACCTGGACGTGATCCCCTCCTGTTGCCATGTCAACGGTGCTGTCCTGAACATCCCATTGTCCTAATATCCAGGCCCTCCCATCCCAGGAAATGCCTCTGTGTTCCCATCTTAGAATGGGATGTCTGTCAGAAATCTCAGGGGTACTTGTTAACACAGGGAGGTGCTATCTGTCTTCTGCTAAGAAATGACTAAGATACCAGTGTGTCTCATCATCACTCACCTCCAAGTCTACGTTGTCTGCCGAGAACCTTTTCTCCTGTCCATGTAGAAAACATGGAAACCTGTGCAGAATTTTTCTGAGTTTAGTTGAGCCAAAGGGTAGACAATTGTGGTGAAGCAAAATCTCAATCGAATGAGATAATAATGCTCTGGAGAATGGCAGCTTTGCACCTTATTTTATACATTACAATAAAAAGCTGAGACTTTTTAAAAATTGTAATGTATAATGTGAGTTTTGTGAAATACATTGTTTATAGATTAGGAAAGCAGGAGAAATCACAGCATAGAAATCTCTGGTACTGGATAAAATATAAAATGATAGAC
>JAAGEH010001546.1:0-12493 GCA_011751065.1 Lasiurus cinereus
AATTATGCAGCAGGTAGCAGCAGGAGTCAAAGTCTGAGGTGATAGGAAGCCCTGGGGTTCATTTGTTCGCTCATTGGTCAGTATTCCTGAAGCACCTAGTCTGTGTGAATGAGTGACATGAACAGGGTGGACACCAGCTCTCTCAGTTCTAATGGGAGATACCAGGGATACTGAGATAGTATGTCACATTCCCTTGAAGAAGGGGAAGGGTGGTTCCCTCACTGATCCAGAGATGTCCGTTAGGAGTGCTTTCTGCCAGTGCCTCCTGGGTGACCAGGCGTGTCTCTGCCAGGACTGCCAATCTGAAGGTGGACAAGAAGTAAGTCTGGCTTCTGGATGGGCAGGAGCAGGAGGCAAAGACCTCTGGGAGGGCCATATGGAGGGTAAGGGCACACCTCAGATTCTTCTGTCCACCTCTCTTTCTCCCCAGGGCAATCTACTGTACACTTGGCATCTGGCTGGAGCAGCACCTCCAGAATTTTCCAGCCTGATGATGCTGTGGGCCTCCATAGAGCTCAACTTTCCAGTCTCCGACCTGCCAAAACAGGGCCAGTGCCTCCATTCTTGGCGGGAGCACCTGAGTGCACTGAGGCCAAGACAGGAAGAGGAGGAGGCCTCCGGGGGTGTTGTGGGTGAGTGTGCCTTTGGAAGGCACACAAAAGGCAGTGAGGGTGGTAACATGTCCTCTTCTTGGATCTGCAGAACCAGTTCCAGAGCAACACCAGAAAAACCCTCGAGAGACAAATCCACCTAGTGCCTGTGGGGAGCCAGAGCCAGATCCAGGACCAGCTTTCACTGAACTTCAGAGGCAGAGAACCACCTGCAGCATTTGAACAACTCACCCAATTCCTGTGAGGCCTGTGGTGCCAGATCCTGGGCTACAGCGAGTGTCAACTGCCATAGCAGAGAGGGCAGCCTCACCCCATTTAGATGCAGTGTTAAAAGTTTTGTGTTCATGTTACATATGTTACAATTTTACTGTATTTTTGATGATATTTAGTAACATACAGTGTTTTGTATAGAACATTTAAGGAAATATTCCTAAACATACCCTTAATTTAGATTCTATAAAATTTAACCCTATAAACTCTCAGAGCTTTGAGCAAGTCTGTTTTTCTGGACTGTGACCCATGCTAGGAGAACTGTCCTCACCTTCACCCCCTGCTTTTCTTGGAGCCAGGATTCTGCTTCGCAGGGAGCTGGTTCCACCCAGTGCCCAGACTTAGATCTTGATGGCCAGAGGCAAAGGCCTGGCCTCCCATGGGGGCATCCTGAGCCCAACATGGAGGTCAGTCATCCCAACCGTGCGCCTTCACGTTGACCCGAGCACCAATCACTCAGGCTTCCAAATAAACTTGACCATCATAGGGCAAAAATGAAATGATGTATAATGCAGGCTGCCCTGGAACAATGATTTGACAAACTGACCAAATACTTGCTGCCCAGCTTCCTGGCCAGCATCCGCATTTTCGACCACATCCACCCTTCTAGGTTAATACAGAATATTTGCTATTAAGCAACGTGTGTGGGACCAACCATGTACCGGGTGAGCTCTGCCCCTCCACAGCACAGTGGCCACTCAGCCACTTGCTTGCTGCGAGTCTTCAAGTCACTGCATCTCTCTGAGTTTTTGGTTTTCTGACCATGGGGAGAGCCTAGGCCCAGCTTCATAGGGTTATGGTAGGGACTCTGGAGGAGGGTTTCCTCTTTGGACAAGGCCCTCTCGGTGCCTGGACTTTGGAGAGGTGTGCTTAAGGAGCTATGGTTTTTCTGATTGGCCATTTTCTGTTCTTAACAAAGTTTCTGCCTTATTTGTGATTCTCCTCAGGCCTTAGGCTAAGCTAATTTCTCTTGTGATAAAGAGATTGCAGATTCCATTAGAGTCCCTCTCCTGGGTGAAGTCAGATTAGAAATCCCAAGAGTGAGTTAGGAGGACCCCAGGGTCACCCAGCTATCTGACTTGAGGCCCATTTAGGCTTATTCATTCAGCAAATGCCCTTCCCTCAGGACTACACTCGAGTGCTTCCTTCTCAGTCAGGAATGATTCAGGCACAGTAGGCTGCACAGGCAGGTAGTGTCTACAGGAAAGTCGATGTGACGTCTTCCTCAAACTATCGCTGCATCTTCTCATATTTTGAAGCATAAAGTGGATCTCTGGACTAGCAGAAAAAGAGAATGGGCTTTGGATCAGAGCCTTAAGGGGAGTATGGGGACTGTGACTTGGAGAAGGTGGATCCCACATATGGTGGGATTTCTGTAAGAGGGCAGAGGTTTGAGGGCTTCTGCTAGGAAAAAGGGTGGATGTCAGAGCTGTGCATGTGGATTTGGAAAGTGTTGGTGAGTGTGGAAGAGTGTGGCTGGCCTACATAGAGAAGAGCTCCCAGAGTTTGGGATTAGGTAGGACCACAGAGCCGCTCAAGTCAGTGCCCATGGCCTGCAGTCTGGAGGACTTCTTGGGGTGGGATCTTCAACTGAGACTTCAGGGAATGAGATGGTAGGTTCCCTTCCTTGGAAAGCACACAATAGGCAGTCATGGTGTAACATGTTCTCTTCCTGGATCCATAGAAACAGCCCCAGAGCAAGATCAAGAAACACCTAAAGAAGAAATGCCAACTCGGGTGTCCTCTCCTGAGCCAGAGTGGGCTCTATGCGCAGCTGTCACTGAACGTCCAGATGTGGAACCACCTGCAGCTTGTGAGCAACTCAAGTCAGCTTCTGTGAGGCCTGTGGTCCCAGGTCCGGTGCCACAGTGTGTGTCAGCTGCCATGGCAGGTGGGGCTTCCAAACCCCCTTTATATACAGTTTGAAAACATTTGTGTTTATTTTGTATATGCTTACAGTGTTACTGTATTTTTCTCATACTATTCAGTAACCTACAGTCTATTTTAAAGAAAATGTAATGAAATGCTCTTAAATATAAATTTAATTTAGCTTCTATAAAATCTAATTCTTATTAACCTTCATAGCCTTGAGCAAGTCTGTTTCTTCTGGGCCTCCATGTTGTTACTACGAGTCATAGGTTGGGAATAATTAGTCTCTCAGGATCCATCTGCTTTAAGAATGGGATGTTCATGAGGCCCAACACAATGGGACTTGGGTGGGGAGAATTGACCGATGAGCATTGGGGCAGGGACTCTATGTCACAGCTGCCCCTGGGAACCCACATTTGTTTGATTTCATCTCTCATCAACAGTGGCAAAGCCTGGTATTAAGCCACCTCCTGGCCTTCTTCCCGCCTCCCGGCGTCCACATTGCAGAGTGCTGTAGGGTTTAACCAGAAGCAAGCAGTTCCTGAACACTGACTGCCACCTGCACCTGGACAGAAATACCACCCTGCTCCACTCACACTGAAGAGCATTCTCCTCTGTTGGCCTATAGTAGAGGGGACACAGAATGTACCAGGGCCTGGGGCCCACACTCATCTCCACAGCCCCACTTCCAGATCTCCTCTGGGGTCAGAGCCCCTCACCGTCCTCAGCCCCTGAACTCTGGTTCAGTTGGGGTTTTTCCTGAGGCTCTTCGGTCTCACCAGAGCCCCGTGGCCATTTTTTTATGCCCCAGTGGCCATTCTTTCTCATGAACAAGGTTGTGGATGCAGCCTGGCTTCTCCCTTTACACTAAGCCACCCTGGAGAGAAGGGACTAACACCCTTCTAGGCACCTTGCCCTGGGAAAAGCTGCAATGTGTTAAGACAAATTGGAATAAGCTTTGGACCAGGCATACAGCCCATGTCCTCAAGATGAACACCTCTGTGGGCTGACACAGGTATTAAGGCAATTCTAGTGGAATGTGATGAGTCCTATGGTTGACCTGGTTCCATAAGCAATGGGAACACGCTCCATCTGGGGATCACACACAAGGCTCTTTAGGATGGGATTCCAATAGCAAACCAGAAGATGAATAAGGATTTGTCAATTCACTTTCCTGATTTTTTCATGCATCATGGCAATCAAGGGAAGCATTGTGAGATTAAACAAAGGCTGGAGGAGAAACGGAGGCTAGGTCTACCTTAGAGGCCATGGGGCATTTTACATTAGGATTGCTGGTAACAGTAGATGGGAGGGACCAGAATTTGAAGAAATACATTTTAACAAAAAAATGGTTTTAAAAAAGTCCTGTGTGCTGGAACTGCTAAGTACTACAGACCAGTGATGCTAACGTCTTTTCCATCACCATTCTCATTGGAATACAGTTATATGAGGACAATGATGTCATGTGGTTCCCATAGCACAAGTGGGCTTAGGGTGACAGGAAGTAGACATTTCTTTATGGAGAAGTATTGTGTGTCCACTTCCAAAGAGATTGTCTAAAGAGGACTTGCCATTTCTAGTCTGTGGAGATATAGGATATTAACCAGGCAAGCCAGGCATTGAGAAATATTTAAGGCAAAGGAAATAATTAGAAAAAAAGAATTGAGTCATGATACAATAAGGGATGTGGGGTGGGGTTGCAAGTACTGGGATCATCAGAAGGTTGGTTCCCAGGACAGGAACAGGGATGGCTGAGCAGAGAGCAAGTCAGACACTAGCTCTGCCAGCCCTGGCATGTTGGTTCCAGGAAGTGATGAACAGTCCTGGTGCAGGAGGAGAGAAGGGAAGCAGATGTTCCTCAGTTTGAGAGTAGGTGGAATGAGAAGGTTAAGGGAATGGACAATAGTGAGGGGAGAGTGAGGTGTAGGGGGGAAGAAGTCAGAAATGTCCTAAATGATGACAAAGCTGAAGGGTATGGTGAGGACAAGATGTCCCTGAAGTGGAGGGAGGTGATGGTCTCAGCATTGAGGTGCTAATGAAATAGTGAGGTAGGAGGTGGAGGAGACAACCTCATGGACAAGTTTCCTTTAGATGGGACAGAAGAAGCTTTTGGAGACAGTTGCCTAATTCGTCCCTAAAGAATGTGGCCTGATTGAGGGGTTAGTAAGAGACTGTGGAAGGAGGAAAGGGTGACCCACCGGGATGATGAGATCTCAAGGAGCGGGGGCTCCTGAAGCAACAGAAGCATGTCTGAAGGTGGCCCTGTGTATACAGGTGAGTTCTGACTGTCCTCCTGGCACCACGGAGACACCCCTACCTTTGGGGAGAGCCAGTGCTGCTCAGGTAGCTCCTGTGTTCTGCTTGTTTCTGAAATCCTCAGCCGCGAGCATCCTTTATGATCTTTAAAAGTCCAAGGGCAATGACATGACCCTTCCAATGACAGATAAAGGGAACGGTCATTTAAGATGCTCAGCATGAGCTCTCCACTCTTCCTCAGTGCTCTCTCCTCCATGCTCCCCTTCAGTCCTATCTGCTCACTTGGAGCCCCGAGGTTGTCTGGAATCCACGCCTTGCTTTACTCCTCATACTTGGGGCACCATCACCAAGGGGTTTCCCCAGACCCCAGCTCCTGGCTTTTAATAAACCATAGTGAAGATCAGCTGAGCTAACAGGATGACTCTCTCACCACCAGAGAGACAGCCACACAATCTTAAAAACACAGAGATGCACACTGAGAGAACACAACTCAGGAGCCTAAGAAACAGGACTAGGGATCCAGGCCTCTTGGCATAGCTGAGTGTTTCATTCCCAGTGCCCATGTGTCCCCAGTGACCTCCAGGGAGTCCTTGCTTCACTGGTGCTCTCTCCCCTTTGTCCTCTGCATTTTGCTGGGGCAGAATCTGGCAGGCGTGAGGCGCTATGTTGATATCAGGGCTCCTGGTCATTCACTGAAGTCCCTGGATTATCAGATGCAGATCCAGACTTTGAAGGAACAGCATGGCTGGGGCCATCAGAATGCTTTGTCCTGCTCATCCCTGGGACCTGGCACGTTATCTCCACTAGGGAGTAGGGGCAGCTGTGGACAAAAGGCCCTGCTGAGAGAGAGGGTCACTTATGCAAGAGGCCAGAGGGAGGGTAGCCTGGTGGCACCTTCCTTGGTATATGCCCCCTGTAAATCCCACAATTAGATTCACCAAGAAATGGCAGTTTGGATAGCAAATGTAGGCAAAGAGGCCATATCTGGGAGTGGAGACACTTTATTGATTCTCAGGATCTCAGGAGGCCTTGGTATGAGCTGGGCTCCATGGCTTTTCCAAGAGGGTGCTGCCCCGTGGTTCTAATTGTGGTAGTCCGTGGCTGTGCCCTCACTGAGGACAGAAGCTCAGAACACTGAGCATGACTTCACTCTTGTCCCTTTCCTCAAAGGTAAGGGACAAGTCATTTTCTCAGAACAGCCGCACATCTAAGCGTAAGGAGAGAGGGTGAATGGGCCCAGTTGCTCTGCGTCACGAAAGGGGTAAAGAGGGCATTTGCCAGTGAGCAGAATTTTAGGTTCCAATAGGGAGGGAGAGGGGCTAAGTGAGAACAGCCTCGTTTCTCTGTGGACAGAGCAGGAGCTGAGCTGAGGTTGACTGGGTGGGACAATAGTGACTGTCACAAAATTCAGGTTACAGGACAGTTTCTGAGGTGAATCCTTTTCAATCACACAGGTTTTTCTTCTCACAAATACTAAGATGCATTTGGTGCTCTTGCAAGGCCTTGGGGTTTGCACTGGTTAAAAAAACTGACCTGCAGGATCCTATCTTAGAAGACACACTTATAGCACCATTACCAATCCCACAATCACACACCTCTAACCAGAGATGTGCAAGCAGCCAGCCTGGTTCTGCTGAGATCTGCCAATCACCATCCTCAGGTCTCCCAGGTTTCAGAGTCTGTTCCATGGTCTTATGGGTGAACCAATTGCTACCTAAAGATCCCTATCACCAAGATGGGGCTACATGATTGACAGATGTCTCCAAAACATCACATGTAAAGTCAAAATCAGTTTAAAGAGAAAGATCTTATACATGGCTGGAGGGAGAGAGGTAGGAACACAGGTGCACACACAAGGTGAGCCACATGATTTTACATGTCTGTGTTGCAAGTGACAGCTGCCAGGCAGGGGGTCATCTTATTTTTGTTATTTAGAGGGGATTTACATAAGCTTCCAAATTAAGTTGAAGAAAAAAATCCCATGAATATTCCTTAGAGAAATCCTTGAAGTTCATGAAGCAACTTCTGAAGAAGGCCAACTTGTCAAAGTGGGAAGTGTGTCAAAGTCATTGTCATGAGCTGCAAATGCACTGCCCTCCAGTGCATGAGTGAGACATGGCACACATGTTGTGGGGCTTATGGTTCTGTCAGCAATAGAAGCAGGCACCAAACTGAGCCTTTGCCTGGGCTTGCCTCTTGATCGAAATAAAATCGGTCAGAGACAATATTTTGGGGCGCCTACTAGTAGAAGTCATAGTCCTGTCATTTCACACTAGGAAGTCACAGGCTTTGTCCTAGAGCTGGCATTTCAGGAGTTTGCATTGAGCTCCTGAGTCAGACCCTGGGTTCCAGGACAGAAAACCCAGACAAGGTCCCAGCCCTTGGACTCTAGTGCAGGGGCAGGGAGGGAAGTTTGGGGGAAATCGGTCTACATCACAGTGCCGTATGTCTGGTTGAAAAAGATAGTACATAAACCAAAGCATGTTGATAGAAGCCTTCTGATTAATCAATAAACAGTTTAGAAGATTAGAACTCTACCCTCAACCTATTTGCAAACTTTCATCTACATTCAAACACAAAGTTAATCCAAATATGAGGTCACCCTATATTCCCTCTCCTTGTTCATTTAATATGAATATTATCCCTGCCCTTTAATGAGTTTGACTTATGATTGCATGGATGCATAACACCTCTTATGATACACTGTACGTAACTGACCTGATGCCCACCTCCTGGCCATCCACATCCTGCTTGCCTCTGAAAGTGCAGAATTCAGCTGCTGTGAGCTCCTGTAGCTTCCACATGTGGAATATTCACCAATCTTCCAGAGTACACGCGCCCTATTTTTTCCTCTTAAAATGCTGGTACCTCGTGTCTTACTTCCTTCTTTAGATCAGAAGCTCATTGTAGGCCAAGGTGTTGCTCAATCAGCTCTCTGTCCAGGTCTTAGCACAGCACTTGGCATAAGGTGAACCCTCAGTAAAGATGTGAACTGCACCTTCGTTCTAAATGAGTTAGTTATGGTGGCAGAAAATTTTAATTGTCCATAAAATCCTTTCACCGGACTTGGGGCACACAGCTGGATGGCACATCCCAGCCCCTCTTGCTACCCTATGAGCTGTTGTTGTCAGTGGAAGAGGACAGGGACTGATGAACACCTTGGCAGACCTGGCGGATATAATCCCCAGCGTGCATTTCTCTTTGACCTGTCCCCTCGGGCTGATGGGAGCACATGGGGGTTAGGTCTGAGTTATGATGAAGGCCCATGATGGAAGAACTTCCTGAGTGACCACAGAAGGATGCATCTCTCCAATCTGAGCATCCTCCCCCACACCAGTACTGGTGTGTGGGAAAATATATAGTCACATGCTGTGGAAATCTGGATTATTCCACATTCCAGCATAAGTTAATCCCCCACAAGAAGTTTAGAGTACAAGATGAACTTACATGGCTAGCCTTCTAGGTCATTTAAAATGACAAAGTCAGTTTGGTTCTAAGAACTGAACTGGTGTGTGGTGGATGGATCTGCTTATGTGTTCACTCAGCAACTGTGCCCTGAGCATTCACACTGGGTCAATGTAGAGAAACCACAGGCCCGCCCTCTAGGAGCTCACAGGCTACAGGGAAGGTGGACACAACCACGCAGACACCGTCCTGTGAGAGGGAAAAACAGGGTGTGTGCAAAGGGAACAGGTGCTGCGAGGAGGACTGGATGCTCTTGGGAAAGGGGCTGAAAGGCTGCACTGAGGTGGCATTTGTCTTCCCAGCAGCAGGACCAGAAGGAGCCAGCCCTGCACTAACTCAGGTGTAGTTAGCCTGGCGGAAGGCACAGCTGTGCAGACACTTGGAGGCAGAATGTGTCTGGAGAGAGAGGAGGTTAGAAAGATGGACGGTTGGCTGGAGGGAACTGGGAGGAAGTAAGGGAGGGAGAGTGGGGAGACAGGGAGGGACAACTGTGCTAGTGATTTATTGCTGAGCGTTCCCCCACCCTAGAGACTTAACCAACACAGCTCACTGGTCTGTGACGAGGACTCCCACATGGCTCTGCTGGGAATACTCTGGCCTCACCTGAGGCAGGATCTGTGTCATTGAGCATCTTAGCTCACTTTGGGGACTTTGGGATTCAGTTTGGGTGGAAGGCTTGACTTCCTCTCTGTCTGATGGTCTCATTCAGTGCTAGGCCATGTGGGTCTCTCCAGATAGCAGCTCACAGCACAGAGGCTTATTCCTCAGTGTGGCCTGAATGAGACAGAGGCAGAGACTGGCAAACAGATAAACAGAGAAAACATTTCAGGGTGAGCAAGTGTGCAGGCACTGACTTTTTGAAAAAAAAAAGTTTTAAAATTGATTTTATAGGGAGAGGAAGGGATATAGACTGAGAAATATCCATGGAAGAGAACAGCATTGATTAGTTGCCTCCTGTACCCTTTCCAACCAAGAATTGAACCTACAGCATAGGCATGTGCCCTGTCATGGAATCACACCAGCAACCTTTTGGTGCACAGGACGGCACAACACTCAACCAACTGAGTCACTCTGGCTGGGCCAGGCACTAACTTTGTAGAACCAAATCATGGAGGTCATTTTGGATCTCTTTGCCGTGTCCTATGGAGTCACTACTGACACCCATACTTAAGAAGAGGGTACCCATTCACACCACACGAGGAAGGTGAAGACCATGGGGAGTCACTGAGGAGAGAACAGGTGACCCGAGAGGTCCATGCCTTGCCCAGGATCACAATCAGTCAGAATGCAGAGATAAATCCAGCTGTATGTCCTCAAAATGGGATCCTAGGTGCACCTAGGTTTTCTCAGGGGCTCTGGTAAAGCTGTGCTGGTGGAATTGTGCACAGACTTGGAGATGGCATGGGGAGACAGTGAGCATTTGGCAGCCTAGCCAGGCATTTGGCCAGAATTTGTCTAACAAAGAACCCATATCTGGAACCACAGAGCTGAATCTCTGTCTACAGCCCACCCAGGATGGAGGGAGCTGGCCCTCTTAGGTTGACCTCAGGCATGTGCAGCTCTGAATCACACTCTCATTGATAATTAGGAAAATGAGGCCCATAATCAGACAGGGACTGTCTGGGTTACATGACATTCAGAGTCCAGAGTTCTGGAATGTTCAGACCTTCCAGGCCAAGGTTCCCACCTCTCCCACAGAGTTGGTCTGGAAATTAGAAATCGTCCCTCTTCCTCCCTATGTGAGGTCATTTTGTTCTGGGACCCAGAAAGGGAGCACTGGCATGTCCTCTCTTTTTCTTTCTCTCTCTCCTTCTCTCTCTCTTTCAGTAACGATCTTGGGTAGGATTAGAAGTAAAGCAGACACAGAGGGGTGACAATAGGAAGAAAAAAGAGGTTGGAGGCACTACATACACGTGACAGTTCTTTTCCTTATTTCCCTCTCCTCCCCACATGAGCCTGCTCAGCTCTAAGAAGTGCTTGCTGCATATCCAATTGTGCATGCAGGAGAGAGACGGGCCATGAAAGGCACAATGACTTAACTAGGATCCAGAAGAGGTAAGAATGAGGGGTTAAGTCTGAGCCCAGGTCTGTCTCCTCAAATCTGGGACCTTCTAATGTGCTCAGGAGAGGGGTGCCACTGTGTGCAGATAAGGTGCTTCATGGGGCAGAGGGGTCCGCAGACAGTACCCAAGAATCTATCTGCATAGTTGTCATGAGATGAGGGGACTCAGGGAAGACCATCCCATGTACTGAGGTCACTATCCAATAGAACTTGGACAACCTGTAACCAGAAACCCACATGTAGCCTTCAAGCAGCTCACTTGCCGAGTGGCATTTGCCAGTGCAGGATGTTCTCTTGCTGTGTTCCCAGTGATTGGTGTTCTTGCTTCGGGAGACCCTACTGTGAGAGCTTTTCCAGACAGAGCAGACATTGGTTCTACCCTCATCCCTGAAGTTTCTGGTCATTTTTTAGAATATGGCCTCAGATAATACAAGTTGACTGGAGTCAGACCAGTCCTGGCTAGGCCACCTTTTTGAGACAAGCCTGTGCAGCCCACGTACCCTGGGACAGAAAGAGGTTGCTGGGTGTCAGGTCACCTAGCACTCCTGTCATGGTCACATGCCAGGACAGAGCAGGCAGATGGAGGCAGATGGGCTTCCACAGAGGTCTCTTATCTCTGCAAATGGTTGTCCTAGGCCCTCAGGCAGTCACAGCTTTTCCTCTCCAGTAGAGCTGTGAGTGGATCACAGTGTGTGTGTGTGTGTGTGTCTAGAGTGGAGCGTCACACGGGTCATAGAACCAGCAAAACAGGGTGGTGAGGCTTGCCTTGGTGCCTGGGAACTTTCTTTAAAGAGCTCCACAGAGAAGAACAGAGAGGAGCTGACAGATGGGATCCTTAACTCCATGCCCCCCTGCAGGAGGCACAGGTGCCCCACCCATCCTCCAGCATGCAGCACGGCTGCAGGGTGAGTGCAGTGCTGAGGTGATCCAGACTCCAAGATCCCATGTAGTTGAAGAGAGCCCTGGGTTCCAGAGGCTTCCCTGCTATGCCCCTTTGTCTCTCTTAGACTCCAATTTCTAAAGGAATCTGTGGCTCGTATCCTCCCCACAACCCACTCTCACTGTCCACAAAGTGTTAGGAATATCAGAAGAGAGGCTCTGTACCATTTCATGTCATGCTCATTCAAGAGGATTTTTTGCATTTTTCTACAGACTTTCCCTTTTAATGCCCATCTCTACATGTCCATGTTGTCCTGACAATCCTTACATACTTTCTCCTACTCTTACAAATCATGATTAGTAGAGATGCTTTCCCAAAAGGGCATGGGGCTCAAGGTACCAAGTCTTTTGCTTTGCCCTTTGCTGCCCCCAGTATCACATCCCCATAAGCCCTCCTGATTAGGAACTGGGGCTGCACAACATATCAAGAGGGAAACCTGCTATCAGGGCTGGCGATCCAACTTTTCACAGCTGTGGAACCTGGACGTGATCCCCTCCTGTTGCCATGTCAACGGTGCTGTCCTGAACATCCCATTGTCCTAATATCCAGGCCCTCCCATCCCAGGAAATGCCTCTGTGTTCCCATCTTAGAATGGGATGTCTGTCAGAAATCTCAGGGGTACTTGTTAACACAGGGAGGTGCTATCTGTCTTCTGCTAAGAAATGACTAAGATACCAGTGTGTCTCATCATCACTCACCTCCAAGTCTACGTTGTCTGCTGAGAACCTTTTCTCCTGTCCATGTAGAAAACATGGAAACCTGTGCAGAATTTTTCTGAGTTTAGTTTAGTCAAAGGGTAGACAATTGTGGTGAAGCAAAATCTCAACCGAATGAGATAATAATGCTCTGGAGAATGGCAGCTTTGCACCTTATTTTATACATTACAATAAAAAGCGGAGACTTTTTAAAATTGTAATGTATAATGTGTGTTTTGTGAAATCCATTGTTTATAGATTAGGGAAGCAGGAGAAATCACAGCATAGAAATCTCTGGTACTGGATAAAATATAAAATGATAGAC
>JAAGEH010001547.1:0-23635 GCA_011751065.1 Lasiurus cinereus
AGGAAGCACACAGAACCCCAAAGAAAAGGAACCCAAAGAGGACTACACCAAGACACATCATAATTAAAATGCCAAGAGCAAAAGAGAAAGAGAGAATATTAAAAGCAGCAAGAGAAAAACAGTTTATTACCTACAAGGGAGCACCCATACGACTGTCAGCTGATTTCTCAACAGAAATGATGCAGGCCAGACGGGAGTGGCAAGAAATATTCAACGTGATGAACAACAAGAACCTACAACCAAGAATAATCTATCCAGCAAAGCTATCATTCAGAATTGAAGGGCAGATAAAGACCTTCACAGAGAAGAAAAAGCTAAAGGAGTTCATCAACTCCAAACCAGTATTATATGAAATGCTGAAAGGTACCCTTTTAGAAGAGGAAGAAGAAAAAGGTAAAAGACAAAAAATTATGAACAACAAATACACATCTGTCAACAAGTGAATCTAAAAATTAAGTGAATTAAAAATCTGATCAACAGAATAAACTGGTGAATATAATAGAATCAGGAGCACAGAAAGGGAGTAGACTGATTGATAATTCTCAGGAGGACAAAAATCATAAAGCATCAAACAGACTGTGAAATTATAGCAGAAAGATTAAAGTTAGGTGAGGTAAATAAGTGATCAATCAAAGGACTTGTATGAATGCTTATAAACATAACCAATGATCACAGACACTGGGGGGTCGGGGTACGCCTGGGAGGGAGGGGGGGCAATGGGGAGATATGTATAAAAAATTAATAAAAATTAATTTAAAAAAAAACAAAAACAAAAAGAAGAGGAAGAAGAAGAAAAAGGTAAGGATAAAAATTATGAACAACAAATACATAGCTATCAAAAAGTGAATCTAATAAGAGAATAAAATACCTTATGAACAGAATAATCTGGTGAATATAATTGAATCGGGGCATAGAAAGAGAGTGGACTGACAATTCTCAGGGTGAAATGAGTGAGAGGGGTGTGGTAAGAGACTTTATAAAAATCGTACATCTATGGATGAGGACAATATGGGGGAGGTAACCAGAGGGTAGCATGGGAACCCGGTGGAGCGGAAAAAAGAGGAACAATTATAATTGAACAATAAAGATTTGTTAAATTTTAAAAAAAGTAATTTATATTCTGTGCTGAGTGCCTAGGGGCACAACATTCTGTATCATTTTAGCTTGTTTTCTTTTGTGAAAAAGCTAGGCAAAAGATTAAAGTAAGAGATTAGGTTAGAATTGTAACACATGGCTCTTTTGTATCTTTGGTGCCACCTTGTGGCAGTAATCCATAAATTATGAACAACCAATACCCTTTTAAAATTAAAAAATAAATAAATTGTCTAGGTAATATGAACATGATACAAAATTCAAAAGGTATGGAAAAGTAGTGAAAAATAAGTCTCTCCTCTCAGTCTTCTAGACACCTAGTTCTCTAAAAATAATCACTGTTAATATTTTATAGCTTTCTAAGATGTTCTCAGCATTTACAAATTTGTATTTATTTATTCCTTACCCTCTTGTTTTATATCCTGAACATATTTTTCATGTAGCAATACATTTTGGAGATCGCTTCATATTATTAATTTAGAACTATGTCATTATTTTTTTTAAATTGTGGTACATACATAACATAAATTTTATTATTTTAACCATGTTTAAATAAATAATTCAGTGGCATTAAATACATTCACAGTGTTGTACAACAGTCACCACTACCTATATTCAGAATCTTTTATCATCTAAAACAGAAATTCTGTACCCCTTAAGCAATAATCTTCCATTTTCCTTCCCCCTGGCCCCTGGTAATCTCTAATCTACTTTCTGTCTCTGAATTTGCATAGTAGGTACCTCATTTAAATGCAATCATTCAATGTTTGTCTTATTTCACTTAGCATAATATGCTTAAGTTTCATCTATTTTGAAGGATATATTAGAACTTCATTCCTTTTTATGGCTTGAATGAAAGTCCATTTTATGTGTATTAATGTATATATCACATTTACTTTATCCATTCATTCATGTACACTGGGCTTTTTCCATCTTTTGACTATTGTCAATAATGATACTAGGAACATAAGAGTACAGATCTCTCATTGAGTGCCTATTTTGAATTCTTTTGTATATGCCTAGGAATGGATTTGCTGCTGATTATGTTTAATGTTTTGAGAACCACCAAACTGTTTTCTACAGTGACTGTACCATATTACATTCCTATGAATAGTTGAGGTTTCCATTTATCTGCACCCTTACCAACAGTAATTTTTCAATTTTTAAATTATAACTATCCTACTGGGTGTGAAGTAGTATCTTACTGTGGTTTTGATTTGCATTTCCCTAATGACTAATGATGAACATCTATGTGCTTATTGGTCATGTGTATATCTTTGGAAAAACATCTGTTCACATCCTTTGCTTAGTTTTTAAATGGGTGTGTTTTAATTTTTTTAATGTGTAATAATTCTTTTTGTGTTATGCAAATTAATTCCTTACTAGATATATGATTTACAAATGTTTTCTCCCATTCTGGGAGGTTGTTTTTTTCCTTTTCTTGTTTTTGGTGGGGTTTTTTTCAAAGAGAGAAAGGGAGATGGAGAGAGGGATAGAAACATCAGTGATAAAAAGAATCATCCCCTGCTGAGGATCAAGTTGGCAACCCGGGCATGTGCTCTTACCGGGAATTGAACTGGTGACCTCTTGGTCCATAGGTTGATGCTGAGCAGCACTGGCTAGGCCAACTTCATTTTTTGATTGTGGGTATTGAGTTTTTTCAGCATCTTGAAAAGTTCTATCCTTTCCCCATTGAATGGTCTTGGCACCATTTGTGGAAAATCAATTGACCATGTATGTGAATATGAAGGTTTATTTCTGGATCCTATTCATTGGTCTATATGTGTGTTCTTATGTTAGTAGCACACTGTTTTGACTATTATAGCTTTGTAGAAATTTTGAAATTGAGAAGTGTGAGCCTCCAAATTTGTTCTTTTTCAAGATTGTTTTGGCTGTTTGGGTTCCTTGAAATCCCATATGAATTTTAATATGGGTTTTTCTCTTTCTGCAAAAAATGCTATTGGGATTTTAATAAGGATTGTGTTGAATGTGCATATCCTAACTATTTCTATTTCATTATTTTATTAGCTGAACAGTAAATAGCATTATGACAATTCACATATGTTTGTCGAGCAACTATCCAATAGTAACAATAGTAATTGTTATTATTGAATATCTACCATGTGCCAGGCACTGTTCTAGGAAATTTCATAATTTGTCTCTGATCCTTTTTTAGATGAAAAAAAAAATGAGACTCAGAAAGATGAAACGCCTTGCCAAAGGCCACACAGTTAGTGAATGATAGAACCCTGACTATTCTAGGTTCTTTGGCTCTGATTACTCTAGGTTCTTTTGTTGTACCATTCCTCTTTTTCTTTCCTGTATCTTTATCTCCTTGTAGGATGACATGCATCTGGTGATAAGGAAGCAGCTGTCTAGCACCATATTCAAGTACAAACTCATTGGTATTATTGGTGCTATCACCATGGCTGGCATCATGGCAGTAGACAGGTATGCATGGAAATTCTGACTTCTGTCACTCAAGGTCAGTTAACAAAGTTGCTGCCTTACAGAATAAAGTATTACATTGTGTAGATATCATTATAATAGCAGATATTAAAACCACAAGAGGCCCAGGGTATGAAATTTGTGCACTGGTAGGGTCCCTAGTGGCTGCTGCTTCCAGCCAGGTACTCTCTCCCTTCCCCTGGTTGCCTGCTGCCGCCAGCTGGGGCTTTCCTCCCTTCCCCCAGCTGCCTGCCAGCACCCTTCCTCTGGCTGGCCCACCCCTTGTTTGAGGTGACAATTTGCATACTACACTTTTCCATTTTAACTTCCAATCTTTGTATTTATATACTAGAGGCCCGGTGCACAAAATTCATGCATGGGGGGGTGTATGTCCCTCAGCCCAGCCTGCATTCTCTCCAATCTGGGACCCCTCGAGGGATGTCTGACTGCCCATTTATGCCCAGTCCCACTGGGCAGTTGGACATTCCTCTCCCAATCCAGGACTGCTGGCTCCCAACTGCTCGCCTGCCTGCCTGCCTGGTTGCCCCTAACTGCTTCTGCCTGCCAGCCTGATCACCCCCTAACCACTCCCCTGAAAGCCTGATCGATGCCTAACTGCTCCCCTGCTGGCCCAATTACCCCTAATTGTCCTCTCCTGCAGGCCTGGCTAACTGATTTCCCTTGCTAGGCTTATCGTCCCTAACTGCCCTCCCCTGCTGGCCTGGTCCTCCACAACTGCCCTCCCCTGCAGCCTTGGTCCCTCCCAACTGCCCTCCCCTGCAGGCCTGGTCACCCCTAACTGCCCTCCCCTGCAGGCCTGGTCACCCCTAACTGCTCTTCCCTGCTGGCCTGGTCCCTCCCAACTGTCCTCCCCTGCAATCCTGGTCCCCTCTCAACTGTCCTCCCCTGCTGGCCTGGTCGCCCGCAACTGCTCTCCCCTGCTAGCCTAGTCGTCCCCAACTGCCCTCCCTTTCAGGCCTGGTCCCTCCCAACTGCTCTCTCCTGCTGGCCTGATCACCCACAACTACCCTCCCCTGCCAGCCATCTTGTGGCAGCCATCTTTGACCACATAGGGGTGGCCATCTTGTGTGTTGGAGTGATGGTCAATTTGCATATTACCTCTTTATTACATAGAATATATATTTTTATTAATTTCAGAGAGGAAGGGAGAGGGAGAGAGAGGTAGAAACATCAATGATGAGAGATCATTGATTGGCTGCCTCCTGGACACAATCCAGGTATGTGCCCTTGACCAGAATTGAACCCCAAACCCTTTAGTCTACAGGCCAACACTCTATACACTGAGCCAAACCGGCTAGGGCTTTCCAATTTTGACTGTATATACCACATATGATTTTTACAGAATTGTGATAATAGTCATTGCAATGTGATGGTTAAAAACTAAGGCTTGCCAAGAAATAAAGTTTTTGCTGAAACCAGTTTGGCTCAGTGGATAGAGTGTCAGCCTGCGGACTGAAAGGTCCCAGGTTCAATAACGGTCAAGGATATGTGCCTTGGTTTTTGGGCACATCCCTAGTAGGAGGTGTGCAGGAGACAGCTGATTGATGTTTCTCTCACATTGCTGTTTCTAACTCTCTATCCCTTTTCCTTCCTCTCTGTAAAAACTCAATAAAAAATATATGTTTTTAAAAAAAGAAATAAAGTTCTACAAATGTTTCTACAAAAGGGAAATCCTGATTCTCTTGGGATGCATTTTTCTGTATCTGCTCTGCCTGAGCACTAGACATTATAGGTTTCTTCATTGCTGTGTTATTCTTGTCTGGAACATGATGTTTAACACAAAGTCTTTCTGTGCCTCTTCCCCCCTGCACTTTGATGCCACAGTTGTAGCATCTAAAGGAATATTTGATTTGGCGCTTGATAAGACATTACCACTACAAAAATGACATTGGAGTTCAGTTCATTATCTCTGGAAATGATTTGTCAGGAATTCCTGAGACCTCAAAGGACATCCTTAGAATCAGCATTAGTAATTTGTAGAGGCTGAATAGTGTACTGGTTCATTTTACAGAGCTATACTATTTGTCTGGGGTCGAATACTAGTTCTGTTTTTTATTAGCTTAATAATCTTGGGCAAGTTACTCTACCACTCTATGCTTTTGTATTCTCACATCTGTGAAATAAAGATAATAGTATTTACTTTCTAGAGTTGTTGAGAATATTAAATGGTTAGAATAATGCTTAGTGCTCACTTTATGATTATTACTAGTTTTAGTGCCCTTAAAAGAAAAATCTAAGCCTGGCCGATATTGTTTAGTAGTTGAGCAAGGATCCATGAATCTGGAGGTCACAGTTCAATTCCAGTCAAGGCACATGCCCAAGTTGCAGGCTTGATGCCCAGTAGGGGCATGCAGGAGGCAGTCAATCAATGATTCTCATCATTGATCTCTCTTTCTTCCTGTCTTTCTTTCTTTTTTAAAAATATATTTTTATTGAATTCAAAGAGGAACAGAGAGGGGGAGAGAGAGAGAGACATCAATGATGAGAGAGAATCATTGATTGGCTGCCTCTTGCACGCCCCACACTAGGGATTGAGCCTGTAACCTGGGCATGTACCCTGACGCGGAATCAAACTGTAACTTCCTGGTTTATAGATCATCGTTCAACCACTGAGCCATGCCAGATAGGCCATTGATGTTTCTTTTATTTTTGTGTGTGTGTGTGTGTGTGTGTGTGTGTTTGTTGATTTTGGAGAGATCAATAAACACACACCTCTGCCTTCCTCCAATCCAACTCATTCTGCTGTATACCTCTCTCCAAAATCAATAAAACATATTTTTAAAAAAATTTAAGATAGCCATTGTTTGTTCTAATCCACATTTTGTGTGACCTAAATAAATACTCCTCTGTCCCTTTATGTTCTTTTTGTGTGTGTATGTGTTAATCCTCACCTGAGGATATTTTTTTCATTGATTTTTAGAGAATTTGGAGGGGGAGAGAAAGAGAGAGAAACATCAATGTGAGAGATACACATTGATTAGTTGCCTCCCTCATGCACCCAAACCAGATCCAGGGGGATTGAGCCTGCAACCGGGGACCCTTTAGTCCTTGAGCCAACACTCTATCCATTGAGCCAAACCGGCTAGGGCCCTTCATGTATTTTTGTCATCACCCTCATCCTGGGGAAGTTGAGATTCTTAAACTTAATTGCTGGTTGTTACAAAATATTACAAAAGTGAAGCTAAAATTTCTTCTTTTTAGAAGTAGATTTTCAAGTTTGACCCAAGGGAAAGCAGACCTGAGCAATGAACAGTACACACAGGTGAGTTATTGTAATGTAATTGGACATGTTTATGAGTAATTGAGGAATAGATTCTGATAACTGTCAGTTTATCAGAAAGTGTGCTGGTTTTTTCAATATATGTTTTTCAGAACTTATAGAGATTTATACCACTCTTGTGGCACTTAAACTCTACTGGCTTGCATTGCATTTTTTTCTGCATCTAATCTCCCTAATTAAATCATTAATTCCCTGAGAGTGATAAAGATGGGCCGAGTTTGAAGAATAGCAGATTGATCAGAGCCTAGTCAATGGGTAATTGGAGAGTTGGAGAGAAAGCTATATTAGAGATAGTAAACAAGGCTTTGAATGTAAACCAAAACATTTTAGTTTTTACTCAGAGTTAGTCCTTAAGGGTTTCTTAGTCTGGAAATGGCATAATCCAGGCTTTGCTATAGAAAAATAAATAGCTACATGTGTCTTGTGGATTGGAAAAGAGATGAGATTAGACAAAGACACACTGGTTCAGATGCTTAAGAAAACCTTAGGTGAGTGGTAATAAGTATTTTGCCAGTGAAATTGGAAAGGGGAAAACCTACACTAAGTGGGGTGAATGGTTTTAGGGAAGAGTGGCAACTCAAGGGCTGAACCATTCTTTGTCTTTGGGTGCTCCAGGTGACCTCCTTGTTGCAGTTGGTTCATTCCTGCAGTAAGCAGTCTCCTCAAGCCTCTGTACTATACTATGATGAATTTGCCAACATGATTCAAATAGTAAAGCTGGCTCCAAAAGTCCTGGTAAGGCCAAGAATCTTTTCCTTTTTGCATTATATTTTATTGATTTTCAAAGAGAAACGGAGAGGGAGAGAGAGATAGAAACATTAATGACTTGAGAGAACCATTGATGGGCTGCCCTCTGCAGGCCCTATACTGGGGATTGAGCCCACAATCTGGATATGTGCCCTTGACTGGAATCAACCAGTCAGCAGGCCCACGCTCTATCCAGGAGCTAAACCGGCTAGCGCAGTGGTCTGCAAACTGCAGTGGCTCTCGAGCAGCAGTTTGCCACTCTCTTGAGTAATGAGTTTGCCGACTACTGAGCTAGGGCCCAGGTATCTTTTCCTAAAGCAGGAAAGCGTTAAGTGCTGCTTTTCTACACGTTCTTCAATCACTCTCTCGTGCTGCAAAAATAAATTATCCTATGAGTTCTCACTCTCCTACCCCAGACCTCTCCTCACATGATAATAGTAAGCATAATAATAGTAAGCATGAGTTGTTGATAATGTTGATGATGTTGTTGATAGTGCTAGGTAGTGTGTTAAGCACTTTTCATGCATTATAATATATATCTTTTCAACTTTATAATAATGAGGTATTGTTATTTCCTTTTTAGAAATGAGGAAATTGAGGCTTAGAAAGGTCAATAGTTTATCTAGGGCTCCACTGCACATGCACCGTGGGCTACACAGTCTTTTTTGTTTGCTTCCTGAAGGAATGGGTTGGGCAGACCATCTTTAACGATTTTCAAGATGCCTTTGTGGTTGACTTGTGTGCTGTTCCAAAAGGGTAAGTACTATTTACTCCCTGATTTGATTATACTGGTGAGTAAATTATGTCAGTAGCTAGTACAGATAACAGAATGCCCTTGACCTCAGCCAAATTTAGCCAATTCCCACAACTTTTTTCATTCCAAACCCAGCACTCCTGGCTCCAGAATTGCAAAATGTTTTCCTACTTTATACTTTCTCCTGGTTCTCATTTCTTCTCATAATAGGGAGATTGATTTGTTCTAATGGTTTCCCCTATAGACTTCTATGCACTTGAATTGGAGCATCAGATTCTGGTTTCTCTCCACAGTAACTATCCATTTCCTGTGAAAGCTCTCTATGGACTAGAAGAATACAGTAGTCAAGATGGGATCGCTATCAACCTCCTGCCACTGTTGTTCTCTCAGGACTTTGCTGAAGATGAAGGTAGAAGGACTTCACAGGAATCAGACCACAAGTCAGTATACTTTCTTTTCTAAAACCTCTGCTGATGTTTTGAATGTTCACATTAATTCCACAATTCTTGCAATCTGTGGGGAACTTAATTGAAAAGGGTTTCTCCCAAGACAGGTAGTATTTGGATGGGTTAGCAGAATCTTTACTTTCCTCTTGGACCTTTTGGTTGGAATTTGCATTGTCTCATGACAGCCAGCAGGTTTCTGTGAGGCTTTTTGTTTCTGTTTCTATTTTCCTCCTAGGGACATAGCTGTCTACCTGTGCCATTTCTACTCCCTTCTTCCTAACATATGGCATTCATTCCATTCACTTCTGCCTTCCTCCAATTCGGCTCATTATGTATCTGCTGTGCATCCATTAAGTTCCTTGTCATATGTTCTTAAAAGTAGATAGTTATTTTGGGCAAAATTCCTTTAATTATAAGATGGGGCTCCCAATAAATGTGAACTACTATGCCTGTAAAGTCTGATATGGAAATGGATTTTTCCTTCCCAGGTTGGTCTCCCCATTGTGCCTGGCTCCCTATTTCCGGTTACTGAGACTTTGTGTGGAGAAACAACATAATGGAAACTTGGAGGAGATTGATGGTTTGTTAGGTATAGAACAAAGTTATCAACTTGTCCTCTTTGTGAACTTTTTTGGTGAATGTAGGGAAGGGGAAGACCAGTATATGGTATTTGGGGCAGAAATTTTCTAACTTCGCAGAATAGTATACTAGTAATAATAGAGTTCCAAAGACAAAATAATACATACCAGACTCCCAACATGTTAACAATCAATTGTTATCATAGTTTCATACTACTTTCTGGTCTTTGCTTCTATCGTTGTTGCTAATACTTCTTAATTATATTTGTTGACTGTTGCTAATATGGAAGTATTTGGGGACTTGATCTTCATATACAAGTTAAAGGGGAAACTACATAGAAGGAGAGTTAGTTCTAGGGGCAGCATCCAGGTTCTGTTGACTTGAACCAAATGGAGTAAAAAATCTGTTTTCTTTCAGATTGTCCTATAATGCTCACTGATCTGGAGCCTGGAGAGAGGCTGCAGTCCATGTCTGATAAAGAACGTTCATTCATATGTTCACTCATATGTCTTACTCTCAACTGGTTCCGAGAGGTGAGCAGAGTTTTTAGAACATTTCACCTATTATCTGTAGTTAGTTTCAAAAGGAAACTGTTTTCTTGGTTCTCACAAGATGCCCTAAAAAATCTGCCATGCACTAACCTCAGTTTATTTTTCTTGCTATATGTCTCCTCCCCCCCAATTATATGTATCATCTGATGCAGCCAAATGAAAATACTAGAATTCACTTAATGTTGCCTATGCTTTACTACCTCCAACCCTTTCTCACAGTATTTTTACTTCTGCCTGGCATAATGTCATCTTCTTCACTGTGAACAAATACTGTTTATCCTTGGTTAAGTACCTATCTGTTTCAAATGAGTGAGATCAATTGAATGAGGTTCCCCCTTCTTTTAGAACATATTTGTGCTTAATGAAATGCACAATAATCCTATATAATAAAGGTAATATACAAATTAATTACACTGTCACAAGATGGCTGCACCCACAGCAGAGGCACGGTTCCCGTAACACAAGGTGGTTGTGTCCACAGTGGAGGCGAGGCTCCCATAAGGAGTTGATACAAGTGATCAGCAGGGACCTGAGGCTGCGTGGCACCACTCTGGGACTTGACTCTGGGTCCCACAGTGCCTCAGATTTTGACAGGAGAAAGATTTTCATATACATTGTACTAATTTTCTTTCATCTCTGACACTTCTATTATAGAGAAAAGGCAAACAGTAATATTAAAATATTTCCTCTAATTAATTTTTTTTATTTTTTTTTTAATTTAATAAATCTTTATTGTTCAGATTATTACAGTTGTTCCTCTTTTTTCCCACCCGGCTCCCCTCCACCTGGCTCCCTCTCCTTCCTCTTTCTTTACCTCCCCACAATTGTCCTCAGCCATAGGTGTATGATTTTTGTCCAGTCTCTCCCCGTACTCCCCTCAGCCCTTTCCCCCTGAGAATTGTCAGACCACTCCCTTTCTATGCTCCTGATTCTATTATATTCACCAGTTTATTCTGTTCATTAGGTTTTTTATTCACTTGGGTTTTAGATCCACTTGTGGATAGAAATATATTTGTTGTCCTTAATTTTTATCTTTACCTTTTTCTTTTTCTTCATCCTCTTAAAGAGTACCTTTCAGCATTTCATATAATACTGGTTTGGTGGTGATGAACTCCTTTAGCTTTTTCTTACTTGTGAAGCTCTTTATTTGCCCTTCAATTCTGAATGATAGTTTTCCTGGGTAGAGTAATCTTAGTTATAGGTTCTTGCTAGTCATCAATATTTCTTGCCACTCCTGTCTAGCCTGCATAGTTTCTGTTGAGAAATCAGCTGACAGTCATATGGGTGCTCCCTTGTAGGTAATTAACTGTTTTTCTCTTGCTGCTTTCAATATTCTCTGTCTTTTGCTCTTGACATTTTAATTACGATGTGTCTTGGTGTGGTCCTCTTTGGATTCTTTTTGTTTGGGGTTCTGTGTGCTTCCTGGACTGGTAAGTCTATTTCTTTCACCAGGTGGGGGAAGTTTTTAGTCATTATTTTTTCAAATAGGTTTTCAGTATCTTGCTCTCTCTCTTCTTCTGGCACCCCCATAATTCTGATGTTGGTACGCTTAAAGTTGTCCCAGAGGCTCCTTACACTATCTTCCAGTTTTTGGATTCTTTTTTCTTTTTGCTTTTCCAGTTGAGTGTTTTCTGCTTCTTTGTATTTCAAATCTTTGACTTGGTTCTTGCCTTCCTCTAGTCTGCTGTTAGGTCTCTGTATAATATTTTTTATTTCAGTCAGTGTATATTTAATTTCTAGTTGGACTTTTTTCTTCTCCTTTTGGGTCTTGCTAAATGTATCCATCTTTTCTTGGAAATTCTTGAAAAACCTTTTAACCGTGGTTTTGAACTCTATATCCAATTGTTTGTTTTCCTCCATTTCTTTCGTTGGTTATCTGTTTCTTTGTCTCTGCATTTTTGCTGCTTCCCTGAGTTTGTAGAGTAGCTTTGTGTGCTAGGTGTCCTATATGGCCCAGTAGCTCCGCCTCTCCAGTTATATGAGATGGACTCTCTTGGTGCACCCCTTTGTGGACTATGTATAGTCTTGTTGTAGTTAAGTCTTGATTGTTGTTGGTATTATTGGGGGGAATTGACCTCCACGCCAATTGGTTGTGAGGATCAGCTGTGTCTGTGCCTGGAGAACTTCTGTGCTGGTGTCAGCCTTATGATACAAGACTTGCAAAATTGCAAAAGCCTCTGTGTTTAGCTTGGATGGGGCAGAGTCTCAGCGCTGAGCAGACAGCCTAGGCTTCCTGTCAGTCCTGCCCTACACGGCCCCTGGGTCTCAGTCTCCCTCAATAATTGCTGCAGCCCTCTCTGTGCACACGCACGCGCACCTACATACCTCTGCCTTTCGCGTCTCTCCTGAGTTCTGTGCACTCCAGGTACCTGTATGAATTTGGAATTCCAGGGTCTCAACCGAAACTGTGGTTCAGTGCAGTCGGAAGTGGAGTTCAGCGCAGTTGGGAGGTTTGGTCTTCCTCCCGCTAGTGAAAGCCAGCAGCACAATCAGCAGTCATTCCTCTCTGCGTGCATTGGCACTCGCGCCTCCAAACCTCTGCCTTTTGTGATTCCATGCACTCCTCCCCTTTTTCAACATTCCAGACCTCCTCTCCTTCTCCCCCTCGCCCTCTCCGTATGAGTCTTGCCCAGAACTGGGGTTCAGTGCAGTTGGAACTGGGGTTCAGTGCAGTTGGAAGTTTCTGTCTCCCTCCCTCTAGAGCAGTGGTTCTCAACCTTCCTAAGGCCGCGACCCTTGCATACAGTTCCTCATGTGGTGGTGACCCCCAACCATGAAATTATGCTACTGTTATGCATCGTGATGTAAATATCTGCATTTTCCGATGGTCTTAGGCGACCCTGTGAAAGGGTTGTTCAACTCCCAAAGGGGTCGCAACCCACAGGTTGAGAACCGCTGCTCTATAGCATCTTGCTGAGAGCACTTTTTGCATTACAGACTAAACGTACAGATTCTGCTGCTGAATGGCACCATCTTAGCTCTGGATGAATAAGGTTAAAATCTGAATAGTTCAATGTATGAGAATATAATTTGTACTTTTGTAGGTTGTAAATGCCTTTTGCCAACAAATGTCACCTGAGATGAAGGGGAAGGTGCTCGCCCGGTTAAAGCACATTGTAGAGCTACAGGGAATCCTGGAAAAGTACTTGGCAGGTAAGGGAAATATCCTGGTAGCCCTACTTGGACAGCAGTGAGGAGATAAAGAAGTTAGCTTGTAAGCCAGGTTTAATGATGTCAATGTGTGTGTCCATTTTCCTTCCATCATTATCTCCAAGAGCTCTTTCTGTTTAAGAAAATTAAAACAGCCGAAACTGGTTTGGCTTAGTGAATAGAGTGTCGCCCTGTGGACTGAAAGGTCCTGGGTTCAATTCGGGTCAAGGGCACGTACCTTGGTTGCAGGCACATCCCCAGAAGGGGGCGTGCAGGAGGCAGCTGATCGATGTTTCTTTCTCATTGATTCCTCTCCCTTCCTCTCTGTAAACAATCAATAAAAAATGTTAAAAAAATATAAAACATTGGTTAGGTTTTAGTAAAGTTACGTTGCTTCTTTGGAGGTCAGCTAATTAAGTTGCAGTGCCCTTTGACTTCCTAAACATAGTTATGAACCAAGAGTAGAGCTGAAAGTTCATACCTCTGATCATTAAGTAAACTTGTCCTTTTAAAGTGTTAGCTTGGTTCTCTGGGGAAAACATGGAGCTTCCTAAGTTATCTATGGCCGTTTTCCTATGCCAAAACAGCCAGATAACTTGAATGTATCTTATAGGAAATCAGCCATGCTTGGTAGTTCTAGAAACTAGTTTTTAGCCAATTGGGTAATTAGCATTCCCAGTCTAACAGTGGTATATGATTGTTATATATTGAGTTTCTGCCCGCTATTTATTTCAGTCACACCAGACTGTAGTCCTCCTCTTGCAGCCTTTGACTTGGAAACTTTAGATGTAACACCTCATGCCAGCACTGCATTTTCAGCAAAAATAAAAAAACAAGGAATTACAGGTAAGTTCTTACATATTATTGTCTCCGTGTGGTTCACATTGAATTGACCTAAGAGATTATATGCATCAAAGCATCAGTATTGGAGAGATTATGTAATTGAACCCTTTCTTTAGCACTTATAATGAGCTATAGTGTGGGGTTATAAAATTACCTCCTCTGGCCTGGCTGGCATGGCTCAGTGGTTGAGCGTTGACCTATGAGCCAGGAGGTCACAGTTCAGTTCCTGATCCGGGCATATGCCAGCATTGTGGGCTCAGTCCCCAGTGGGGGACCTGCAGGAGGTAGTGGATCAATGATTCTTCCTTGTCATTGATGTTTCTCTCTCTCCCTCTCCAGTCCTCTCTGAAATCATTTTTTAAAGAAATTTACCTCCTATGCTTCTAAGAAGTTTTTAGCAGGTGGTTTCCTAAAGGCAGTGATATTTAGTAAATATGATTATTGACTCCTTGCGTCACTTTTCTCTTTTTGAAACATAAGGAAGAAGGAAACAAAAAGCAGGTGGCAACAAAACATCCTCCCATGACATGATATCAAAGGAGGATGGTTCAGAATGCGACCCTACACCATCTAATAGAGGCCAGCTGGAAAAGGTATTGTAATGATGCATATCCATGAAGGTGTGTGACCACCCAGTTAGATTAAGAGAGGATCAGCTTTATTGTCTGCATTTCACAGAGAAAAATTAGGGAAAGGAGAGGCAAATAAGCTTCTGTAGGCCTTACAATGTCCCTGTCATTAGAAGAGTTCACATTAGACTCCAAGTTCTTATCACAACCACATTGTTTTCCTAATTATTTTCTTGAATATTTTATTTCATTTTTTTGCATCCTAGCAGTACTTTGAATTCTTCCTTGTAGTAATTATCAGCTTCTGTCTTTAGGCATAGTTGTAAATATACTCCTTTTATCTTCTTTCCCCTTCCAATCCCAGATTGTCAATTTCTTGGTAGATTGAGATAACAAGAAATATTTTGTACAGTTTCCCTTTTATAATAATAAACAATAGTTTCCTTTTCCTATAACTCTGCCATTCACAAAGTGAATTTCATGTATTTGTGATATTGCCTGAACCATGGATCCCAATTATTTCTGTTTCTTGGCTACTGTTTATTGAGTATTACACTGGATCTTAGCCAAAAACTGAGAAGTGATGTTTATTAAGTACTTACTATGTATAATTCCTCTAATCCTCCTAAAAATTCAACATTAGGCCCAGTCAGCTTGGCTCATTGGTTGAGCATCTACTTATTAACCAGGTTATGGGCTTGATCCCCAGTGTGGGATGTGCAAGAGGCAACCGATCAATGATTTTCTCTCATCATTGATGTTCCTATCTCTCTTTCTCCCTTCTCCATTCCTCTCTGAAATAAGTAAAAATAAATTTAAAAAAAAATCCAAAGTTAGTAATCATATTCAAACTTAATAAATGAGAAAACTAAGACCCAGAGAGGGTTAAGTGACTTAGCCAGGGTCACATGGCTAATAAGTGCTTGATCAAGGGCTTGAAGTAAAATCTTGTTTTAAAAATTTTAATTTAGCCCTAGCTAGTTTGGTTCAGTGGATAGGGCGTCGGCCTGTGGACTAAAGGGTCCTAGGTTCGATTCCAGACTAGGGCACATGCCCCCGGGTTTTGTTCTCAATCCCTAGTGTTGGGGGATGGGAGAACGTGCAAGAGGCAGCCAACCAATGATTCAGAATCATTGTTTCTATCTCCCTCTCCCTTCCTCTCTGAATTCAATAAAAATATATTTAAAAAAATTTTTTAATTTAACCCGGTTGTTGTTGCTCAGTGGTTGAACAGCAAGCAGCTCATGTATTTAGAGGTCACCAATTCTATTCTCACTCAGGGTATATGCCCTGGTTTCAGGCTTGATCCCCGGCAGGGGGCATGCAGGAAGCAGCCAATTGAGCAATATAGATGTTTCTATCTCTCTCTCCCTAAAATTAATAAAAACATTTTTAAAATATATTTTATTGATTGATTTTTTACAGAGAGGAAGGGAGAGGGAGAGAGAGTTAGAAACATTGATGAGAAACATTGATCAGCTGTCTCCTGCACACCCCTATTGGGGATGTGCCCACAATCAAGGTGCGTGCCCTTGATTGGAATCGAACCCAGGACCTTTCAGTCTGCAGGCCGACACTCTATCCATTGAGCCAAACCGGTTTCGGCAATAAAGACATTTTTTAAAAATTAATTTATTTCCCAGTTACAGTTAACATACAAAATTATATTAGTTTCAGGTGTGCAAAATAGACATTTATATACCTTATGAAGTGATCTCCCCAATTAGTCTAGTACCCGTTTGACACTAATGCATAATTATTACATTATTATTAACTATATTCCTATGTTGTACTTCACATCCCCATTACTATTTTTATGATTGGCAGTTTGTACTTAATTTCTTTCACCTTTTTCACCCATCTTCCCCTACCCCTCACCCTCACCCCATCTGCTTGAAGAAGCCAAATCTTTCTGGCCATTAAGCTCATAGTTTTCTCTACTATACCATAATACCTTGCTCTGTCTAATAGTTCATCTCTAAGTAGAAAACAACCAAGAACATTGATGTGTGATGTATATCCCAATATAAATTAGGTGCTCTGTCTTAGGAATATTTAGAGACTTTGATAAAAGGAAATTAGTGATAAGATGAAAATGTAACTTTTTGCATAAGATGAATGCATAATTGCACTTCACAATTTTCACTAAAAATTAGACTAAGTAGAATCCTCATTTATCCTGTTGGTTGCTACTGCTTCCTTCCTAGGAGTTCAAAGGGAAAGAAGAAAAGACAGTGTCACTACAGAATTACCATTTATTATTCCGAGAACTGGACATGGAGGTCTTCTGTATTCTGCGTTGTGGGCTTCTGACCAAGTTCATCTTAGATACTGAAATGCACACTGAAGTAAGTGACAGTGATGAGATCCCAGAATTTAATCTTTATTCAGAAAGTACCTTTATTCTTATTTCAAAAAGAATTCCATGACATTGAGAAAATTTGGACCCTGGCTTCCAAAACCTTTACGTGTGATAGTAATGATGAATAGTCATCTTGATCTTTATGTTTTAAGTTTTTTACAATGTGCTAGACGTTATAAAAGATCATGCTAATGATGCGATCTTTACTTAATTCCTAACTGTAAGCTGTTTAGATTACTTTCATAGAGCAGCTCTGTCTTGATTTATAGAGGTAAGTGCTATTTTCATGGCATTTGATCTGTATCCATGAGATGCTTATCAACACTTTTTGTTTGCCAGTAATCTAGACATTGGCACTTCAATAATTCATACCACATGATGTTTGCTTTCAGACAGTTCATAATCTAATAAAGGAAGTAAATATAACTAGCACTATGTGCTATGTTGATGTCTGAACTGAACTGAGTACCAATAAAACTGAGGAGAGAATGATATTTATGAGGAAGTTGGAAATGGAGGACATTTTCACAGAAAAGTTTATTTTTTTTATATGGGATTTCACCAGAGTAGCGGTTCTCCAAGTTTGGTACATTGAGAAATAGCAGATTTTTATAAGAAGGTAAGGTCCTTCAGATTAGAGACAGTATTCCCCAACCCCATATCCTCCTTCAGTCTTTCTACATAGCTTGTACTCGGAGATTTTTCATATATATTGAGTGAACAATTTGAAGTAACGTATTTCACTTATTCTGTTTCTGGAAATATACTACACTTATAAGAATTCTGCCCAGAGTTAACAGCAGCAAAACATTAGGAGAGCCCTGACCGGTTTGGCTCAGTGGATAGAGTGTCAGCCTGCAGACTGAAGGGTCCCAGGTTCGATTCCAGTCAAGGACATGTACCTTGGTTCCAGGCACATTCCCAGTAGGGGTTGTGCAGTAGGTAGCTGATCAATGTTTCTCTCTCATTGATGTTTCTAACTCTCTATCTCTCTCCCTTATTCTCTGTAAAAAAAATCAATAAAATATATATTTAAAAAATTAGGAGAAGGACTTATTTAATGAACAGAGAAAAGTAAAATTCTCTTGAATTAGTCATTTTTTATCTTAGGGTACTTAGGAAATGTACCTCAGTTCCACTGCTGGAAAGATGCACAGAGGCATTTATTTCTGGAGAAAAATTATGTCTTCCAAAACTTTATTGCCTATTAAAATTTTATTTTGATAATTTGAAATTTACTTTAGAAATGCTTGACTTTTTGATTTGTTGACATAGCACAACAGCCATTTATTTATTTGAGGTGGGGGAAATTTCTCCCCCTTTTTTTAATGGTCAGGTTCTTCAGCCATTGGGAAGACTAAACATAAAAATGTGCTCCCCTATGTAGATGGTTAGGACATGGTTGTAGTTATTCTTTCCTTATTCCTTTGACAGGCTACAGAAGTTGTGCAACTTCAGCCCCCTGAGCTGCTTTTCTTGCTGGAAGATCTCTCCCACAAGGTGGAGAATATGCTGACACCTTCTGTTGCCAGGAGAGTCCCCTTCCTCAAGGTTAGTATAGGCAGAAACACAGGCCCTGACCTTAGTGGGCTTGAAAACAAAACAAGTATGTCTTAGTAGTGAATAAGTGGGCATTTTCTCTGGCATAGTGTTTGGGTCACTGGGTAGCATGATGGCAGTTTCATTGCCGGACCATATTCACCTTGTATAGGAAAAAACTGAAACAAAACAAAAAAGCCACCCAAAACAGGATGTATATTTATAAGTGCCCAAGCATTCCTGAATCCTGTTCTGTGCTTGGGTTTTTTTTTTAACAGCCTCCCAAACTAAGCCCATACAAATGTGCCATAGCATCTGGTGAAGCAATTGGATGGTGCAAACAACAAAATGTGAAAATTTTAGGTGTAAACGTTTAATAACACATTCAGTTACTTGATTCTTTCTTGTTTGTACTTACTATTTGCTCTATTTTCTTATCAGCATATATTATTTCTATTTCTGTTTCAGCTTATCTCATTATTAATTATGGTCTATACTTCTCAAACAGTAGTTGTACTCTATAGAAGCCAATATCTTTGTTATTTGATGACAAAGATCCCTTTTTCAGAATAGAGTCTTAGGCAAGCAATTAAGTGGTTTATCCATCTTACTTGGTGGCATAGGCTTAACTAACTCCATAGTGAATTTTAATTTCAGAGAAGCTAACCAGCAGTTTCTCCCCAGTAACTCTGGATTTATTATAGGGTAAAGGAAACCAGAATATTGGGTTGTCACATGTCCAACAGAGAACTGGCCAAGAAATTGTTCATTGTATTGTTCAACTGCTGACCCCAATGTGTAACCATCTGGAGAACATTCACAACTATTTTCAGGTCAGAAGCCTATCTTATTACTAGAGGCCCAGTGCACGAAATTTGTGCACGGGGTGGGGTGTCCTTTAGCTCAGCCTTCACCCTCTCCAATCTGGGACCCTTTGAGAGATGTCCAACTGCTCGTTTAGGCCCTCTCACAATCCAACTCACAAGTGCTCACCTGCTTGCCTTCCTAATTGCCCCTAACTGCTTCTGCCTTCCAGCCTGTTTGCCCCTAACGGCCCTCCCCTGCAGGCCTGGATCCCCCACCCCAACTGCCCTTTCCTGCAGGCTTGATCGCCCCCAACTGCCCTCCCTTGCAGGCATGATCCCTCTCAACTGCCCTCCCCTGCTGGCTTGATCGCCCCCAACTGCCCTCCTCTGCCAGCCTGATCACCCCTAACTGCCCTTCCCTGCAGGCTTGATCACCCCCAACTGCCCTCCCTTGCAGGCCTGGTACCTGCCAACTGTCCTCCTTGCTGGCCTTCTTGTGGTGGCCATCTTGTGTCCACATGGGGGCAGGATCTTTTGACCACATGGGGGCAGCAGTCTTGTGTGTTGGAGTGATGATCATTCTGCAAAGTACTCTTTTGTTAGATAGGATAGAGGCCTGGTGCACTGGGGGGGTGGAAGGGGAGAGGGATGGGTAACTGGTTTGCCCTGAAGGGTGTCCTGGATCAGGATGGGTGTTCCTTTGGGGTGTGGAGTGGCCTGGACGAGGGGCCTGTGGTGGTTTGCAGGCTGGCCACACCCCCAGGCAACCCAAGTGGAGGCCCTGGTATCTGGGATTTATTTATCTTCTACAATTGAAACTTTGTAGCCTGGAGCGGAGCCAAGTCTTCTCCTTGCACAGCCATTGAAACTTTGTTGCCTTAAACGCTGGCCAGGGTGTGGGGAAAGCTTGGCTTCCTCCATCACCAGGGGCAAACCAAGCCTCCCTCCTGCTCTCTCTGTGGCTGTAGCCATCTCAATTGGGTTAATTTGCATATTTGCTGATTGGCTGATGGGCATGACTTGTGGTGTAACAGAGGTATGGTCAATTTGCATATTACTTTTTTATTAGATAGTATTATGGAGACTTAGAAATTACTAATTTAACAAGATACTTCATTTTTGGCTAAGAAATACTGAAAGAAAATGAGGGCAATTGCTGAAGCAACTGTCCTAAAAGCATTTTTTTTCCTTTAAGTGCTTACCAGCTGAGAATCATGGTGTAGTTGATGGTCCAGGAATGCAAACTCAGGAATACTGCCTAATGTCTTCTTGTTATCAGAGGCTACTGCAGATTTTTCATGGGCTTTTTGCTTGGTGAGTATGTGGCAGGTATGGAAGGTAGAGGCAATCCAGTATGTACTTGCTTTACTTGATAGTCACCAAGGAACTGAAGTATAGAAAAGAAGGAAAAGGCTCCAAAAGATGGAGATAAATATGCTGCTTATTATTGGAGTGCTTTTGTCTGCATCATTTTATTTGATCTCGCATCCTCTGTATCTTATGGAGTTGCTATTATTTATTTATTTGAAAATTAGATTGCTTTTGTCTAGCCAATTGGTCATCAGATTCTTAGCTGAGTTTTTAGGGGCAAACTTTTTGTAATAACACTGAAGAGATTGTTACTTAAGAACCTATCATTAAACAAGCTCTGGATAAATTCCAGATTATGTGGTAAAGAACTGAGCACAGTTGGAACTGGGTATTTCTAGGTGCCTTCATGGAAGCAATGGGACCTCATCAGGCCCTTGAATGTAGATGGCCTCTGAGAAGGCACAGCTGGATGAAAGGAGAAATGAAGGAAGTGTGTTTTTAAATGCTGTTGTTCCTCAGGGGTGGGCCCTGACTCTTCTGTAAGTTTCCTGGGCAATCTCACCCAGGATTAAATTTGTCTTCTGAGCTATAGGCACTTATATCCAACTGCCTATGCAACAGTCTGATAGATGTGTCATTAGCACCTCATACTCATCACATCCAAAATGAAGTGTTTCATCTTTTCCACTGCTCCTTCAGCTTTGCCTGGCTAGGTAAATGGCACCACCAGCTGTTTCAGACAGATAACGGAAGCTATTTTTTGTCCCTTCCTTTACTTTCCATATTTTTTCTCTCCCACATTTGATCACAAAATCCTGTTGTCTTATGTTCTAAATAACATTTTAATAGCCATCTCATTCTCCACTGTTTCCAGACTCCCATCATCTCTCACCTGGACTAGATTAGTTTCACATTTGGTCTCTCTGCCTCCAGTTGCCCTCCCAAGGTCCTTTCTTTACACAGCAGTCAGAGTGATCTTCCCAATGCAAACCTAGTCCCAACTTTGATTTCTGATTGCCCTTAGGTTTTACTTTTTATTATTATTATTATTATTATTATTATTATTATTGATTGACTTTTAGAGAAAAATGATTTGTTGTTTCACTTGTTTTTGCATTCATTGGTTGCTTCTTGTATGTGCTCTGATCAGAGATCAGACCCTCAACTTTGGCATATCAGAATGATGCTCTAACCAACTGAGCTACCAGCCTGGAGCCCTTTAGATTTTTCTTGACTTCAAACTCTTTTCCTAGATTCTAAGACCTTTTATTATCTGACTGCTATTCCACTCATCTTATACCCTATATAGCTTTCACCTGGAAGGCTTCACACATACTCATCCTTCTACCAGGATCTCCACCTTCCTTGATCCCTAGTCTTTTCTAACTCAGATTTTTGAGTTAGAAAAGCATTCACTTCCTCATGCATCTCCTCTGACCCGTAAACCTCCTTCCTGCCTCTCTGACCCCCCAGTTCTCTTCTATTACTCTGGTATCCTCTTAAGATGAAACTTATTGGAGAATCCAAGATGGCGGCATAGGTAAACACCTACACTGCTGCCTCGCACAACAATTTCAAAACTACAACTAAAAGACAGAACGGACATCATCATCTAGAACCACAGGAAAGCTGCTGAGTGTAAGTTCTACAGCTAGAAGGAAAGAGAGGGGCTCACAGAAACCCAGAGGAGCTGCAAAAAGCTGAGGTATGGAGACACGCGCACTGAGAGAGCGGGTGCTGGAGTACATGGCTGGCTTTCTCTGGCGGGAGGGAAACGGAGAATCCCAACGGAATTGAATCCCTAATCTTACAACACTAAACCCCAGATCCAGCCGAAACTCCTACGGGGGAAGTTTGGACTGTGAAAAGGAAGAGGTACACAGAAATTTAGGGGAGTCACAAAAGATCAGAGGTTTGATGGCGCGCAGGGCACTGCGCAGAGGACAGATTGCTGATTGTGCCGCTGGCTTTCGCGAGTGGGCGGGAGACAGACCCTCCCAACTGTGCCACTTCTGACTCCACTAAGCCCCTGTTTCGGGCGAAACCCTGGAGACCTAGACTCGTGTGGTCCTGGTGCGCAGGGGAGCTGGAAAGGCAGCGGTCTAGAGGCACTGCAGGCGCGCGTGCACAAGGACTGCTCCAGCGATTACCCAGTCACGTGAAACTCAGGGGCTGTGGAGGGCGGGGCCGACTGGAAGGCAAGGCAGTCCCTTAAGCCTGAGACTCCACCCATCCCAAGCTCAACAGAGGCTTCTTCGGTTTTGCAAGTCTGGTATCATAAGGCTGAATTCAACACAGAAGTTTGCCCGGCATAGTGAAAATGCTTAGACAAGGGAAGGGATCACAAACAAAAGAAAGGGAGGGAAAAAAAAGACTGGATTTAGAGTTCAAAACCACGCTTATAAGGTTTTTCAAGAATATGCTAGAAAAGATGAATAAATTTATCAAGTCCCAACTAGAGATGCAAAAGATCCAACCGGAGATGATGGATAAATTTAGCGAGTCCCAAGAGGAGATGAAAAAGGACCAACTAGAGACACTGACTGAAATAAAAAATATTATACAGAGTCCTAACAGCAGACTAGAGGAAGGCAAAAATCAGGTCAAAAATTTGAAATATAAAGAAGCAGAAAACACTCAACTGGAAAAGCAAGAAGAGAAAAGAATCCAAAAATGTGAAGATAATGTAAGGAGCCTCTGGGACAGCTTCAAGTGTACCAACATCAGAATTGTGGGGGTGCCAGAAGAAGAGGGAGAGCAAGATACTGAAAACCTATTTAAAGAAATAATGACTGAAAACTTCCCACATCTGGTAAAAGAAATAGACTTACAAGTCCAGGAAGCAGACAGAACCCCATATAAAAGGAATCCAAAGAGGACCACACCAAGATACATCATAATTAAAATACCAAGAGCAAAAGACAAAGAGAGAATATTAAAAGAAGCAAGAGAAAACAGTTCATTACCTACAAGGGAGCACCCATATGACTGTCAGCTGATTTCTCAACAGAAACGATGCAGGCCAGACGGGAGTGGCAAGAAATATTCAACGTGATGATTAGCAAGAACCTACAACCAAGAATAATCTATCCAGCAAAGCTATCATTCAGAATTGAAGGGCAGATAAAGAGCTTCAC
>JAAGEH010000050.1:0-54043 GCA_011751065.1 Lasiurus cinereus
ATAGGGGGGGTACATATATCCTTTTGATTGGTGTTTCTAGTTTCTTAAGATATATTCCTAGAAGTGGGATTACTGGGTCAAATGGCAGTTCCATTTTTAATTTTCTGAGGACACTCCATACTGTTCTCCACAGTGGCTGCACCAGTCTGCATTCCCACCAGCAGTGCAGGAGGGTTCCTTTTTCTCTGTATTCTCGCCAGCACTTGTCATTTGTTGATTTGTTGATGGTGGTCATTCTGACAGGTGTGAGATGGTACCTCATTGTTGTTTTGATTTGCATCTCTCAGATGATTAGTGACTTTGAGCATGTTTTCATATGTCTCTCAGCCTTCTATATATCCTTTTAGGGAAAAGTGTCTGTTTATCTTCCTTTTGTTAAGTTGTATGAGTTCCCTGTAAATTTTGGAGATTAAACCCTTATCTGAAATAGCATTGGCAAATATGTTCTCCCATGCAATGGGCTTTCTTGTTGTTTTGTTGATGGTTTCTTTGGCTGTGCAGAAGCTTTTTATTTTGATGCAGTCCCATTTGTTTACTTTCTCCTTAATATTCATTACCTTGGGAGCTGTATTGGTAAAGATGTTGCTACAACATATGTCTGCTATTTTGCTGCCTACAGAGTGTTCTAAGATTTTTATGGTTTCCCGTCGTACATTTAAGTCCTTTAACCATTTTGAATTTGTTTTTATGTATGGTGTAAGTTGGTGATCTAGATTCTTTTTTTTTTTTGCATGTAGCTTACCAAATTTCTCAACACCATTTATTGAAGAGACTGTCAAGAAATGTTCTTAATTGCAACTATTTCTGTAACATCACCATCTCTGGTATCGGTCCCAACCTTCTGTGGCACTGTAATTTGCAGATGTGGTGTTTAAGAGTCTGAAGTGAGGAAATGCATGAGTATTCCACACACACTCATACATTGTGCCACTCCAGGAAAAGGCCCCTCTCATGGGAGAGTATTGCCCTACCACTGTCCAGAGACACCTGGGACTCGTTGACCTCAACCCTGACTGGGTGAGGCAGTGCTGGTCTCAGGACCCCATCCAGGCTCTCTAGTCCCCACCGCCCCAGCAGCAGGTTGCCCTCTCCTGCCAGTGCAGAGTCAGGTAAGTGAGGGCCAACTGCCCCAGGCCTGCTCTGACCCCTCCAGCCTCCAGGCTCAGCAGGACCTTGAAACTAGGTGGCTCTGAAAGTACACGGTAAGATCCCCAGCCCAAAAGGCAACACTCAACTGGCCTAGGGACACTGCTGGGCAATTGTCCTTATGGAGCTCCCCACTCTCTTAGGATGTCACAAGGAGGTTGACACCACCCACACCCCCACACCAGCCAGTGCTCACACAAGGGAGAACAGGAAAGCCTGCCTCCTGCCATAAGCTTTATTTTCCCCAACCTGATATTTTAAAGGCATTCAGGGGTCACTTTCTCCACTAGAAGATGGCTGTTGTCTGTGGAGTTCTTGGCAATACTGAGTCCACATTATTGCTTTCTGGTACAGTGGTTGAATTGCTGTAGTGAAGGAGAAAGAAACAGAAATTCATGAGATGTTTAGTAGCAGACAATTGTCTATTTTATTCACATCTATTGCCAGGTTTCTACTTAATCTTAGGTTAAGCCACACACATACAAGCACAAGAACTAAAAAGAAAAAATCAATACTACCACAAATAGGTTTTTTCTTACAAAACTAAGGAGTTCTAATAAGCAACTAAACATTAAATATACATATGTATTTTATTTAGTATTTATTTATAATTAACGGGAAACAAAAAATCATAACTTTAATAATTCTCAAAAACAATTGAATATTTCAGTTTGTCCATGTTTGTTTCTTAGAAAAATCTAAGGGTTAGGGAAACTAATGAAAGTCTAAATGTAAAAATTTCCCAAATAATATGGAGTTCACACATTGAAAACCAACAGAGTTAATTTATAAAAGAACTTATATTTCATGTTTGAATATACAGGCTGGTGACTTCTTAATTTCATTATTTTTAAATTTGTTTTATGATAATTTTTTATTGTGGTAAAATATACATAACAAAATTTATCATCTTAAGCCATTTTTAAGTTTACAGTTCATTGCTATTAAGAGTATTCACATGATTGTGCAAACATCACCACCAACCATATGGAGAAGTTTGCAAAACTGAAACTCTATACACATGATTTTCTCCCATTTCTCTCTTCTCCAAACCCTGACAACTACTTTCTCTAAGAATTTGACCACTCTAGATACCCCTTACAAGTGGATCTACAGTATTTGTCTTTTGTGACTGGCTTCCTTCATCGGGCATAATGTCCTTAAGATCCACTGATGTTGTAGCTTGTGTCATAATCTCCTACCTTTTCAAGGCTGAGTAATATTCCATTGTGTGTATATACCACATTTTGTATATCTAGTCATCCATCCATGGTCAGTAGCTACTTTACTCCCATCTTTTAGCTATTGTGAGGAAAACTGTGTGCAAATATCTTTTCAAGACCTTGTTTGCAATTATTTTGGATATATAACCAGAATATTGATAGAGTAAAAAGACAACCCAAGAAACTGTAGAAAATATTTACAAATTATATATATATGATAAAGGATTAATATATAGAATACATGGAGAAATGCTATAACTCAACAACAGCAATAAAAAATAAATAAAAAATCTGTTTCAATAATAGCCAAAGTTCTTGAATAGACTTTTTTCCAAATAATATATGCAAATGATCTATGATCAAATGAATGCATGCTCAACATCACTAATCATTAAGAAAATAAAATAATGCAAAGAAAAACCACATGTACTACTACCTCACACTCATTAGGATGTACACTATAAAAAACAAACACAGAAAATAAACTGTTTTTAGGTTTGTGAAGAACTTGGAGATCTTGTTCATTGTTGGTGGAACATAAAATGAAACATACTCTAGGAAATACAGTGTGGCAACTCTTTAAAAATAGAATTACCTAATTTCCATTTTTATAGGATTTTTTACAAGACATTTTAAAATATATCACCCATGGCAATTTTGTGTGTATAACTTACAATCAACATTTATAGAGAAAAATTTAAAAATGATTGCTTTTCCTGTTTATTAACAGAAAAAATATACAGTTTTTAAAAATTTATTTTTCAAGCTTTTCCATAAATATTTGAGCAGCAGTTAATAATTAACATAATAACATATAACCTCAAAATAGTCATGTTTGTTTATTTTACTAAATTATTTGCTTCTTAACCATGCTTTTGTTGTGATATATATAATCAATTTTATATATTATCTATATCTATATCTTTATATATATATCACCTGATAATATCACTGATGATACATAGATGATATGTATGATATGTATTGATGTATATATATAAAATGTATATATTGGTTATGTATCATAAATTTTATGTATCATCTATACATAATCATTTATACATAGTTTAAATATATATAATTTAATATATATCAATACACATTGATACTATATCTTATTGATGGCATGATAAATATTAGTCATTCATTATTTTTACTAAATCCCTGATGTTCAGTTAATTCACCAAAAGCGAAAATATTATATAAATTATTTAGCTATCATTTTCTGATTGGAATGGATCTTTTAATAATTTTTTTAATGTGCATGATGATAGACATTAAAATAATTTCAATTCAATAGTTATCTTTTAGTTTTCAATTACAGTTAACATTCAATATTATCTCTCTCTATATAAAAGGCTAATATACTAAGAGTCTGACCATCCAACTGGTCACTATGATGTGCACTGACCACCAGGGGGTAGGTGCTCAACGCAGAAGCTGCCAAGCTTCAGTGACTTGGCAGCAGTGGTTCTCAGGTGATGCACCCCAAAACAGACCAGAGGGAGGTTCATTGGCCATGGATTATGTGGTTACTGGGGCACTGTTGGTCCCCAAATCTGATTTACTGCACACTTGAGTTTGCATTCCACACCCTATATAACAGCAACTTTGCAGAGTGCCTTATCACACTCTGGAAACCCTTGGTGGATGTCGGAGAACCAGTTTTGGCCCAATCTTTGTAGGCCAGGCAAAGGGACCCCACCTGCCAGAGGGATCCCTGCTTACTCTGCAGATGTCTGGGAGGGACCTTGGGAGGTAGGCTCCAGGGCAGGTCTGGCCCATCTTACCCAGGCCTGCACCATCAGCCACCTTCTAATTAATTTATTTTCAATGTACATGAATTGGTGCATGGTGTCACAATTTTATAATAGTTTCAAGTGTACAGCATGATGGTTAGACAATTATATAATTTACAAAGTTCTAAAACCCTCTCAGCACCATGTATATTCAGTTATAAAATAGTGTATGGTGACTATTTTGTAACCACTAATTTGTACTTCTTAATCTCTTCCCCTTTCACCCAGACCCCAACACTGTTCCTACCTAGGAACTCTCAGTTTGTTCTCTTTGTCTGTGAGTCTTCAACAGTTATTTTTTTAATGCCCACTATAAGCCAAGTAATAAGTCTGGGTTACCAAAAAATGAAGGACACCATCCTTGTTTCAAAATAGTCAGGGTTAATAAGATACCAGAAAAGTATAAGATATAACATAGCTAGAAACTATACATTTATTGTTAGCATGATATATAAAGTTCTCTGGGAATATAGATAATTTTCCTCTACATAGAACTACAGAAAGTATGTCAGATTTGAGATTTGAGTCATAAATGGATAAATAAATGACTTGCATAAAATCAGAGCGTTTTCTCCTAAAAGAAACATTAAGTCACCCAAGAGGTTTTATTTTTTTTTCTAAATTACTGTTAAAATTCAATACTCTTTTATATTAATTTCAGGTTTACAGCATAGTGGTTGGACATGTATATAATTTACAAAGTGATCCCACCTGGCACCATACACAATGATTACAATATTATTGAGTATATGCCATACGAAGGAATTTATATCTCTATGACTATTTTTTCAACTGCCAATTTATATTACTTAATCCCTTCATATTTTTTTTTCATCCAGCTGCCAACTTCCTCTCATCTGGAAATCATCAGGTTTATTTTTCCTTGATCTATTCTGCTTTGTCTATTCATTTATTTTGTTCTTCAGATTTTACATATCTATAGTACTGAAAGAGTAATATGCTAATTAGGGAAGATGTCTTCTGGACTTCCATTCTGACAAAGCCACAGCTACTCAGGTGGCTGTGATGCCCGGAGCTCATGGCAGCTGTGGGTTCATGGCAGCCGTAGGCTCATAGCAGCCATGGGCTCAAACATCCATGAGCCCTGGTGGCTGTGAGGTCCAAGGCTCAGGTCTTACAGCTGCTGCAGATGCCAGTGGCAGCAGCAGTGGGGTAATAGGGGCAGTGCCTTCTCCTGATCAGCTCGGTTGCCTCCCATAGAGAAGCGGGCCTAAACCATCAGTAGGACATCCCATGAGGGTTTGTGGACTGAAAGAAGGCCAGGCTGGACTGAGAGACCCCTCCCAGTGCATGAATTTTTGTGCACCGGACCTCTAGTAAGTAAAATAATATAGAATACTAGAGGCCCTGTGCACAAAATTTGTGCACCTGGGGGTGGGGGTTTGTCCCTCAGCCCAGTCTGCACCCTCAAGATGGATTGGGTCTAAATGGGCAGTTAGAAATCCCTCTCACAATCCAGAACTGCTGGCTCCCAACTGCTTGCCTGCCTACCTTCCTGATTGTCTCTAACCACTTCTACCTGACAGCCTGATCACCCCCTAACCACTCCCCTGCCAACCTATTTGCCCCTAACTGCTCTCCCCTGCAGGCCTGGTCCCCCCAACTGCCCTTCCCTGCAGGCCCAGTCGCCCCAACTTCCCTCCTCTGCAGACCTGATCACCCCTAAAGGCCGTCCCCTGCAGGCTTGATTGCCTCCAACTGTCTTCCCTTACAGGCCTGGTCACTCCTGATTGCTCTCCCCTGCTAGCCTGATAGCCCACAACTGCCCTTCGCTGCTGGCCATCTTATGGCAGCTATCTTGTGTTCACATGGGGTCAGCTATCTTGTATGTTGGAGTGATGGTCAATTAGCATATTAATCTTTTATTAGATAGGGTTACATGCTCTCTGTCTTATTTCTTTTAGCATAATACCATTTAGCTCCATCAATACCTTTGCAAATGTAAAGATTTTGTCATATTTTATGGGTAATATTCCATTGTATAAATGTACCACTTCTTTATCTATTCATCCATTGATATCTAAATAGGCTTCTTCCCTATCTTTTATATTGTAAATAATACTGCATAAAAATAGGGGTGCCTATATCTTTTCAAATTCAGATATCTTCAGGTAAATACCCAGAAGTGGAATTTCAGACAGTTCTATTTTAAATCTTTTGAGGAACCTTCATACTATTTCCCAAAGTGGCTGCACCAATTTGCATTTCCACCAACAGTGCAGGAAAGTTTCCTTTTCTCCATACCAAAGTTTGTTGATTTATTGATAGACAATCTGACATTTGTGAGGTGATATGTTATTGTGGCTTTAATTTGCATTTCTCTGATGATTAGTGCAGTTGAATATCCTAATAAAAAAGTAATATGCAAATTAACCATCACTCTGCCACGCCCACAAGCCAATCAGGAGCGAGTATACAAATTAATCCCAACCAAAATGGCTGCAGTAAGGGAGTAAGCAGGAGGGAGGCTTGGGTTTTCATGACGATGGAGGAAGCCAAACTTTTCACACACCCTGGCTGGCCCAGGCCTCCACTCAAGGCTACAAAGTTTCAATTATAGAAGATAAATAAATCCCAACAGAAATGCTGCCACCATGGAGAGAGCAGGAGGCTTGGCTCTGCTCCAGGCTACAAAGTTTCAATTGTAGAAGATAAAAAAATCCCAGATTCCAGGGCCTCTGCTTGTGTTGCTGGGGGGCTTGGCCAGATGCTAGAAACCGAACATTGTCTCACTAATAGAAAGATGTGGACAGGAGACCAGAAGTCTGGTCAACCTTAATTGCTCTGAAAGGTCAGAGCTAATCACTCACTGTTTAGTTGAAACATTGCTAGTTGAAGCAACCTCTACCTGTTGGTCTTATGTAAATTTCTGTTATTGGAATTTCCTGCCTAAAGGCTATGGGTGTATTCCATAGTCTTAATAAAAGAAATAGCAAGGCCAGAGAAGTGAGTAGTCCTCCCACTAGAGTTAGGCTCCCGCCTAGCCCCCCAATATTCCCAAATTAATACTTTTCTAGTCTCTTTTCATTTGTGTGTGGCCTCCTCCAGAACCCGAACCCTGAACAGGAACCCTGAACCATGCAGGACATGAAAAGGGTTCCCATAGCCAGCCTAAAAACCACCACAGGTCCCTCGCCCAAGCTGCTCCATGCCCAAGGGAACCCCTACCCTGATCTGGGACACCTTTCAGGGCAAAGCAGCTGGCTCCCACCCATGCACCAGGCCTCTTACCTATCTAATGGAAGAGTAATATGCAGATTGACCATCACTCCAATGCATAAGATGGCTGCCCCTATGTGGTCAAAGATCCTGCCCCCATGTGGACACAAGATGGATACAAGATGGCCAGCAGAGGAGGGCAGTTGGGAGGGACCAGGCCTGCAAGGGAAGGTAGTTGTAGGACATCAGGCCAGCAGGAGAGGGCAGTTGGGGGTGATCACTCCTGCAGGGGAGAGCAGTTAGGGGTGACCAGTCCGGCAGAGGAGAGAAGTTGAGGGTGACCGGGCCTGCAGGGAAAGGCAATTGTGGGAGATGCAGGCCTGCAAGGGAGAGCAGTTAGGAGTGACCTGGCCTGCAGGGGAGGACAGTTAGGGGTGATCAGACCTACAGGAGAGCAGTTAGGCATCAATCAGGCTGGCAGGGAAGTGGTTAGGGGATGATCAGGCTGGCAGGCAGAAGCATTTAGGGGCAATCAGGAAAGCAGGAGGCGAGCAGTTAGGAGCCAGCAGTCCCTTCCAGATTGTGAAAGGGATACTCACTGGGATTGGGCCTAAATGGGTAGTTGGACATCCCTTGAGGGGCCACAGATTGGAGAGGGTGCAGGCTAGGCTAAGGAACACCCGCCCCCATGCACAAAATTTGTGCACCAGGTCTCTAGTCTTTTCATAAGTCTATTGAGCATTTGTATGTCCTCTTTGAAAAAATATCTATTCAAGTCTTCAGTCTATTTTTTAATTGGATTGTTGTTGGATTTGGTGTTTTTTTTTTTGGATGTGTTTAGGATTATGAATTCTTTATAAATTAAAATTGAAATATTTATTGTTGAAATTATTATATATATTTCCTTTTTTTCTCCCATTAACTCCATATAGCCTACCCCCAAGGCCACTACCACTCTATTGTTTGTGACCTTGTGTTATGCATATATTCATACAAGTTCTTTAATTGATCTTTCCACTCATCCACCCTCAACTTTCCTCTGAAATTCAATAGTCTATTCCATGCTTCTATGTCTCTAGAGATATTTTGTTCAAGTTTATTTTGTTCATTATATTTCACATAAGAATGAGATCATGTGATACTTGTCTTTTTCTGACTGGCTTATTTTGTTTAGCATAATACTTTCCTATGGGTAGAGCATTGACCTGTGACCTGAAAGATCCTGGGTTCAATTCCAGTAAAGGGCATGTACCTTGGTGGCAGGCTCAATCCCCAGCCTTGGTTGGGTGCATGCTGGAGGCAACCAATCAATAGTATTTCTTTCATATTAATGTGTCTTTCTCTATGTCTCCCCACTCCCTTCCACTTTCTCTAAAAATTAATTGAAACATATTCTTGGATGAAGGATAACAATAAAATAAAATAGTTTTGTTCCCCTTTAAAAAATGTCTCAATACATTTTGGATATTAAGTTCTTATCACATATATTATTGGCAAACTAGAGGCCTGGTGCATGAAATTTGTCCACAGGGGGAAAGTGGGAGAGGAGGTGTTGTCCCTCAATCCAGCCTGCACCCTCTCCAATCCGGAACCCCTCAGGGGATATCTGACTACTGATTTTGGCCGGATTCCTATGGGCCAAAACCGGCAGTCATACATCCCTTTCTCAATCTGGGACTGCTGGCTCCTAACTGGTCACCTGCCTGCCTGCCTAATTGCCCCTAAACTCTCTGCTTGCCTGACTGATTGCTCCTAACTGCCATCCCCTGCTGGCCTGATGGTCCCTAACTGTCCTCCCCCACCAGTCTAATGCGCCCTAACTGCCTCTGCCTTGGCCCCTGCCACCATGGATTTGTCCAAAGGGAAGGCAGGATGACTATAAGATGTCTGGTTGACCCAGTCTAATTAGCATATTATCCTTTTATTAGTTTAGATATATCCTTCAGTTTAATAGGTTGTCTTCTCATTTTGTTGATGGTTTCCCTGCAATACAAAAGCTTTTTACTCTGAAATAGTTCCATCTGTGTGTGTTTTTTTCCACCTTGCCTGTGAAGATATAGCAGAAAATAATATTATTAAAAGCAATGCCAGAGATTTTACTACCTGTGATTTCTTCTAGGAGTTTGGTGGTTTTGTGTTACATATACATTTTTGTCTATTTTGAGTTTATTCTTATATATGGTTTAAGAAGGTAGTTTAGTTTCATTTATCTATCCAATTTTCTCCACACTATTTATTGAATTGACTTACTTTATCACATTGTATATTCTTGCTTCTTTTCTAAGATATAAATTGACCATATATGTGTGAGTTCTATCTGCACTCTCCATTCTGTTAATTGATCTATTAGAGGTCCGGTGCACGAAATTCATGCATGAAGGTGGGGGAGTGGAAGTTGGTCCCTCAGCCCAGCCTATACCCTCTCCAATATGGGACCCCTGGGGGCAGTCAGATATCCCTCTTGCAATTCAGGACCACAGCCTCCTAACCACTTGCCTATCTGCTTGCCTGATCACCTCTAATCACCTCTGCCTGCTGGCTTGATGCCCCTAACTGCTTCTCTGCTGACCTGATCACCCCTAACTACTCTCCCCCATTGGGCTGCTCACCCCTAACTGCCTTCTCCTGCTGCCCTGATGGCCCCTAACTGCTCTCCCCTGCCAGACTGATCTCCCATAATTGCCGACACCCTGCTGTGTGGGTCTTTCTTGTGGGTATTGGCTCCCTCCTCCCTCCTGTCATAGTTTGGAGTCTGCTGCAGGACTCAGAGTCCCCATCCACCAGTATGCACCTTAAAATTGTGTGAGACCCAGACTTGGACAGCCCCACCTCAATTGGGGGAGAACTAGGCTGGGTTAGCCCCACCCCCATCAAACCCAACCCATGTGTCATGTCTCCGTCCAGCGCCAGGCAGAGACACAACCTTTTGCTGATTGTTGTGAGGGCACAACAACCATTTGTATATTAGCCTTTTATTGTTAGAGATGTGTCTGTTTTTATGCCAGTACCCTGCTATTTTGATTACTATAGCCTTGAATTATAATTTGATATCAGGTAGCATGATACTGACAAATTTGTTCTTTTGCTAATGAGTTTGCTGCCCACTATCCTAGGGGGATGTCAGAGAGCTGGTTTCAGCCTGATTCCCACAGGCCAGGCTGAGGGATCCCGAAGGTTCATGAATCTATGCACTGGGCCTTTAATGTTGAATAAAAGAGGTTCAAGTAGACAACCTTATTTTGTTCCTGATCTTAAGTAAAAAGCTTTCGGCTTTTCATGGTGGAATATGGTATTAGCTGAGGGTTTATGTGTCCTTTATTAATGTTGAGGTATGTTCCCTCTACTACTACTTTGCTGAGAGTTTTTATCTTCAAGGGATTTTGTATTTTATCAAATGCTTTTTTCTATCTATTGATGTGATCATATGACACCTTTCAGGGTTTTGATATGATAATCATGTTAAATGAGTTCAGGATTTTGAACCTATCTTACATCCCAGAAATAAATCCCACTTGTTTATGGTAAAAGACCTTTTAAATGAATTGCTGAATTCAGTTTAATATTTTTGGATGGTTTTTCTATCTGTGTTCCTGAGGGATATTTGCCTATCATTTTCTTTTTTTAAAATAATGTCTTTGGTTTTGGAATAAAGGTAATGGTGGCCTTGTAAATTAATTTTAGAGCTTTCCCTTCTCTTATTTTTTTTAATAGTTTGAGAAGTTATTATTTTTTCATTTTTGGTAAATTTCACCTATGAAGCCATTCCTTCCAGGACATATGTTTATTTTGTCGGTTTTTTAAATTACTAATTTGATTTTCTTGTTTGTGTCCAATAATGTATCTATTTCTTCCAGATTGTCCAATTTGTTGACACATAACTGTAGTATTTCCTTATGATCCCTTTCATTTCTATAGTTTCAGTTGTCATATAGCCTCTTTCATGTCTGATTTTATTTAAGTTCTCTCTATTTTTTCTTGATGAGTCTTGTTACAGGTATATTAATTTTTTTTATCTTTTCAAAGAATCATTTCTTGGTTTCAATGACCCTTTGTGTTGTTTTTATTCTATTTTGTTGATGTCTACTCTGATCTTTATTATTTCCACCTTCATATTAACTTTTTTTAAAAATTGTTCTTTTACACCTAAAGGAACAAATTGGTGTAATTTAGAATATTAGATTGTTTATTTGAGATGTTGCTTGTTTTTGAGATAGGCCTGTATTACTATGAATTTCCCTCTAATGACTGTTTCACTTGTCTGATAGATTTTGAATTGTTGTGTTTTCCTTTTTCTCTGTATCACAGTACCTTTCAATTTATTTCTTGCCTTCATTGCTAACCTATTTATAATTTAGTAGCATGTTTTATCCTCCATATTTTTAGTGTTTTTCAGTTTTATTCTTTCAATTGATTTCTAGTTTCATACCATTATAGTAAAAAAAAGATGCTTGATATGATTTTAATCTTCTTACATCAATTGAGACTAGTTATGCAAACTATCATATGGTATATCATGAAAATGTTCTATGTATAGCTGAAAATAATGTATATCCTATTGCTTTGGTGTATAATACTCTAAAAATATCAATTAAATCTACATGTAATCTAATGTGTCATTTAAGGCTATTATTTCCTTATTGATTTACTGTCAGGTTATTCTATCCATTGATGTCAATAGAGTATTAAAATCTCCTACTATGAGTATATTATTGTTTTTATCTTTCTTCATGTCCATCTATATGTATATTATTTATTTAGGAATTCCTATATTGAGTACATAAATGTTTACAAGGGTTATATCCTATTGTTAGATTAATGACATTATCAATATAAAATGTCCCTTTTTTCTCTTATTGCCTTTGATTTAAACTCTATTTTGTTGGTAGAAGCATGGCTACCTCAGCATTATTTTATTTGTTTTCATTTTCATGAAATATCTCCTTCTATCCCATTACTTTCAGTAGTATGTATCTTTAGACCTAAATTATCCTGTACATAGCATGTGTATGGCTCTTGTTTTCTTATTCATTCTGCTACCTTATGTCTTTTGATTGGACCATTTAATCCATTTCTTTTAAAGTGATTATTGATAGGCATGTAGTTGTTGGCATTTTATTATTCATATTTACATTCCTTTCCCCCTTCTTCTTAAAGAAGTCCCTGTAATATTTCTTGTAATATGGTTTAGAGGGGATGAACTCTTTAGTTTTTTTCTTGTTTAGGAAGATCTTTATCTCACATTCAACTTTAAAGTATTACCTTGCTTTCTAGAGTACTCTTGGTCGTAGGTCCTTGCTTTTCATCATTTGAATATTATTTGTCAGTCTCTTTTAGCCTGCAAAGTTTTTATTTAGAAATCAGCTGACAGTCATATGGGAGTTGCCTTATAGGTAACTGCTTTCCTCTTGCTACTTTTAAGTTTCTCTCTTTTTCTATTACCTTTACCATTTTAATTATGATGTGTCTTGGGTGTGGGCCTCTTTGTGTTAATCTTGTTTGGGACTTCTGCACTTCCTTGACTTGTATTTCTATTTGCTTCATCAGGTTAGGGAATTTTTCAATGAATATTTCTTTTTTAAAAAAATTCTTTATTGTTTAAAGTATCACATATGTCTATTTTTTCTCCCATTGAGCTCTCCCCAGTCATTCCCACCCACCTCCTAGCACATGTTCTCACCCCCCTACTATCTATGTCCATGGGTTAATGCTTATATGATGCATCCAAGTCCTTTGGTTGATCTCTCACTCCCCTCCCTGCCTTCCCTGTGATGCAAATGTTAATATTCTTGATATTGTCCAAAAGTCTCTGGAACTATCCTCAACTTTTTAATTCACTTTTCTTTTTGCTATTATGATTAGGTGGTTTCTGTGACTTTGCCTCCCAAATTGCTGATTTCATCTTCTACATCATTTAATCTGCTGTTGAGTCTTTTAGTATATTCTCCATTTCAGATACTGTACTCTTAATTTCTGATTCATTCCTTTTTATGGTCCCTATGTCCTGTCTTATGCATACTGTCTGTTTAAGTTCTCACTGAGTTCATTGATTCTTCTCCTAAGTTCCTTGAACATGCTTACAAGCAATTTTTGAACTATGTATCCGGTAAATTGCTTGCCTACATTTTGTTTAGTTCTTTTTTTTCCCTTTGCTCTTTCATTTGAGACATGCATCTTTGTCTCCTCATTTTGGTTATATCTCTGTGTTTGTTTTTTGTGTATTAGGTAGATCTGCTATGTCTTTCACTCATGACATGATGGCCTTATGTAATAGGTATCCTGTAAGGCCCAGTAATACCATCTCCCTGATCACCTGATCCAGGTGCTCTAGGCGTGTTCTTTGTGTATGTTGTGTGTTCTCCTATTATATTTGAGCCTTCATTGCTATGAGCACAAAAGTAGGTCAGATTCACCCTCAGGCTGACTGGCTGTGAAAATTGGCCATAGCCACAGCATATGAGCTGCTGTGCATGGATGATCCTAGAGTGGTATTTTCCATAGTGGAGTCTTGTGTCCACAGAGACCACCCTTGGGTTTTGCAGATTGTGAATATGATTGGGTTGTTCTTTGTTGTGGGTTGAAGTTGGGCAATGGGTATGTTGGTTCTAGGGCATCTGAGGAGGGGGCTCTGGGATAGGATGATGTCAGACACTGCCAGTGACCACCCTGGGGCTACCAGTTAGTACATACAAAGTGTTCTATAGTTGATAACTGCCTGTGCTGGATCTGGATGCATGTTGGAAATACCACACTGCGAACCAAGACTGGTTGTTGCAAGTACTGGGACTGAACCAGGTCAGCAAAAGGAGAGGGCCCCCAAGACTAGCCATTGCCTGCCTATTGCCCATAAGACTTGGAGCTGTAAGATTCTTGGGTGGATCACAAGTTGGGTCAGGCAGTGCTTTAGGAAGTCACTAGGGTGGGGGAAATGGTATTATCAGGTTAACGCAAATTCAGATATAATATACATTTATGACATTGAGCAAATATTGAGCCTGAGTCGCTTAAAGTAAGTTATAGGGTGCACTGAGACCAGCCTCCTGCTTGAGGCCTGTGGAACCTTAAGGGTTTTTAAAGACAGACTATGGAGATGGCCAAGGCTGGATGAAAAGTTATTGGGCGGTGTGAGAGTTGAGTGAGGCATGGTGGGAGGGAGTTTAAGGTGGAGCAGGTGGAGTTGAAAAGGTTAATGCAAATCAAGATTTGGCCAAGTGGGAGGAGGGCTCAGCACAGTGGCAATGGTGGTGATCCCTCCAGCCCTCACCTGGAAGGCATTCAACTCAACTTCTCCTGTATGATTTTTAGTGGCCTCCTGAGTCACTGTCCCTCCACTGAAGCCCAAGCTGAGTGCATGCACATGAGTCTGAGTGAAAGCCCTTTAAGAGGGCTCCTATGTTTTCCAGCAGTCTTTAGTCTCACTTTGGCATGTGGAATCCCCACAGATTTTCACATCTAGATGATGTAGGCTCTTCTTCCTGGCACTGCTGTTGTGAGGCCAGCCCATTTTGTTCCTTCTACCCTTCTCATTGTGGCTGCTTCTTTTTATTTTTAATTATAAAACTTCTGTTCAGATAGTTTCCAGATGGCTCTTCAGGTTGATTGTCCTATAATTTGATTGTTATTTTGATGTGGTCATGGGAGGAGACGAGCCATCTTTTCCTGACTCTCAACCAAGAGATTTAAGTGTAAATAAGTTATGGTCTTTTGTGTCTTAGAAAGATAACGTCTAATAATCTGGTGATGATGAGATAGGAATGATGAGGACTGGAAACAGTTCCACAGTTTGCTTCACCATTTATCCATCAAAAGAGTACTTGGGTAATTTCCAGTTTGTAGCTGTTACAAATAACATTGCTAAAAGTGTTCATGTACTGTTTTGTGTGAAAACCTAAATTTTCTGTGTCTGGGACTAATATGCAAGAGTGAAATTGCTGGGTATGATAAGAATTGACAAGTTGATTGTCAAAGTATCTATACACTTGCATTTTTTACAGCAATGCATGAGTTATCATGTTTTCTGCATTCTTATCAGGATTTGATAAATCACTATTTTTTTTTATCTAGATCATTCTGTTAGGAGAAATGTGATATGTCATTGTGGTTTTAATTTGTCTTTATCCAATGACTTATTATGTCAGTCATATTGTAATGTGATTGTTTGCTATCTATATATTCCTTCCGTCTATTCCATGTTTTTCTTTGCCTATTTTTCTACTATTTTGTTTAAGTTTTGGGTATGAATTTAAAAAGATATATATATTGGTAACTACATGACTTACAAATACTAGACCGTAGTTTGTCTTTTTATCCTCTTTAAAGGCTACTTTTCAGTTAAAATGTCTTTCATTTGACCAAATCTAAATTGTCTTTGAGGTTTATGATTTGTTCTCATGTGCATATAGCCCTAGATCAACAAAATTTTTTTGTGATTTTTGTCACATAGTTGCACAATTTTATCTTTTACTATTTTTAATCACTGTTCTATATATTAGACCCTCAGAACTTATTGATTTTGTAACTGGAAATTTGTACACTTAGACCAACATCTTCCCAATTCCTCCAATTTCTAGCCCCTGATAACTTTTGGGAATAACTTCTAATGAACACAAAACTTCTTTTTAGGGTGATTAAAATATTCTAAAATATTTTCTAAAATTGGTTGTAGTGAGAATTACATAACTTGGTGAAGAAAATAAAATTGTTGCATTGAACACCTAAATTCGTGAATTGCATGGTTTATATAAATAATATATTTTAATAAAGCTATTACAAAATAATTGACTCTTCAAACAAAAATAATTACAGTTTATAACATATACAGTGACTTTGTTGAACTCATGTGGAGAACCAACTAAATGTTTTATATATAAAGAGAACTACATGTCTAAAGCTCTGTTTTGCCAATAATGCATTTTAGTTTTATAATAGAATCCTTAGTTGAGTATGCTTTATTAAGTCTTATGAGTTCTTTGAAATATCCAAACTTGTGGAATTATTGCAAGCAAAAATTAGTAACCTAAGTGAGAAACTGAAACTGCGTATGGTTTTATTTTAAAACATGTAGACGTGCATGGGAGATAATGTTAATAATTTCAGAGATTGAAAATTTACAATTTCCTTTTTAAATAGCAAGTTATTTAACATAGAAAGTATTTGATGCCCTGCCCCTGTGCCACTTACAATAAAAGGCTATGTCTTGATCAAGTTCTCAAGACTGAGAAAGTGTTTCTTGATAACAAATAGAAAGGTGAGTAGATATAAATACATTATTAATGAAACAAATTTCTGAGAAATGCAATTCATTTTCTCATAAAATCTTCTGTTGGTTCCCTATTTGGTTTCAAAATCTTAACTTATTTGTATCCATCTTTTAATATATATCAGAAGAGATATATATGTATACATACTGACAATAAACTATAAGAAACCAAAATTATAAAAATGCCGTTTATATATTTTTAAAAATAACAGATACTTAGGTAAACTATAACAATTTTTATAATATATATATTACATAATAATATAATTAATATAATATAATATAATATAATATAATATAATATGATATAATATAATATAAATTTATGACACTGGTCAATGACCTGTACAATTTATGATAATAAATTATTTGTATAATCATATTTACCCATCAAATTCTGGGATCTTTCTGTTGCAGGTTTTCCTGATTTCATTTAGATTCTTGATTACAATGATGGAATATATACAAAAGGGCAATGCAAGGAAGAAACTAAGAAAACGCCAATTATTCTGATGTGCATTGTAGTCTTTTTTAATAACTATAGCTAGAAATAAAACATAAGAGATCAGTAGATATGCACTGAATATTTAAATACATTTATATTTCTTTCATTTCAAATATATATATGCAATATGCACACACACACATATATAATACAATTAAAATTTTAATACCTTGCAAGCTCATATAGAGAAAAAAAAACAAAAAACATTTAAGTCACAAACTAAAATTACAATGATAATTTAAAAATATATTTCTTGTTTGTATTTTATGCATATTTGTTTAATTATTCTGCCACTGTGGACATGTTTTTTTAATATATGTATATATTTTATTGATTTTTTTCACAAAGAGGAAGGGAAGGGACAGAGAGCCAGAAACATCAATGAGAGAGAAACACTGATCAGCCGCCTCCTGCACACCTCCAACTAGGATGTGCCCACAACCAAGGTACATGCCCCCGACCAGAATCGAACCTGGGACCCTTGAGTCCACAGGCCAACGCTCTATCCTCTGAACCAAACCAGTTTCGGCTGTGGACATGTTTTGAGTATTATTGCTTACTACATTCAACTTCTTTATGACATGTATACCTTAAAAAGTAAAACATTAGTAAGGCTTAAATTACAAATATAAAATGAAATGTTTTGTAAAGAAAAAAACAAAAAAAATTACAAAACCTATCCTCACCTGGTGGGCATGGCTCAGTGTTTGAGCTTTGACTTATGAACCAGAAAGTCAAGGTTTGATTGCTGATCAGGGCACATGCGTGGGTGGGGGACTCTATCCTTAATGTGGGGCATGCAGGAGGCAGATGAGCAGTGGTTCTCTCTCATCACTAATGTCTCTCCCTCCCTCCCTCCCTTCCTCTCTTTCCTCTCTCTCTTCCTCTCCTTTCCTCTCTGAAAGCAATTTAAAAATAAATAAATATGTAAAAAAATTTAAAGACCCTATCTGCCTCACTTGCCAAGTCACATGATTTCTCTCTGTAGAGGAAATGATTTTTATTTATTTATTTTTTAAAATACGTTTTATTGATTTTTCTACAGAAAGGAAGGGAGAGGGATAGAGAGCTAGAAACATCGATGAGAGAGAAACATCGACCAGCTGCCTCCTGCACAATCCCACTGGGAATGTGCCTGCAACCAAGGTACATGCCCTTGACAGGAATCAAACCTGGGACCCTTCAGTCCACAGGCCGATGCTCTATTCACTGAACAAAACCAGTCTTGGGGAGGAAATGATTTTTAAATGGTTTGTGTTTCTCCATTTAGTATTTATATTTTATACATATAAATAAAATTCACATCTATTCTTATCTTTGTACCTATATCTATGTCTATATAACTATATGTAATATGGTGTATGTATTTTTTCTCTGATTAACATTCTGTAAAACATATTATACCCTTTTACTATTCCTTACACTTAAAAAATTGAAGTATTGGTGATAACATTGGCAAATATGTTCTCCATGCAGTGGTCTTTCTTGTTGTTTTGTTGGATTCTTTTGCTGTGCAAAAGCTTTTTATTTTGGTGTAGTCCCAGTTGCTTACTTTCTCTTTAGTTTCCAGTTGCCCTAGGAGCTGTATTGGTGAATAAACAGCTTTGGCATACGTCTGATATTTTGCTGCCTATGGACTCCTCTAGTATTTTTATGGTTTCCCATTTTATGTTTAAGTCCTTTATCCATTTTGAGTTTATTTTTGTGTATGGTATAAGTTGATGGTCTAGTTTCATATTTTTTGTGCATGCATCTCTCCAATTTTCCCAACACCATTTATTGAAGAGACTGTCTTGACTCCATTTTATGTTCTTGCCTTTTTTGTCAAATATTAATTGGGCATAGTGGTTTGGGCCAATTTCTGAGTTCTCTATTCTATTCCATTGACCTACATATCTGTTCTAGTGCCAGTACCAGGCAGTTTTGAGAACAGTGGCTTTGTAATACAGCTTGATATCTGATATTGAGATTCCACCTTCTTTGTTCTTCTTTCTCAGGATTGCTGCAGCTATTTGTGTTCTTTTTTTATTCCAGATGAATTTTTGGAGAGTTCGCTGTAGGTCCATAAAATATGCTGCTGGTATATTAATAGGGAGTGCATTGAATCTATAGATTGCTTTGGGTAGTATGGAGATTTTAATGATGTTGATTCTACCAATCCATGAACATGGTACGTTTTGCCATCTGTTTATATCTTCCTCTATCTCTTTTTTTCAGTATCCTGTAGTTGTCTGAGTATAGGTCTGTTACCTCACTATTGGTGTATAGAAATACAACTTAATAAAAGGAAGATAAACAACCCAATGAAAAAAATGGGCAATGAACCTAATAGATACTTTTCAAAAGAAGACATAAAGAAAGCCAAGAGACATGAAAACATGCTCAAAGTCATTTGCATTGTCATTTTGATATGATATCAATCTTCTTGAATGTACCAAGACTTGTTTTGTACCCTAACATGTGGTCTATGTTAGATAATGTTTCATGTGCACTAAATTTAAGTTTCATTAATTTATTTTGCTTGAGGTTTATGTATATTCTTATATCTGAGTGCTAATATTTTTCATCTTGTTTAGGAAATTTGGCAGGATTATTTTAAAAAATATTTTTTCTGTACATTCATTCTCTCTTTTTTTTCATTTTCACCTGAATTTTGTTACATATATGTAAGAATTATTGATATCATGCCATAAACACAATAAGTATCATGTGTTTCTCCTATTTTTATAATCATAATCTAATACTATTGCCTTATGAAAAATATCACATGTAATTTTCTATCATTATTCTATCATGGCAAAAGTCTTTGTGACTACTCCTCTTTGATCATTTTTTTAAGAATCATTAGTAATCTTAGACATTGTTCTGAAATATTGCTGCTTCCTGAAATTATATCCAAATCTCTTATTGCATTAACACTGTATACTTTTATATCATTATATGAATTAAATTAATTATAAACTAACAAAGGAATAGAAATTCTTGATGTCCCTACTGAGTTGGAAACATTATTATAAAATTCCCATGACTTCCCACAGATACCATCATATGGATTTTTTCACAGGTGAACCAAACTCTAGTTAGTCAAAACTAGATTCATTATCTTATGATGTGTCCATCCACACATTATTTTATGACAACATGATATATCATCATTACACATTCTTCTCTATGTGCCAAATATGACTGATCGTGCCTTATTCTTTATGATTCACAGATATTTGATATCATGTAGCTACTTATTTATCTTCAATTTCATTATTTACTTCAGGTCTTTATAAGTAAGGCAATTGCATTTCAAATAACTTATCTTAATTCAGACTCACATTATAATACCTATTTTCCACAGTGCTACATGAGTAGACTTTCTGAAATGTGGATCTTAGTTTTATTGCCTTACCAGATACTTAATAACATGTTTGTAGAGTAAAGGTATTAATAAATAAATGAATGTTTGAATCAATAAATAGTTTATGGCACTTGTGTTTATTCATGGGAACAAGAGACAGTATAAAATGTAATTTGCTATTATTTTAAAATTAATATATATTTATATTTTGCCAAATGTTATTGTCAAAATATAATTCAGAATAAGTACCTTATGCTTTGGTTGTTTTTTAGTAACCTACAATTTTTTTATATTTTGGAATACAAATCATTTGTGTGGTGATTGTTCTTCCATATTTGAATTTATTTTGAATTCATACTATGATATTTATTGCAATTTAAGAGTACAATATTCTAACTAATTTTACTAAAATTATTAAAAGTCAATGTCTGTGAAAAAAATTCTCATCACAAATTTTGTTTGACAACAATTTAATTAAAGCCACTCTTCATGATAAGTTTTAATTACTCAGAAGATATTGAAAGATATGACTTGGCAGTACATTTCTCTATTTTATAAAAGAAAGTTCTATTTTTGTTTTCAAAGTTTAATTTTTACTCACCAGATTTTTGAACATTTCCATCATCAATACTTCCTCCTGGCGAACCTATTTGAAATTCACAATCTGGAGGCCGATAGCCAGGAAAGCAATGGCAATTGCCCAAATTATTACATATCTGAAATATAAAAACATATAATCGTTATAAATTATGTTAGGCTATATATATTAGTATCATGTTAGTATATGTATATGCCTAAATTCAAAAGAGTAAAATCATTATTTTTTAAAGTTTATTAAGAATATATTCTGTCCTATTCTTTTAACAAGGATACATTCTGAAAAAAGCATGGTTAAATGATTTTGTCATTGTGTAAACATCATAGAGTACACTTACATGATCATAGATGGTAGATAACCTACTACACGTCTAGGCTATATGGTATAGCCTATTGTTGTGAGTCTACAAGCCTATACAGCACGTTAATGTGCAAAACTACACACGATCAAATCAGGCACAAGAGAAAATGATGCAATTAAGAAATGTGATGAACACAAGCTGCATGAGGCTGCTGCCAGTATGTAAGACATACTGTTTTACAGCTAACATTTTTAATAAGTAGAAAGAGTACGCTCTAACATCATGATAAAAAGCACAGCGTAATAAATACATGAGTCAGTAATGTAACTGTTTATTTTGATTCTCAAACATTATGTACTGTATGTAATTGTGGTACACTTTTACACAACTGTCAACACATTAGATTTCTTTATACCGGCCATGCTACATGTGAATAATTCACTATGCGATGAAGCTCCCACAGCTAAGACAGCTGCAATGTCATGGGTAATAGTAATTTTTCAACTCCATTTAATCTCAGATACTGTCTTTGACAGAAATGTTGTTATGTGGTGCATGACGCTAATATGAAAAATAGGTTAGAAAAAGTAGTGACAATTTTGACAACATAATAATGAATGAATTCACTACCCACATGATAGTATATTTCTGGCCTCTACATTTTGACTATTTTTAATAAGTACTTTGTCTTCCTGACCATTTTTAAAAATTATTTTTATTTAACTATAGTTGGTATATAATCTTATATTAGTTTCAGGTGTACTAAAGAGTAATTTGACACATTTTTAAACCTTACAGTGTGACTACTCCACTAATTCCCGTAATCATAAGATTTAACAAAATTATGTACAAGGCATTCACAGAAGAAAGCATATCATTGAATGATGTTAGATTTTTCACAAATATTATATCAATTTATTTTCAAAATACTTACTTTCCCCACTTCCATATTTAATTTCTTCACAAAATATTGTGATAAAGTTACCATCAATAGACTTGACCACTTTCATTTCTTATCCCAGCCCTTTTTAGAAGTGCAACACTATTATGAAACCATGTGTATTTCATTTTAAGTGAATATATTTTCCAAACTAACATAGATGCAAAAACTTTTTCAAATGAACTATAAAATAAAACTTTAGGATAAAGCTTGCATCATTAACAATTTACATTCTGTGCACTTTACATGTTATTTATGTTTTTCTATTTGAATGGTTTACTATTAATTTTCATTTAAAAGTAAAATTTTGTGAAATTAAAAAATTAAAATATATAAAACTGAGAGTCCTCACTAACTTTTACCTCCAACTGCTAAGCATTTTCTGCATTTTATTCATATATATTCATATATAAACATTGATACCCACATCCACAAACATACATCAACACACATTCCACACATTCATGGTTTTTTACCAAACTAATATCACTAATATTATACCATGAACCTATTTTCCTATCTTTCTGTATAGACATAGGACTGGCATATTTAAAAAATAGACTCACAATATTAAATTGTAGAGATATTTAATATAATTCTGCAGATTATCTGTCCTGTCCATTTGCAGTCATACTGATAAATTGTTTGTGTTTGAAGATTATCCAAACTTTAAAAACTTTTCCCTTACATATAAAAGGTGATTTCAATAAAATGAGTTTGAATAACACCCTTGAATTTACACAAAGTATTTTAAATATGCATACCTCTATCGTGGGATAATTAGTACACTGATTGCAAATATTTTAATACAAAGATTTGAAATTAGGATTGTAATATGATTTACTTATCATTTTAATTCTAATCCATAATTGTTTTCCCTCCCTGAATTAATTTGTGACTATAATACAAAGGTTTCTATCATTGTATTTTGATTAATTTAATGGAAGAAAAATGTGGTCAGCTAGAGCAGAAGCAATAACTAATAAATAATATTTTATAAATATTCCTAAATAATGACTTGACATTCAGACTGGATATGAAAATTGACATTATAATAGAAGAAATGGAAGAAAAACCACAAACCTTAGGTACTTGTCAGGTCAGCGACATTCTGCAGAAAGTAAGGGGAATTAAACTCGCATCACATTTTTTACTCTCTGAAAGGACGGAAAGCAACAGAGCAGTACAACAGAATTTACAAGTTTGGGAGAAGAAGGGGACATCTTTTGTAAGGTGGCAAAAATATTTGCATTGTTGATATGCAACATCTCTAAATGTATAACCTCTCACATACATTTTCTTTCTACTTTTTGAAAAACTATTCCAGCACTCCACACCTCCCATTAAATTGAAAATCAATGTCATATTAGGAAGAACATATTTCCTAGAATTACAAATCTCTATGTATTATAATTTTATCTCTAACAAATTTTTAGGAAAAAAAATCTGCCCTAGCTGGTTTGGCTCAATGGATAGAGTGTCGGCCTGCATATTGAAGGGTCCTGGGTTCAATTCCGGTAAAGGGCACATGCCCGGGGTTGTGAGCTTACCCCAGTAGGGGACGTGCAGGAGGCAGCCAATCAATGATTCTTTTATCATTGATGCTTCTATCTTTCTCTTTCTCCCTCTCCCTTCTTCTCTGAAATCAATGAAAAATATATATATATTTTAAATAAGTTAATGCATAGAATCCTTCAGGGATCTCAAAGTCAAAGTTGCTACACAAATCACAAGTTAGAAGTGAAAGATGAACAGTATGGAAAAATATAAAAATGGGCAAGACTTAAATGTGTGTGCAGGATTAAATGCTTTTATATAAGATTGGTATAAAGATAGAGGAATAAGAACAATAAAAAATGTTAGAATTGCAAGGTAACTCGTTACAAAGCAAAACAAAAAACACAAAACAAAACAACAAAAACAATTATAGCCTAGAATTTCTTTTTTATTTGAGCAAGGATAAATAAGGGAAGGAATTTAATAGTAATTAATTCATTTAAAATGAAAGGAAATGTATAAGGGGGTAATGAAAGAAATAAATAATACGTGAAAGAATAAATAAACTATAATAAATCTAGACAACATAGATTTACATGGTTTAAACCATGGTAAAAATGAATGAGCTATTAAGCCATGAAAAGACATACTGTTAATTGAAAGAGCCACTCTGAGAAGGCCACATACCAAATGTTTCTAACTAAATGACATTCTAGAAAAGACACAATTGTGAAGACAGTGAAAAGATTAGTGGCTGCCTTAGGTTAACATGGGGGAGGTACAAAAAGCGGAAGCATAGAAAAATTTTAGTGAAAATAATCTGATGACACCATAATGACAGGCACATGTAATTAAATAGTTGTCCAAACTCATAGAATATACAATACCAAAGGTGAACTGTAATGTAAACTATGGACTTTAGGTGATTATGATGTATCAATGTAGGACCATCAATTGCAACAAATGCAACACTTTACTGTAGAGTGTTGATAACAGGAAAAGCAATGCATGTGTTGGTCCAAGAGATATATGTAAAATTTCTGTTACATTTTCCTCAATATTTCTATGAACCTAAAACTGCTCTAAAATATGGTAATTTTTGTTTTTTAATTCTTAACTGAGACTATTTTTTCCCATTGATTTCCAGAGAGAATGAGATAGAGAGAGAGAGAAAGAGAAACATTGATGTGCGACACACATCAATTGGTTGCCTTCTGCATTGAACCTGTAACCCAGGAACGTGCCCTTGAATGGGAATCAAACTCAGGATCATTTGGTCTGGGGGCAGACATTCTAACCACTCTGCAGTATTGAATTTTCAGCAAAGCTAAAAATATAATTTTGATAATAACAAAGGTAGTTCATGAATGAAAAATAAACAATACTAATTAACCTCCAACATATCACAGTTAATGAAATTTCTGAATAAATACATGCAGTTCATAAAATTGAACTGTAATCCTATATAATAAAAACCAAGGTGATGTCATGCCCTCTTGTGATGCTCTCACAGGACATCATTATAAGATGGCAGGCAGGGGAGGGCAGTTGGGGGCAACCAGGCCTGCAGGGGAGTGAAGTTGGGGGTGATTGGGCTGGCAGGGGAGGGCAATTGAGGGTTATCAGGCCTTTAGAGGAGTCGTTAGGACTCAATCAGGCTGGCAGGGAAGTGGTTAAGGGGCTATCAAGCTGGCAGGCAGAAGTGGTTAGGGGCAACCAGGCAGGCAGGCAGGTGAGCAGTTAGGAGCCAACAGTCCCGGATTGTGAGAGGGATGTCCAACTGCCAGTTTAGGCTTGATACTGCACTCAGACATCTCTCAAGGGGTCCCAGATTGGAGAGGGTGCAGGCTGAGGGACACCCCATACCCCTATTCATGAATTTCATGCACCAGGCCTTTACTTGTAAATAATAGAGTTGTTGATATTTAAACACTGATTCCCCTAGATTCAGTTAAATTTTATTTGACATTTTCATTACTTTTAAATAGTTTTCTTTTTAAAACATTTTACTTGTGAAATATAACATATAGAAAAGTAAAAAATATAGAAAAGTTATTTATTTCTTATATCTTATTTCACAGTAAAAAAAAACTTTTAACAAAATAAAAAATACGTTAAAATCTAATATAAAAATTAAGCTTAAATAGTGATAAATTAAGAAAAATTTATATCCTATAAAACAAAGTATCAATAATTTATAACTTTGTTTTGAGGTCTTATGATAGATATTAAAGCTGAGGCTGACAACAAATCATTGAACAAAGGAAAGCAAAAGATCAGGCCAACAATTTTAACTGTAGAAAAAACAAAACATAGCCCAGACAGTGTGGCTAAATGGTTGGGTATTGACCTATGAACCAGGATATCACAGTTAGATACGCGGTCAGGGCACATGCCCGGGTTGTGGGCTTGATCCCCAGTAGGGGGGGGCATGGAGGAAGAAGGCAGCTGATCAGTGATTCTCATCATTGATGTTATCTCTCTCCACCTCCACCTTCCTCTCTGAAATAAGTAAAATGATGTTTTGTTCTGGTTTTTCTATGCATAGAAAACCCAGAACAAACATTTAGATATGATTAAACTTATATGATACTCTGGAAATGACAAAAATTATAGGACAGGAGAATATAATAGTGGTTGTCAAGCACTGGAGGGAGTGTGCAGGAAGGAAGAGTAAGTGTGACTATAAAGAGGTAGAATGAGAATTTTGTAATGATGGCATAGCTCTGTATTTGTATTGCAATGGTTGTTATACATTCTACACTTGTGATAACAGGGGCATGGAACTATGTGAACAAACTATACTCATGTGAATTTCATAGTTTTGATTTTGTACTACAATTATTTAAGATGTAACCATTGGGGGAAATTAGGAGGAAGGTACATGGCACATCTCTATACTTACATCTTTGCTCTTTCCTGTGTACATATAATTACTTCAAAATAAATAGTAAAAAGGGAAAAAAAAGATAACCAGTAAGATAAAAAAAAACCAACACACAAAGAATATAGCTACCCTTTTGCTAACAGCCCATAAAAACAAAAACAAAAAAAAACACAAAACACAAAACAAAACAAAACAAAAAAACTGAAGTCAATATAGTGGCATTTTATATCTTCTAAATCAATCACCTTTAAATTTATAAGTTGAATATTGACAAATTTAGTAAATATGGGATCATTCATCTAATATTGACTACATACAAAAGACCAAAATTATAAATTTTAAGAAGTGAAAATAAAATTAAATATGGAATAATGACAAATTTGTATTACCAGATTAACATAAAGCAGTTGAGAAGAAATAAAAAGTTTTGACATGAAAATATATTTCCTATTAGAAACCTCTTAATAGAAAACAAAACAAAAAATTCAACATGGCAATATGCTTTTTAAATATACTCTCTGTAAAATATTATTTCACCATAAATTTTGGTTATGAAGAGTATGAGGATGAACAAAATATGGTAACAATATAAAAAAAGCATTTATTTGCATTCTGAAAGAATTTATAAGTTGAGGGTGCTTACAATAAATTCAATATACAATTGGTGTATAATTAATTGGCTTAATAGTGTTTGAATTTTCTTAGCTGATTTTTTTTTATGTTAGCTAGTTCTAGGTAAGCACAGTTTAAAAGAAATGCAGTCTCTCAATTTTCTAAAGTAGGATATATTTTTTACTTTGAATTATCCAGAAAAATAACATGCAGTTTAGAACTACAAAAAGAAAAGTAACTTACCCCATTCCCTTTGCATTTTGTAGTGGGATTACAGTTATATCTCTTTGAATGAATTTCTCTGCAGGTTTTATTTTCACAATACTGAAAAAAAAATCCAAACAGTATTTTGTAATCATTGCAAATTTGATATGAAAAAAAATTGTTATATATGCATAACACATGCTCAAATTAAGATGTTTTATTCCATATCTGATTCTAGTACAATAATACTGGCATACCAATACAAAATTCTAAACAATATTAAACTTAAGAAAAAAATATGAGGGTGTTTGCTTTAACATGGCTTATGTAATGATGTCATTAATTTTGGATTTGGCTCTTACAATTATTAATGTTGTGTTATAAATAATTGGTTAGATTAATGTTAACGATTTGCCCCTCAAAAATTGGAAGAAAATTTATTAACTTTGGCTTTTGAACATGAATTAATATTTTTGAATTACCAATTATCACAAATCTTTGTTATAATAGTGATCAGAGTTATCTGGCAAGATAAATATTTTAACATAATTTGTATCCATTCTAAAATCCTTGTTATGTCTAAGTGGTTAATGCAGTGGTAATTAGTCATGTGGACATGTGACTCTTTGCCTCATTTATGTTTTTTATGAATTATCCTACTAGTTTATTTTCTTTTGACTTCCCTAAAAATGCACAGGGAATGAACACCAGGAAGTGGGATCATTAGAGCCATGTTTGAAGCTGCCTTCAGAAATAAGTCAGTCAGGAAAAGTTAAGAACCATGTGATTTCACTTGTATGTGGAATAAAAAATTAAAAGCAACTAATGAACAAACAAGAAAAACAAAGAAAAACTCATAGACTTCAGTATGAAGGTTACCAGAGGGAAGGGGGTGAGGCAGTAGCAAAGGATAAAAGGGGTCAAATATATGGTGACGGAAGATGATCTACATCATAAAAATGTACCATTGAAACCTATATAATCTTATAAACCAGTGTCATCCCAATAAAAAGTAAAAAAAAGAAGTTGCTTACCACAGCAAACAAGCTGCTGAGTCCAGATAAAAGAATTGGCTAATTGATTCACTATGTCAAGGAATTAATTTTTAATTCAGCAAGTGTTGAATGCCATTTACATGCAACATACTGATTTACAATTGCTTTAAATCTCAGAGGCCTTATGTTTGCTAAAATATGTGCCCTCATACTTCCAGGTTAACTAAGCCTGAGGACCATTTTTGTTCTCCCTTTATTTTATTCTCAAATGTATGTATAGATACATGTATACATCAGCTTGTTCATCATCACTGTAACAATGCTTTCTCAGAACAGGCTTCTTGGTAGCTTCTTCCTCTCATATTTACATTTTGGTCAAATGCATAAGAAGATGATTTAAGAAATATGAAAGCTTAATTATGTTTCTTTGTGAAGCAGGGAAAACTGAAAACTCAAAATTAGAATGTTATGATTTAAAGCTGTTAGAATTCAAAGATCTAAAATTCAGTTACCTGTCAATGCAATCTTATGCTTAAAACACATACATATTTCCTCAGATTAAGGACTGATGACAAGCTAACTGAATAAGAGTTATTGGATGAAATTTAGTTTAATTACCTTTTCAATATCATATGGGAAATAAGTGACAGTACCAGGTCAGTATAATTGTGATAGTCATCATTGAATATGGTATCAGATAATTACATACTTTATTAAAGCTAAAATATAGACATGTTTTGTTACCATTTGTGTGCCACACACAGTACCGTCAGCCACATAGCCATAATCTCTTGTATCTGATCTCATTGATAATCCAGTAGGAATGGATAAGCATACATGCCCTTGAGTATATGAATAAACTGCATATTGAATATTATTTTTATAATTATTTTTCTGTGGCCAAACACAAGCTAATTTTCCACAGAGAACATCCCTAGAAATGAAAAGCAGAAAATTTCTCATAATGTCTTCTTTTAATGATATCAAGTTCCAAATAAGTGTGATAGTACATGGGCAGTAGTATATATGTTATTTAATTTATGGTATAAAGCCAGAAAAAAAAGTCAAAATAACATCTTTGGTGTAAAACTTAATGCAATTTAACTATTAGTTTTGTAGCAGAATTGAAAAGTACACACAGCTCACATGTATAGACATGATGTCATTTCCTATTTCAGAAATAAAATTTGTTGTCCAACCTCCAGTTGTATTAGAGCAATCATCATATTTTATTACATTTTAGGGTGAAATTCATCACCTGTCCTCAGTTTGTTGTAGATTGCCTAGCATGGTCATTTGTAACTCAAAATTTTCTGAGAGTGGCTAATTGCTTTTATATACTCTTTGTATATCATTAGAGCCTACTCTGATTATGATCTTTACTCAGGACAGCTCTGTAGTATACAGACTTTTTATTTTTAATTCAAAATTATTCCAACATGGTGATACTTTCAATAGTTCTGTACTCCACTCCTGAGAATTAAGAAATGTTTAAATTTCCTTTATACCACAGCATACCAAAGGATGTCCCATAATCAGGTTATTTTTGCCATTTAAAATATATCATTAGATACAACACTAGCTTCTCTAAAGAGAATTTAAAGAATTTTAAATTTTCTTATAAAATTTCTAATCTGTGGCTTGGAAATAATTTATGTTCTTTCTTGCTCTTGGAATCACTCAACTCTATCAACTCTCACCCTCAATGGAAACATTAGGTATTGGTATGGTCTATTGAACATTTCATGATTATTTTTTTAAAAGTCTCCCCTTAGGAAATTTATCCACTTAGGTAATTAATTCATTTGTCTTAAAATATCATTTTGGGTTCTTTAATATTGCAGGAAATTAGTTTAATATTATTAAGTGAAGACTGAAATGAGGTTGGGAGCCAAAACCTAAATCTCTTTCCAAGATTCTCTCCCTACTGCATAATTTTTCTAGTTTCTTTGATCTAGATATTTATGTAGTTTAATTGTAGCTCCATTCTGTTTCTATGAATTCCATCTTATATCAGTTTTGCATGGCAGGTCTCTTTTCAGTGTGGCTATGGGGTAAACAAACTCTTTCTCCAAAGTCCACTCACTCAAATTTTGCTTTTGTGGTTGAATTCTTGGTACTATTTTTTCTTTTCTGTAAAGGGATCACAATCCACTTAGAACGGATAAATTATGCTATTGAATTCCAGTCTCTTCTAGTGATTTTATTTCAGGAAAATTCATGTACTATCTTCAGCTCAGAAGAAGTCCAAATAAGTCATGCTTGCTAAATTTTATGGTACCTCCCAACTTTCTTTTTCATTCTTTCATAGGTAATCTTAGATCCTGGGCAGTAGACATGCATTGGTCACCCAGGAGAGAGATGAAGTGTGGCTGGTTTACCACCATCTCCTATCTCTGTTGGCATCCGTGTTAATGTAGATCTGCCTGATCACTGGTGTTCTGTATTAACTAACACAGCTATGGTTGATTATTCCTTGTCTTTTAGAGATTATACAGGGCCTCCTCATGAGATTTCCCCTCATCAGCACTCACTTCATGATTCCAGACCTTCTCTTTAAATCCATTATTCTTCTTGTGCTGAGGTATTTGGAAAATTCTGCATTCTCTAAATGCGATACTTAATATATAGTAAATTTATGCTGTGACAGGTAAATGCTTAGTCCCATCTAGCTAGACACCTTCTCCAGATATTTATAATCTTCAAAAATCTCCACAAATGTACCAAGTTGTTTTTAACCATGTTGAGTGTGGTTCTTAACTAAAAATTCAAAAAATTTTTTTGACTATGTCTTGTAGGTTAAAAGAAAGTCCTGTTTCTTCCTTGACCATATCTGAGTCTCTAAAAAGTTGTACACATTTAATGTATATAACTTGATGAATTTGGGGTCAAGTACACACTGTGAATCCATCAGTACTATCAGGGACATAAACATATCATTCACTTTCCAAAATTTCCTCTATCTTTGTATTATAACAATTATTATTTTTGTTGTAAGAACATTCAACATAAGATCTACCTTCATAGCAAATTTTAAGTATAGAATAACATAAGTTTAGCCATAGAAACTATGTTTATAGTAACCTCCAAAGCATAATTGCTACTATTTTTCTAGCTTTATTGAGATGCTAGAGGTCCAATGCACAAAATTCATCAAGGAGCTCAGCCCTCACTTGTCCAGAAAGTCATCCAGAGGGTCGTTTGGCTGACTGGTCTAATTAGCACATTATGCTTTTATTATTATAGATTATTATAGACAGTTGACAAAAATTATAAGATAGTTATTAAAGTATAAAAAGTGATGAATTGATATGAGTATACATTGTGAAAGAATTCCACACATTTAATTAATTAACACATTCATCATTTTACATTTTATCCTGTTTATGTGTGTGTGTGAGAACATTTTTCTATTCTCTTAGCAAATTTCTAATATATAATATACAGTGTTGTCAATTATAGTCACAATGTTGTACATTAGATCCTCAGATCTTATTCATCTTTAGCTAAAAATTTGTATCATTTTATCAAGCTCTTTATTTTTCTTTGGCAACCACTTTTCTATTCTCTGTTTCTATCCATTTGACTTGCTATTTTTAAGATTCCACCAGTATTTGTCTTTCTCTGTCTGGCTCTTTCACTAAGAATACTGGTTCATCTATGTTGCCACAAATAACATGATTTTCTCCCTTTTACAAGCTGAATAATATTCTGTTAGAAAGATACCAATTTTGTTTTTATCCATTCATCCATTAATGGGCAGTTAGATTGTTTTCATACCTTGGCTATTGTGAATAAAGCTGAAATAAAATATCTTCAAAATACTGATTTCATTTCCTTTGGGTAAAGAGCTAGAAATAGAATTGCTGAATCAATTGTTGGTAGTTCTATTTCAATTTCCTCAGCAAACTCTTATTTGTTTGTTTTATAGGAGCTATACCAGTTTACATTTCCATAAGCAGTATACAAGATTCTCTTTTCTCCACATTCTTGCTAATATTTGTTATCTATTGTCTTTTTTTATAATATTCATTCTAATAGGTTTGAACTGATATCTCATTGTGGCTGATCTGCATTTTACAGATGATTCATTGAGCATCTTTTTTCTCTTCAAAGTTTCTACTTAAAAATCTGTCTTATGTGTGCTGTCTTGCTGATCTTAAGATCCTCTTCTTGTTTTGAACCCTTAAAATTTTAATTTTAATGTACAGTGGTACCTCGAGGTACAAGTGCCCTAACAGGGTACCTCGAGATATGAGATTTTTGAGATACGAGCCATCGAGTGAGCAATTTTTGCTTTGAAATATGAGCAACATTTGAGATAGGAATAATCTCGCGGATCGGCCGGCTGCACACGACCCACCAGTTTACCTCGACTCGAGCCTCTCATAGTTTCCCACACCTCAAGGTTATGGAACGAATTAAACTCATATCTCGAGGTACCACTGTATCTTGATTTGGTTGACTTTGAATTCCTCTTATTTGGTTTCTCTAGTATTCCTGGGAATTATTATCCTCAGGTTAGGAATGTTAATGCTTTCAGTCATGATTTCTTTGATAAGCTTTCTCTCCTCTTCTTTCTTCTTCTGGTACTCTTATAATGAGTATGTGCCCTTATTGATGGTATATCATAAGTTCCTTAAGCTAACTTCACTCTCATGGTATATCATGATATATTGATGGTATATCATAAGTTTCTTAAGCTAACTTCACTTTCCTTTCTTCCTTCCTTTCTTCCTTCCTTCCTTCCTTCCTTCCTTCCTTTTTTTCTTTCTCTCCTTCCCCACTTCCTGTTTCTTTTTCTTTCTTCCTTTCCTCTTGTCTCCTCCCATTTCCTCTCCTCTTTTTTCTTCTCTTTCTCTCTCTTCCTCTGATTGAATTATACTCTCCTGCCTCCTAGTTCATTAACCATTTCTTCTGCTTGATCAGATCTTCTGTTGAACTTCTTTACTGAATACTAGAGGACAATGCATGAATTTGTGCATGGGTAAGGTCTGGCTGGCTCATCCTGATGGGGGCCAGGCTGGCCAGGGGGAGGGGCCATGGGTGGTTGCCTGGCTGGTCCCACCCCTGATTGAGATGGGTGGGGCAATCAGGGACAGGGCCAGCTGGCTGCTTCAGTGTACATCATAGTGACTGGTCATTCCATTGTTCTGGTTGCTTGGCTTTTATATATAGAGATTTTATCTTAGTTATTACATTACTCAGCATGGTCAATCTCCTATCTGTTACTAATTTTGTGATTCTTTTATTTTTAATATTCCTGTGAAATTCAGGAAGTGTTGTTGTGGTGTAGACACTTTCTTTCTTAGATTTCATAATTCCTTTTATTCTATAGCTTATTGAAGAACTACATATTCAGCTATTCATAAGTATTGCAATAATTTATATTTCAGTAATGTGGAAACAAACAAGCTATTGTTCACATAATCATGTATTTTTAGTCAAAGTGCTTGCTTTATGATCACTATCATGCATTGACTTAATAAAAATGCCATTTTAATTCTTAACATGTAGTATCAATTCCTGTGGCTTTTTTGTTGTTTTTGTTTTTGGCAGTTTGCATCCACTTCACTCCTCTGATAATAAGCATCAGCCCTCTTTTAATCTACACTTATTAATTGAACAGTATCAGGAAAAAAATAAGGGAAATAGGAAACTGAATTATATAGAAGGAAAATACATATAATGTTATTTCAAAATATTCTCCTGCTGTATGATTTACTGTCATTTACTATTTGATATCTCTTGACAAGAAATACAAATTTGATGAAACACTCATTTTTATATACATACTTTGGTTCACAAGGTAATGGTTGTGAATTTTTAAAACCACAATTTCCAGATCTATCATGAAAGGAATTAATTTCTTCAAAACAGGCAAATGGAGCACCTTGAGCACCTTGAAATGCAAACACATTGGTTATTATTTTTGATCCAAATTAAAAATTTTGTTAATCAAAAGCTAATGAATTGCTTATTGAAAATCAAAATATCATGATCTTGAAATTGCTTATTGAATTGCTTATTGAAAATCAAAATATCATGATCATGATTATACTTTCCCTTCCTATATTTACTTTATCAATTGTTTTACCTAATAGAAAGCAAAGGTATTTTATCTATTGCAGTAAATTATATTGTTGTTAAAAACAATTGCTTCTCCTCTCTGTGGTCATGCATACTTCCTTGTCCAAAGGGTATCAGACTTGATAATTTCTCTGCTTAATGAAATGAGATATTTGAAACATGTTACTTATGAGCAAAAACCTGTTGCATAGCACCTAACAATTTAAAGGGAACTTCCAACTCCCAGATTTTCCCCAAGAAACAAAGGATTTGTACCTCTTCTATTGTTATAGTACAAGATACTATGATACATACAAGATACAGTTTGCCTTCTACTTTTGCAGGGGATGTCAAATCATGCCACTTACAACTAGACTCCTGAAAAGTTTACTGATACATTTCCAGGGTTAACTTACTGCTCTTTGTAGCACACGTCTTAGGCCACCCACATACTAGTTACACTTTGCTTATTTAACTAAGTTAGTATAAAATCAGTGTTGGACTGGATTAATGTAATATTTTCTGGAATGTCCCAATGACTTCAACTATATTATGACTGCATAAACATTGCCCTGGAGCAAAACTCAAAGTTAATACCATTATCTATTGCAAGCAAACTTTTTCTAATTCTCTTTTTAAATAGGCATAGATAAAAATATTTTTGCAAAGTTAATGACTATATTAATATCAAATATCTAAAGCCATGCTAATATGCTCTAGGATACATATCACATGTGGCACAGTGGATATAATTACTTAATCTACCACTTTACTGTATTTTCAGGAGATTACTATTATCTTTCAAGGACCATCTGTTTTATGCAGGTATCAAATTGAATAATTAAATGTAGCTATTATATAGCCAATCACCCCTGCATCCTTTAGATCTTTGAAGGTAGCACTAATTTCTGAAAAAGGACAGTTACAGAGGCTTTCTCCTACAAAATTCTAGAACTGAGAGGTAATTACCAAATTAATTTGTGGGGCTAGTAGACCCAATGTAAACTGAAACTTGGTAAGAACTTTATTTCCTGACCCCTATAAGTCTCACTATCACAGAGAGACCATGATAACACTGAAGTTCTGGGTATCCACATCAATTCAGACTCTTTGTCAATCAGTCTCCAAAATGTTTGGGTATTTCTCTTTCCCCAGTGAATAAATAAGCCAATTAAATTATTGTAGGTCATTTGTGGATACACTAGAGGTATTGTTAGCATGAATATTGTCTAAGGTGTTTACAGAGTTTTCCTTTGGGGCCCTTAACCTCCCCTTAAGTCAATGAGTTTTGGTTCTGAAAATAGTCTTAGCTTCAGAATTTGGACATAAGATTATGGCATTAATTAAAGTAACTCTCTTTAGTCTCCTAATCATCTATCTTTTATTTTCTTTGATGGTACAAACTGGATAATATTGTTGTTGGTTGCCCACAGAACACATAGAATAGAAATCATATTCTATAAAGTATCTTCCTATCTATAGACCAGGTATATATGTTTGCTATTCTATTCTTCCTTCTTATTAAAATAACTAGAGGCCCAGTGCATGAAATTTGTGTGTATCTCAGCCCAGCCTGCACCCTCTTGCATTCTGTGAGCCTTTGGGAGATGTCTGACTGCTGGATTAGGCCCATTCTCTGAAGGGAGTGGGCCTAAGCCAGCAGTTGGACATCCTTAGTGCTGCTGTGGAGGCAGGAGAGCCTTCTGGCTGAGTGGCACTCCCTCTGTGGGAGTGCACTGACCACCAGGGGACAGCTCCAGCATTGAGTGTCAGCCCTCTGGTGGTCAGTGAGTGTCATAGCAACTGGTCATTCAGTAGTTTGGTCTATTTGCATATTAGCTTTTTATTATATAGGATTTTATCTATCTTATTTCTAGCAGTCAAACACTACTATCTGGCCTTGTGTTGTTTTAATTTATTTTTATTGATTTTAGAAAGAGGAAGGAGAGGAAAAGAGATAGAAATATCAATGATGAGAGAGAAGGTCTAAATTAACTTAAAATCATTGATAATATGTAGTAATATGTACTACATATTATCTCAAACATTTCTTCAAAACATCTCTCCTGCATGCCCCCTACTGAGAATCAAGCCTTCCACCTGGGCATGTGCCCTGACCAGGAATTGAACTGGTGACCTCCTGGTTCATAGGTTGACACTCAACTACTGAGCCATGGCAGCCAGGCAGTTTTTTGTTATTGTTGTTTTTAAAAATCTTCTAATACATACTGATGTCAGTCATCCTCTTGGGATAGTTGACTAATCTCATGTGTAGCTATGGAGCATAGGTAGCCTGTTAGAGTGTGAACTGGGCCTCATTTGTGCCTGATTGGGCCAAAATGTCTAGGCCTGGATATGTGTTGCTCTGGGAAGTGTGTGCCCAGGTGGGTGAGGTATGTCTGTGCAGTTGAGATAATTCTGAAAAGGATTAAGGAGACAGTTGAAGAATAATTACAACTGGAAATATTTTCCTTATCCACTGCTCCTTATTTTTCTTTTAGTATTGTTTTTTTTAACTTTAAACAAAACTTAGTGAAATAATTTTATATTTGCTTTGTGTTTAAATATTCCCTGTCTTTATCTCTTCATCATAAGCATCATGAGTACATTAAACATGTGACTATGTTCCTCTTGTTGAAAATTACCAACTCTCTGTACATACACATTCAGTATATATATTTAGTAGAAAAATATGATTAATTTAATTAAACATCTACAATTCCTTTAAAGGTCTAAATTAACTTCAAAGCAAAATTTAAATTAAACTATTTTTTAATTCATATAACTCATATATTAGACTGATTTATAACAACCTCCTATCATATAATTTTTGGTAAAATAATAATAAGAAACAATGCTAACTAGAGGAAAAGGAAAGTGGGGGAATGTGAAAGGGGACAAAAGGGGGGAATGGAAAGAGGCTTGACTTTGGGTGGTGAGCACACAATGCAATATATCAATGATGTTTTATTGAGTTGTACACTTGAAATCTATATGGTTTTATTAACCAAGTCACTCCACTAAGTGTAATTTAAAAAAGAAAGAAAAATACTTGTTCTAGATAGTTACCAAATAAATAAATAAAAGAAGAATGAACTGAATCACAAGATCAAATTTTTTACTGATTTGGGTAAGTTTTGTGAAGAGATCAGAGCATATATAGGAGGAGTAAAAACACACAAAAGGCTAAATCTTACCTAAACATCTTCATTTTAATTAGAACTAAAAATATGTCAAATATCACTAACTCATTTCTGGGTCAAATATTTATTTATTAAAATAAGGAGTATGTCCTTATTATAGGAAAAATTCATGATTTACTGACTTGCTATTATATGCAAATTAGGAGTTTGTAAACACAAATTTTACCCTGGCAGTTAATTACCAAATACAAAAAAATCAAACCATGAGAAAAAAATAGTACCATACTACTCTGGAAAAACCTCAAACATTTCTGCAAAATAAATAAATAAATAAATAAATAAATAAATAAATAAATAAATAAAATAACCTTCTTTAATTCAAATTTAATTTTTACTGAGATTGTGATTCAGATTTTTCCACTTATTGAGTTGTGTGACATGTATTATATCTAATAGAAGGATCCGATTTTGAAGTAAAAGAAATATATATATGAGAAAGAGCAACACCTTTTCCAAATATGCTGGCACACTGATAATCAGTATTTTGGCATCGTCCTTTATAACAAAATGCAGTTCCCAAACTGCACAAGTGGCCATTCAATGCGTAAGTGTCAGGAACACAATCACTAGAAGTTCCATTGCAGTACTCTGTAAAATCACACTCTTGATCGGTACTCTTTCTACATGGGGTGCCTGCTACTGATATCTAGGAGAAAACAGAAAAAGAATATAATGTTCTGTAAATGACTTTCTTCAATTATTTACTAAAGAGTTTTATCAGATTAGATATGCCTGATCATTGATACTTGAGGGAGTCACAGAGTTAGTTAACCAAGGCCGTTAGGTCTCCGAACGAAATAGTTATAGGTACAGTACCGGTATTCATTATGAAGCATGCAGAAAAGTAACTGTCTCAAAAGGATCCTTTGCAAACTGCTTTGTGTCCTATTTTGGGAGGTATTGACAGCAAATTGATATCTACTAGGTGTTTTGTCACCAAAAAGCGTTTATTTGGGAAAGAGAATGGATTGCCCAGCACCTGCAGACATGACAAGCCACATGCACACGCTTTACCCAGTAAGACATATTGGAGAGGTATTTATCCAAAGGAAGAGGAAGTTAAGGGAAAGTTAAAACCATAGAGCTTTATTATGAGCATGGAGTTTTTTTCTAGAGAGTTTGTTCTCGCATAGTCTTGCAAATATGTACTTCCATAGCCTTAGCTCCTACCATAGACACTCTGGACTGATTATATTTTTTCTTTTTAAAAATTTTAAATGTTTTAAAATATTTATTGGTAAAAGTCTTACATATATCCTCTTTATCCCCAACTCTGACCTCTTCTAGCTTGCCTCTGTTCCTGCCCCATGCCTTCATCACCCTATTGTCTGTGTCCATAGGTCATGCATATATACACCACTATTCAGTAACAAAGAGCAGTGAACTGACAAACACCACAATGTGATTGAATCTCAAATGTTTTATATGAAGATGCCTAATGGCAATGTTTACACATATTTCATGATTATGTTATAATCTTGCAAAATCAAAACTAGGGATGTGGAAAACAGATTCGTAGTTACAAGATTTCATTGTAATAATTTCATCATTGCCAACAGTTCTATGGGTGAAGGTATGGATTAACTACCAAAGGACACAGGGATTTTTGGAAAGTGATGATGAAATCTCTCATCCCTGGATTGTGGTGCTAGTTATAAGACTGATTTTGTTTATAATAATAACCTAGAAGTATTTACTAAAATAACTTTAAGACATTTTATCATTTCTTAATTTAAATGATAAAAACTATATGAAATATTTTGATACAATTTATCAGAATTGGAATTATAAAATATTTTTCATTAGGGAACTTTTTAATTTAAACATATATCCTGAAATATCATATTAATGCATGTATATTTTGCTTGCATTTATTAACTCTTGTACAATGTAAAGTAACTTATGTAACCATTCCAATACTAATAAATGTTAAAATTGCCTTGATGAGTTGCTATTGCCAACAGCCCTGAAATTAATATTTTCCCCTCAGCTTTCCATACATGTGTATGATTCTAGAATAGATACATAAATAAAAGAGATGATGATGGTGATCACCTAATTTGATAACTTATACTCTATTCAAAGATATGAAAATATTCATAAAGAATTATAGAAATTCAAAATTCCATAAACAATATCTAAGAATATCTGTTCCCATTCCTTAGTCAATATCTGACATTCCTAAATTTAAGATTGCTATTTGAAAGTCTGCTTTATGATACAGCATTATTATTTTTATTTAGGTTCAACTTAGTTTCTGAAAAAAAGAGCAATATACACATTAAACAATTGTATTTACATTGTTGTAAATTACTTGGGCCCTCTATTTGCCTCTATGTGTGTGTGTGTGTGTGTGTGTGACTTGCCTTTTATCAATATGTGAGCATTCTTTGCATATTCTCTATGCTACACACTTGTCTGCTTTTCATGTTACAATTTTTCACAAGTAATAATTTACTATTTATTTGACTTTATAATTTTCTTGAGTTTTTGATATAGTAATGTAAATGATTATTCTAGAAATTGGCAAACTGTGTTTTCAACACAAAAGAATAATCAGTACCAATCTGAGATGCTTTCTTTTTTTTCTTTTTTAAAAAATATATTTTATTGATTTGTTACAGAGAGGAAGGGAGAAGAATAGAGAATTAGAAACACCGATGAGAGAGAGACATGGATCAGCCGCCTCCCGCACACCCCTCACTGAGGAAATGCCTGCAACCAGCATACATGTTCTTGACCGGAATCGAACCTGGGGCCTTTCAGTCCACAGGCCGATGCTCTTCGGCTGAGATACTTTATTTATTTCAAAAAAGTTTTCTTTACATGCTTGTGGTTGTTTATGCATTATTTTGCCCCAGTGAATTACTTTGACATTCTTTCATCAATTCTATGTTAATATAATCAACATAGCTTACTATTATTATATTCAATTTCCTTTTTATAAATATTGGAAACTTACCTGACATTCTGGTGTACAACATAGTCCAGAACCACATTTTACTGAGCCTTTCAGTTTACATGTGTTATAATCACAGCAATTCTTAAACTGACATTCCTAAAATATCAGAAGAAATAGTATTCTAGTTCAGCCATTTAATAGCTCTTGTTTCTTAATCTCAACTTCTATTTAATACTCTTCTGTGTTCAGTTTTTCAATAATGCACTATATTATAGCTAAGAATATCCAAAGGCATATCTAACTGTAAGAACTAAATATATAACATCTAAAATAGCAGTTGATCAATGATGTTAGTAAAATGTTTGATAGTTAAGTATTTATAATTATTAAGAAATTAGTAAGTAATTGAGTTGGTAATTAATTTAACTGCCAACATGAAAATACATCTTTGAAGGAAAAAGGGTGAGTTTTCAAAAGAAAACTTGCCCCGATTGCCTTTTTAGTAAGTTGTTTACTAAAGTTTCCCTTTGTGAATAAAGTTAGTAGAGGTAAACAATATATATAATAAAAATAGATTTAGTATGTTAACCACATGTTATGTTTTACTATAATGCAAATAAACAAAACAGGATATGTTGATACATACATATTTTTACAAGGTAAAATGGCAGTCAATTGTCATTGAGATTAGGTAATAATTAAAATAATATTAAAAACTATTGTACTTATAAAATTTTGAAGCATTATTACATTCTTAACATTTTTTTCTAATTTACTATTTGTTAGAATATTAATATGTTGACAGCACATTTTAGGTGTCTACTTATTTCATCATTAAGTACAAAATCTCAAGATAGTAGTTTGATTATATCTTTTTTAACTTAAAACCATATATATATATATATATGTTTTAAAATGTATTTGTTATTAAAGTATAGTCAACATACACTATCATAATTCTTTCAGTCATACAATATAGTTATTTGACATATACCTTCATATGTGATCACCATAATAAACTTAGTAATCTTCTATCACCATACATGATTGTTACAATGTTGACTATTTTTCCTATCCCATGTTATTTTGGTGGAATAGAGATAGTTTAAAAAGTTTAAGAGTATGAAGACAAGTAGTGGTCAGCTATTTTTGTAGGTCAACACAAAATTGTAACTTCTGGAGAGTAATCATGGGAAAACTTTGATATTTAAGTAGAGGGGGATTGTTAAATATTATACATTAATGATATTAAAGTAGACAAAATATGTGGCCTTATATGTTGAAAATAGCATGCTTTGAATATTTGGTTAATGAAACTAGAGTAGCCTGCATACCTATATTTATAAGTGAGCAAATAGAAAATCATCTTGAAACTTGAACATATAGGAATATTTGTGAATGATTAAGAAAGAAATATTATAATGTTTCGACATTCTTGCAACACACAATAGATGGAAAAATGTGAACCAAAATCAGGAAAAGTTTGTAAAGAAAAAGAGAGCTCATATAAGTTAGGCATTAAATTGTGTGGAAAAATGAATTTATTTAGTCTATATATTTAAAAATCTCTCTGCTGGGATGATCAGGAACAGTGTGTGCAAACCAAGTTTTCATGATTTATCTTTGCAGTTGAAGAGATATGGGAAAGTGATTCATATATCTAATTTGTACCCATTTTCATATCTCAATTCTATATTGAATATATAATACTAGAGGCCTGGTGCACAGAATTTGTTCACGGTGTGTGTGTGTGTGTGTGTGTGTGTGTGTGTGTGTGTGTGTGAACCTCAGGGCAGCCTGCACCCTCTCCAATTTGGGACATCTCTCTCACAATCCAGGACTGCTGGCTCCCAACTGCTCACTTGCCTGTCTGCCTGATTGCCCCTAATTGCTTCTGCTTGATAGCCAGCCTGATTGATGCCTAATTGCTCCCCTGCCAGCCCAATTGCCCCTAACTGCCTTCCCCATTGGCCTGATTGGCCTGGTCACTCCTAACTGTCCTCCCCTGCCAGTCTAATTGCTCCTAACTGCCCTCCCCATTGGCCTGATTGGCCTGGTCATCCCTAACTGTCCTCCCCTGCAGGTCTGGTTGTCTTTAAATGCCCTCCTCTGCTGGACATCTTGTGGGAGCCATCTGTGTCCACATGAGGACAGCCATCTTTGATCTCATGGGGGTGATGATCAATTTGTATATTTCCTCTTTATTATATAAGATACTTGCATATATAATCCCATATGTACCAAAATAATCACTTATTAGAAACACAAGCTATTGTGTTTTAATTTCAATCTTTATTACTCACCTCTTCACTGCCACAGTCACATTCTTCATTAAGTTCCAAAATCCCATTACCACACATTGATTGATTTTTATATAATGGTTGAAAATTTGGAAATTTCTGAAGACATTTAGCATCAAATTTTGAAACAAGATATCTATAGTCATGCATGCTACAGTTGCTAAATATCTTTACACCACTCGAACCCCTAAAATGAAATTCCTCAGGTAAATAAATCAAGTTAATAAAATCACATTTAAACAATACTCCAAAATAGCTCAAATGAAATATTTATACCTTATCAGAGATTAAAGTCAACCAAGATTAAATTTAAATTTATCATTGCTTATATTTAACATTGTAAAATTACATTAAAAAGGTATCTTCCCAAGAAAGAAATATAATAGTTTAATCTATTATCCATCCATCCATATATACATACACCTTTCTCTCCACTTGATATGCTCTCCTCTTTTATACACAAAAGTTCCTCCCTTATTTCAGTCAAATGTCACTTTCTAAAGAGGTCTTTCTTAACATTATCTAAAACTAGTAGCCCGGTGCATGAATTCATGCACATTGGAAGAAAATTAATTAGAAGTTGGCCAGCAGGATAGGACTGAACAAGAAGAGCCAGACATGCCCTGGAGCCAACCTCCCATAGTTTCTTCCAAGTATCCATGGAGTGAGTGGGTCCCTTGGCCTGGCTTGTAGGGATTGGACTGAAAGCAGCTCTCCAACATCCCCCGAAGAGTCCCAGAATTGCTGTCCTACAGGATATGGAACACAAACGCAAAAGTGTGGAGTAAAGCAGATTCAGGCTGCAACAACATAACCCATGGTCAAAGTTGGAATCACATGGCCCAGAAACAAACTGGCTCCCTCCTCTCTGGTTTCAGAGTGCATGACCTGAGAACTGCTGCTGCCGAGTAACTGCTGCTTGGCAGCTTCTGAGTTGAGCATCTGCCCCTGGTGGTCAGTGCACATCATAGGGACCAGTAGGATTGGGGAGGAACACTTAGCATATTAGCCTTTTATATATAGATTAGAGGACCAATGCATGGAATTCGTGCAAGGGAGAGGGGCTGTCCTTCAGACCAGCCTGCTCCCTCTCCAATCTGGGAACTATGGAGGTAGGATTGGGCTTAAACTGGCAGTTCAACAACCCTCTCACAATCCAGGACTGCTGGCTCCCAACTGCTTGCCTGCCTGCCTTCCTGATTGCCCCTAACCACTTCTGCCTGCCAGCCTCCCCATTGCCCCTAACTGCTCCCCTGCTGGCCTGATTGACACCTAACTGCTCCCCTGCTGAACCAATCACCCCCAAATGCCCTCCTCTGCTGGCCTGGTCACCCTCAACTGCCCTCTCCTTCAGACATGGTCACCCTAGCTGCCTCTCCTGATGGCCTGATCACCCACAACCATCTTCCCCTCCGGCCATCTTGTGGCAGCCATCTGGTGATGATATGGGGTGGCCATCTTATATAATGACATGGGGGAAGTCATCTTGTAATGATGTGAGGGTATGATGGTCACCTAGGCTTTTATTGGTATAGATTATGTCTCCTCTCACACTCTAATTCCTTTTAGTGGGATTTACCACTTTCTAGAATTTTATATCACTTTGACAAATTTGTTACTGAGATATCTCATCAAGTACAACATACCTTTCCTATTTATGATGTGGAGATGAACATAAAGGAAAAATTTATTATATATGTAAACAACCTTATAAATATATAATATGAAATTAATTAGGAATAAAAAATGGCTTACACTGCTTCATGGTTCATTATGCATGTAGCTCTTGGACAAGGACACTCATTGGTGTTATTATATGTTAGGCCTATTTTAAGGCCAAGTAATTGAGCTATAATAACTGAAAATCCTTCCAAAGTTATTGCATCTGTATACTAAAATAAAGAATATTGAAGAGAAAATCACTTTATAAAAAGAAAACAAAAGCAGGTAATAAATTAATACATTTTATTCCTATGACAATTGATATTTGATATCTTCTTTTAAGCATATTTACAACACTTTATTTTGATATGTCATTGACATTAATATACATACTAGTTAACTGATTATGAAACATAATATTATGTAAAGCTACCAATATTTTCTAATTTAAAAACTGGCATACCCAAATTCTTAAACACTTAGAATTAAACACTTAGAATTCTGATGCAATCAATATAAAACATATCAGGCCCAGCAAGCATGGCTCAGTGGTTGAAAGTAGACCTATGAACCAGGACATCATGGTTCAATTCTGATCAGGGCATATGCCCAGGTTGCAGGCTCAATCCCCAGTGTGGGGCATGCATGAGGCAGCAGCTGATCAATGATTCTTTCTCATCATTGATGTTTCTCTCTCTTGCTCTCTTTCCTTTACTCTCTAAAATCAATAAAAATATATTTTAAAATATATAAAACACATTTATCTTCCTCACTAAGCAATTCATCTAATTAATGAATATTACTTAATTCAGCATACACGTGTCAAATACTAAGATAGAAGATGGGACTATAATTGCATTCAAAAAATGGACTATGCTCACATCTGAAGTTCATATTATAGAAGAGGAGAAAGACAATAAACAGGAAATTCACAATAAACTTTTCAAATATAAAGAAATAATGAAAAGTACTCTGAAGGAATATAAGTATTCCCAAAGAGAATTCTGAGGAGGAGTGTAACTATTTAGTTAAGGTAAAGAGAAAAATGTATATGTGGAATTGATATTTAGGCTGAGATACAAAACTTGGAAAATGAACCAGCAATATGAATAGGGGTAGGGTGTTTATATGAGAACCTATTCAAAGGTTGTAGTATAAAGAATGAAGTAAAGAAATAATAAACACTAAAATGAATAACAGAAGTAAGAGATATAGGAAAACCATGGTAAAATGATTAGGAATGAGAAGTTATTTAAAAATATTGGTTGCAGTGCATATTATTTTATTTTGATAAATTGTGAAACCTTTCTCACCCCTTTAAAATTCTTAAAACTTCCCTAATTTTTCCACATCAGCTGAAATTTATACTAACATTTAAGTTACTCATATCCAAAAGGAAAATATTGTGTGTACATATGTGCCTATATGTGAATGAAAACATAGAATGTCATCTAGGAAAGTAGAAAAATGAGTTAATAGGCTTCCTGTTATCTTATAAGAGTTAACCTTGAAAGAAAGGAAAATCTCAGTGTCAGAATTTAATGGAACGTTAAAGCCAGAACAGAACACAGATTCTCAACCAACTGAGCCACACTGATCTTGGCAGTACAGTGGTTTTCTTTTGTGTGGGTGGTCCGTGGAAGGAGGCATGATTCATAGGTGTCTTCTGAAGTGTCAATAATATTTTATTTCTTGATCTCTGGGATGTCTGTATCTATGTATTAACTGTGTTATATACTATGACTTGTGCAATGTTCCCTCTATATGATGCACTTCAATAAAGCTTAGAAATGAACATGAAGTTATGTGCCAAGAGGAAAAGTAAAAAAAAAAAGGAGAAAGAAGATTCAAGGGGTCTAGTTTATGCAAGGAACTGTTTAATTTTATTCGGTCTGTAAAACAATTTGTATTTATAATAAGTACATGTGCATTACTTAATAAAAATAAACATTTTAAGTAAAAGTAATTGTAGTAAAGTTTTATGTTTCAACGTATATCTGTTCTTTAAAAAGCTGTTGAAATAGTTCTGAAATGCTATGTAAAATAAGAATAATTCAGAAAAACATGTAGTTAATGGGTAGTCATACTTTTAACAATAGTATGAAATATATAAATATAAATGACAAACATAAATTCATAATTTTTGCTATTTCTTGAATTTGAAGGAGACATCCAAGAGGCTTTCAATTTGATCAAATGATTTGTCCTTAGAAAATCTAATGCAAATATTAGTATCCCTTAAGCCTACCTAAAGAATGGATATATTAATGCATGCTAATAACATTTTCTCATGTTTGAAATCTATACTTAAAAAAGCTTTCTGAGATTAAAATAATGTGCCAACAAAATAATAATATACACATAGAGAAAAATCAAATTGTTCTACACTACTTAACTATATATAATAAAACTTATAAAATATAATATAACGAACAAATATTACATACCACAGCAATATCAGCATCAGAGCTTTTATTGCATATCATGCCAGAAAACGTTGCTCCCATATATTTAGGATGTATCCTGTAACTACATCATTATAACATAGATTTCTTTATTAAAATAGTTATTCATAAAATTTATTTATTTATTAAAATAAAACTTACATAAAATTTAAAATAATTTTTCAAATATAACTTTTTGATGTGGGTAATATGTATTATAGAAAATGCTCAAACCTATACAAATTACAATTTACTTCATGTTTTTAATACATTTTTAGTGATTTAAAAGAGGAAGGGAGAGGGTGAGAGAGAGAGGAACATCAATGATGAGAGAGAATCAATGATTGGCTGCCTCCTGCTGGGGATTGAGCCCACAATCCAGGCATGTGCTCTTGGCTAGAATCAAAGCTGGGACTCTTCATTCCGCAGGCCAACACTCTCTCTACTGATCCAAACCAGATAGGGCTATAGTTTAATACAAATTATTTTTCTTAACCTAACTCCTAAACTTGAGATACTTTTATTAACTCAAGTTCTCTCAGTTTCCCTTATTTTGTATTCATTGTTTTGATCACTAAAAGTTAAAACAAAAAGGACTTTTAATTTGTGGAAGAAAAACATATTGCCTCTCCTAAAGATAAGCATTTTTTAAAATTATATATTTCCAAAACACAAGTTCCTCTTTATCAAACAGTACACACCAAGTGTGTTAACATATCTTAGGTAATATTAACAGAATAGTGTCAATCTTTGCATCATTAATAAGCTAAGGCTTACATATCTATATTCTGTGGCATAGTTAATATCATAAAAATATGAAAGAAAAAACTTTTCACATAAAAAGTACACCAAAATATACTGGTATGTAATTGATTCATTTAAAAAAAAATAATGATTTTTTAATTACACTATCACCTCCATTTTAACAGCTGTGTTTTATTTAATGTGTTCAAAGGGACCCACGGGATGTTGAAAAAAAAACAATAAATGCATTCAGTTATCAAGTTAATAGAATTATTTATGTCTATATTTTATTAATGTAGAACATTATGCTTACATAAGTAAGAATGTTATGTCATGGGGCCGTAAGATAACATAATCCCTTTTCCATGCCAAAAATCTTTTTGATAACTCATCAACATCCCCGTTGGTAGAAATTTGGTTTTTATCTGACCACAATTCCAAGGAGGACAGTATCACAGTCAATTTTAATTGAGTAAACATCTAGAAATAAAATGTATATTTATTTAAGTAACAAATTATTATATCAGAATTAATAAAAATAAAGGGAAAGTTTAGCCTGTTATTTGTGATATTAAAGGTCTTTGAGACTTTAATGTGTTACAATAAAATGGAAATTATTTTTCTTAAATTTTTAGTAAAATTATAAATGTAAGAAAGTTAAAACTTACAGTGTTCACAAGACCAATAACTTGGATAATTTTCTGTGTTACAGCCATCATTTCAGACCCCATATAATCATACTGAAAAATAAATTTTTTGCAGTTTCTTTAAAATGTCAGTGATAGCAGCATTTTAGATGATTGCATCTTGATATCAGAAAGAAAAAAACAGAATTTTTCAAACAATTTAAAGCATACTAATATAAAGAAATAACATTTACAATAAAATAACACAACTAAAAACTGTACTTGGGAATTCAAAAGACATTCTCACTTGTTATATATTTTATTTATTTATTATTTGTTTGTTTGTTTGTTTGCACTTGTGTCCCATTCCCTCCCACTTTGTCTAACTCCACCCATCCTCTGAACCCCTGCCTCTGGCCATCACCGCACTGTTGTCTGTGTTCATGGACTATGCCTATACATTCTTTGGCTAATATCTTCACCTTCTTTCATCTTTTCCCACCATCCTCCATGTTATATATTTAAAAGACACTCTTAAAATACTCAAGAGGTACTAAAGTGACTTTACAGATTCTTAGTTATTATAAAGGGACTTCTTGAACTAGAAACTTTGTATTGACACAGATGGCATCATTTTTCTGGTTGTATGCTTACTAAATAAAAAGGAGCAAATAAAGAAACATTAAAAAATAATTGAAATGCTCAAATATATCTATAGAAAAAAAGACAAATTATAATGATGGAAAGGAAGATTTATGTGAATTGAAAGATTCAAAAAAGTTTGATAATAAAATGAAATAATGTAGAGGAAAAGTGGAAAGTTGTTCTCCATAAATGCTAAATTCTTTTTAAAAAATATATTTTATTGATTTTTTTTTAAAGACAGGAAGGGAGAGAGAGAGAGAGTTAGAAACATCAATGAGAGAGAGACATCAATTAGCTGCCTCCTGCACACTCCCCACTGGGTATGTGTGCACAACCAAGGTACATGCCCTTGACTGGAATAGAACCTGGGACCCTTGAGTCTGCAGGCCAGTGCTCTATCCACTGAGCCAAACTGGTTAGGGCAAATTCTAAATTCTTGAGAAGACATATACTCCTTTTCTGAAGCTCAATGAATACATCTAGTCTTTGAAGTCATATATGGAAAAAGCTTAACACTTCATACAAGTTGCCAATTAGACAAATACAAAATACGTAATTCTACCAAATCGGAAAAATCTATATGTTTTGCTCATTCATAATTATCTTGGTTATTAAAACTGATATACTGCTTACAAATGTTGATAAAAGAAATAATGTAAAATTAATTACACATTTCTGTTTGATGAATTAAAAATTGATGTATTTTAGACAAAATATTTTCCTTGTATTATCAAAATATTGCATTAGGAAAGTACTATAAAGAAGGTTGGCAAAAGTAGGTTTATAGTTGTGAGTATGAAAAACAAAGAGTTTATTATTGTATTCTTATTATCATTATGTACCTGCATGTATTTTTCCATATGAACAACTGTAAATCTACTTTTCCCACCCCTGTACATGTGAAATATAAAACACATAAATAAGAAAAATCCTTATTTATGACTGTTTGTGAGTACTCAAGATCATCAAATGGTAGTTGAAAATTTTTTTTATATACTAAAGGTCATCATACTTTGTAATACATCACTAGTTCCAAATGTTTATTTTATAAGAAGAGCATTCTGACTATATAAGGAAGAAGATATAGCAATGCTGAGTTAGTATAAACTAGTACATATCATCAAAATATGGAAAACAAAATTGGTATAATTTAAAAAGCAGAATATAAAACCCCCACAATAATAATTCAAGATATTGACACAACTCTTTCCATAAATAATGGAATCAGGGGCCAAACACAGAACAACATAGTAAAATATCTCATTCATTAACATGTAGAGAGTACTGCATCCAAATAGGACATAATATAATAAATCTTTAGAAAATTCATATGAAATATTAACAAAATTAGCCATATACTGAGTCAGGAAGAAGTAACAAAGCATTTCAAAGAATTTACATAATCCAGATCATGCTCTTTTTCCCATATGGTAAAATAAAATATGAACAACAAAAATGTAATTTGAAAATCCTCAAATACCTTAAATCTAACCAATACAATGCTAAATTACCCAAGTCCAACACACACACACACACACACACACACACACACACACACACACACACACACTTCTCACACCAATTTGAAAATTATTTTAAAGAACACAGTACAGTTTTCTCAAAAAATGTTTGCCTTATGATCCAAGGATCCCACTTCAGGGTATATATGTATGTATGTGTGTAATACTAGTTTGAAAAAAAAAATTCACCTCTATGTTCATTACAGTATTATTTACAACTAGAGGCCTGATGCACATAATTTGTGCAAGTGGCTCGGCCCTCCCAGCAGCGGCTGCCTCAGCCCTCCCAGCCCCGATTTTGTTCGGAAGGTCATCAGGACGGTCATTCTGCTGTTTGGTCTAATTAGCATATTAGTTCTTTATTATAAAGGATACCCAAGATCTGGAAACAGCCCAAGTGCCCATCCAGAGATGAGTGGATGAAAAAACTGTGGTACATTTACACAATGGAATAATACGCAACCATAAAAGAAGAGAAAAAGAAAGAAAAGAAAACCTTACTTTTGCACCAGCATGGGTAGACCTGAGATTATGATGCCAAATGAAATAAGACAGGAAAAGACAAATACCATATGATTTCACTTATATGAGGAAACTAATAAAGTAAACTGACAAAATAGAAAGAGTTATGACTACATGGAACAGATTGACAGCTATCAGAGAGGAGTGGGGTTGGGAAGCTGGATGAAAGAATTTGAAGGGATTAGCCAAAGAACATTTATGCTTAACCCATGGACACAGACCACAGTGTGATGTTTGCTAGAAGGAAAAGGGTATGATAGGTGGGGAGATGGGGTAAGGTGCAGAAGGGAGAGGGATGGAATCGTGATGGAAAGAGACTCTACGTGGAGCAATGGGTGTACAATGCAGTGTTCAGATGTTGTTTTGTTAAGTGGTACATCTAAAACCTGTATGGTTTTGTGAACTGATCTCATCCCAACAAATTCAGAAAAAAATGCCTTTATTAGAAAATTTTAAATAAAAAAACACATAAATATTGATGAAAATAGACATATCAAAACTTATGTAACTACAAACAAAAATGTGTATTTGTAGATCAAAAAATAAAAAAATTCAATTAAAAGAATAAGCTGTGAGGATCTAATGTATAGAATGGTGACTAGAGTTATTTATATGGAATTACATACTTGAAAGAAACTGAGAGTAGATCTTTTTTTAAAATATATTTTTATTGATTTTAGAGAGACAGAAACATCAATGAGAGAGAAACATCAATCGGATGCCTCCTGCATGCCCCGACTAGGGATCAAGCCTACAACCAAGGCATGTGCCCTGACCTGGAATTGAACTGGTGACCTCTTGGTTGATGGGTCAATGCTCAAAAACTGGGCCATACTGGCTGGGCTGAGAGTAGGTCTTAAGTGTTCTCACCATGCACATACATAGACACACACAAGAAAAGGAAGGAAGAGAGGAAGGAAGGGAGAGAGGAAGGGAGGGAGGGAGAGAAAAAGGAAAAGAAAAAGAAAAAGAAAGAGAAAGCTAATGATGTGAGGTGATAGATGGATTCATTATATTGATCTTGGTGATTATTCCACAATATATGTATATATCAAATCATCATGTACACTTTCAATATATACAATTACATATAACTATTCATGATAAGTTGAAAAAGTATTAAGTAAATTTTTAAGATTGTAAATACCTGGTAGGTTCAAAACAAACATAAGACCAAAGAGGCTACAGCAAGGCAAGACGGTTAGAAAATGGGTTCAAAGAGATACTGGGCTGAGCTGGGGATGAAGCATGGAATAGACAGTGTAACACATTCTAGGCTAGTTTTAGCTTTTAGTGATAATTAATACCTAAAATAAAGTATCTTTATTTAGAAATAATAAAACAATTCCAAATATTTAATTTCGTGCTTGAAATTTGAGAGAGAGAGAGGGTGAGAGAAAAAAAAAAGAGACAGGATTGAGGGATGGAGAAAAGAAAAGAGGAAGGGGAGGAGCAGATGGTTTGACTTACCAAAGCTTTTTCCACTATAATATGCATTTCTAGATATTGGGGTAATAGTTTTGAAAGAGTTTTTTCCTGGGGAAAAAAATGGATTGAGCAAATGATAACATACATTAAATTTGTTAAATACAAGAAGTAGTATGCAAAGAAGGCAAACAGAATGCATAAAATACCTTCATAAGGACTTCTTTTTTTGAGATTCAATTTTTTATTTGCATATATTGTAATAGATAGCAAGGGAATGCTCACTTTTAAGAAAACAAAAACAAGTACTTTAAAAAAATAATAATTCAGTGAAAATTTACAAATGATTCTTATTACAGAGTCACTTGGACTTAAATATAAAAATTAGTTATAAACAAAAAAAATAATTTGAGGATATATTCTAAATTTAAATAATGCCAGTGAGCCTGTGATAGTGATGAAGAAGTCTAGGTACTTTGTATTCACACTAAATGAGAAAGAAATGAGTAGAAATATATATATTTTATTGTCTTCAACTCATGCATATTTACATTATTAAAAGAATTCTTGAGAATTTCTCATGACCTGTCCTCCTACAGACTATGGGAACATCAACTGTGTCACAATAAAAATATTTCATTTATCCAGCAAAAAAAATATGGTGAAATTTTGAGAATTCACAGTCTACGCAAGAATTCAGATAAATAGTGTAACTTGCACTATCAACCACATGGGTGCACAGGAAAGAACAGAATGCACAATAGCAGAAATAATTCTGTAGTTCCAGGGCATAGGCTTTAAGTTCCTTCTGGTGTGATCATATAATTCTTGACTGTGCCAGCAGTCAGCTATAGATCATCAGCTTATTACATCATCATTTGACACTTTAATGGTAATTTTTAGGTGAGCTACTCGTATATCTTAAACATATTAAAATGCTATTTCACATATTTAAATTTCAAAGAGACCAAAATTTCATACTTGACCCAAGCATATCATTCACAAAATATAATAGTAAGAAAGGTACAAATATTGGGTCTGTTACAAAATAGTCTAAGTTAAAACAAATAAACAAGCACATGGGACTCAGTGGGTAGAGCCTATGTTCAAATGTTTGCTTACACTTCCATAGGAAATTAAAAGATGCCTAGACACAAGGTGGGGCAAAAGTAATTTACAGTTGTTCATATGGAAAATAATACAATATTTAATAAATAATAATACAAGAATAAACTGTGTTTTGCATACTAAGTGTAAGCTTACTTTTGCCCAAATGTATGGGTGTTGTCATTCTCTGTCAGTCATATGACTACATGTATATATGCAGTGTTGTAGGAAAAAAGTTCTCTTAATTTTTATCAACCCTTACTAGCTTTATAATATGGTGATCATAAGATTTGTAATTTAAACTGAAATAATGTGCATCAGGAAAGAGGGCACTAAAAAAATTAAAATTATTAAAATGGATATTTAGTTAAATTTTATTAAC